>VBSM01003203.1:1532634-1704289 GCA_008086735.1 Cheirogaleus medius
CAGGACAAGGCTTGGCGGAGCAAGGCAGAGGCCAGCACGGGCCCCTGTGCACACCTGGCCAAGGGCACAGTGGTGTGAGAGGTGGTGGGGATGGAAGCCCAGCCGGGTGGGTCAACGTGCGAGTGGGGTGAGGAGTCGGGGCAGCCAGTGCAGGAGACTCTTGTACGTTTTCTTGGGGAGGGGACAGGGGGATGCACTGGTGGCTAGAGGGAGAGGTGGGACCAAATTTATCTTTAAGATGAGAAATTTTATCTTTAAGATGGGTGGGACCAAATTTATCTTTAAGATGAGCATATTTTTATGCTGTGGATAATGAGCCATCAGAGAGCAAGGCTGGGGCTCTGTCTTCAGATGCTGGCGCAGTCGCTGCTTGCTCCTTTCTGTCTGTTGGAACCTCCTCTAGGGGTACTTCCTCCTTTCTTGGGGTTCCTGGGCAGCACCCACCCCATGGGGGACATCTGCAGGACTCTGGGGTGGGCAGCCCTGAACCTGCTGAGCATGTTGGAGAAGCCGCAGGGCACAATGTTTCACCATTGTGAGGCAATGGGAAGAGCCCTGGGCTGGCACCCTGGAGCACCGGGTTCTTGTCCCCGTGTGACCAGGGGCTGGTCACTTCTCCACTCTGGGCAGCAGCTTCCCCACAGGGAGGGAGCCTCTCTGCACTGATATTTTATGAACTAGCCCCTTTCAAGGCCCAACTCTTCCTACTCCACCTGCTGTAGTGTGACCCCCCCTCCCCCATGTCCACAGCCCCTGGCCTTCTTAATCTTCCCTCTGTGACATCCTTCCCTTCCCTCCCTGAAGTCCAGCTTAGGTCCACGTCCCCCAGAGCTTCCCTGACAAGCTTCCAGGGTGGGCCCAGTCTGTTTCTCCCCTCCACTCAGAATAAGCTCAGTGGACGTTCTCCTCCTCCCTCCCCCCTCCTCACCTGGAGAGGGAGACTGAGCCCCACTTTCCTTCTGAGCAGAGTTTGCACCTGTGCACCTGGGGCAGAGGGTGTGCCCAGAGTCCTTTCTGTATGTCCCACGGGCATTGGAACCTACATGCCAACTCCAGGCTTCCCTGAGCATCCTAGGAGTGGAGCAAACAAAATTCAAAACCCAATAGTTTCTACCTGTAGTACCAAAGCCCCCACAAAGGCAAGCCTCAGTCACCCCTCCCCTCTCCTCCTCTGCCCCCTGCCCTCCACGGCTCTGCTCAGCATTTGGGTCGCCAAGAGGATCAGAATGTTCAATCCGCTTTGTGAGAATTAAAACAGCCGGGCCAGCGACAGATTCCCTGTCCTCCGCCCCCCAGCCCCCTGCCTGCAGCAGCCCCTGCAAATTCCACATGCCTGGAAGCTTCCAGTGATTTAAAACAAATGCACACTTAACTCCCTCAGTCGTAGATGTTTGAATTCTCTATTTCAAGCCTGAGAGGAGAGCGGATGGTCTCGCAGGAAGATGATGTGCTGTGGCAGAAAGAACGTGGGGTCTGGAATCCCACTGGCCTTGACATTTTCCAGCTGTGTGAGTTCTAGGCAATTCACCCATCCCTCCTGTGCCTCAGTTTCCACCTGTAAAGTGGGGGGTGTTAGTAATAACATCTGCCTACCTGCCTCATAGGTTTGACACTGAAACCAGGTGAGGTGTCTGTGGGACTGTCTGGAAACTGTGGCCCAGGGGACGGACGGTGGGCGCGAGGTCACCGTCTCCCCGAGCTGCTGCTGGCTGACGCGGGAGGCGGCGCCGTGCTGTGCAGCGCAGCTCGGTTTTCAGCCCGGATCCCAGGGAAGCAGTAGCTGTTCTGGCTAATTGGAGCAGAATAAAGGTCTCCCCCAGCGCAGCAGAAAGCAAGCCGGGAGGAGAGGAAGCGCCCGCGGGTGGGGACGTACTGCCTTGGGATGTGCAGGGAGGTGAGGAGGCGGGAAGAGTGGATGGAGAGCCCCCAAGGACCTGGAACAGGCTACGTGGTTTTGCTGTGTTGACCACAGGGAGAAAGTACTGGAAACGGATGCCCGCATGGTGCGATTCACTTTGGCACGTGTACTTAGGTCTCAGATAAATCTTAGTCAAAAGCATTTAGTTCTCTTTTCAAAGTGAGGTTTCAATCATTTCCAATTAATCTTCCATTCTTTATAAGTTTTTAAACTTTGAGTCCCTCTCGCAGATGCTTGGGTACTGCCTGTTTCACTAATGCTGTTAAAACCCAGGTGCCCTGACAAGGGTTCAAGACAAATTATTCTGTCTAAACACACCTTTCATCTGCCTGTGTTTGCTGGTCGTCACACAACGCTAAGCCACGTTCAAGTCTTTGGAAACTGAAACATACCTTCCCAAATGCCAACTTCATCAAGTAACGTGGGATTTGGAATTGACAGGCCTGGGTTGCGATTCCTGCTCTGTCGCTAGAGGAAAATTTGATCGTTGATTCAACATTCATTGCACATAGGATTGCGGACAGAAATGAAGACCCAAGTGAAAGATGTTAAAGTCATCTTAATAATTACCCTGAAATAATTTTATAAAATTCAAGCATTTTTTTAAAAACCATAACTTAAGAATCCAAGGAATCTCCAATAAGATAAAGCATATCTATTTTAGACCAAAAATTCACAGTGGTAAAACATGAGTCACTTTAAAATTAGGAACAAAAAGAACCTGTTATCACACTGATAAATAATTAAGGAGTTAACTCACACCCTACCACGTTGCTAGAAAGATTTAAGGTAGTGCAACTTAATCTTGTTTGGACATTCCAGTCAATTTGGTAAGGCTAGATAAAATAAATTGGGGGGAAAAGGGACACTGTGAGAACATTCGTAGGCATAGTCAATACAAAAGAATCAGTAAAAATTCACAAATTAAAGAGTCTGAGGGAGAAGAATGCAAACTACTTACTTAAAAATTGGTATTCTTCCTGAACACCAGCAATAGCTAGAAAATATAATGAAAAAAACCCCTCTATTTGTAACAGAAACAAGTGACTAACATACTTAGGAATAAACATACGCCTGACCTTTCTGAGGACAACTGCAATTCCGCCTGGGGTTGGGGCCGGGAGGGACAAGATGAGCACACTCGGTGTTGTGCAAATGTCTCACGCCTTAGATTAATTGACAAACATAGTCGACTTCAAGTCCATCCCCACGGTATTCTTCCACACACAATAGATTCTGGAAAAACACACAGATGAGGATTTCAAAGGACAGTCTAAGAAAAAAGAGTAAGTCACAAGGCCTAATCGGTGACACATTAGAATGTTTTGTGAAATAATAATTTTAAAAAATAATGAAAAATGAATGATATTGGGAGACTGGATAGCACAGAGGAATTTTAATTGGGAGCTCCCTCTTCCATCAACATAGACTTTAGATGGATTAAAGAGATCGATATATTATTAAAAATAGAAAAGGTAGCAGAAAATGAAATATTTATTATCTTTACAAAGAAAGGCCACTGTCAGCTTGGAAGTGAGAGAAGAAACCACAAAGGATAAGACTGACAGAAGATAGCAAAAACAAAATAAAAACTCCCATACGTTAAAAAGCAAAGGCAGCCACGTGAGAAAACGCCGGAGGGAAACAGGTAGTCTCACCAACTTTGATACACCAAGAGTTGATAGCTATGCCACAAAAAGAGCTCATTAAAATTTATGGGAGGAAAAAAAATTACGACCCAATAGATAAGTAGGGGACACATTAAGCAAGGAATTCACACGAGGGACATCCAGCATGTTAACAAACACCTGGGAAAATGTTTAGCCTTGCTAGTAATCAGAGCAATTAAAATGAAGCAGTCTTGAGGTGCCATCTGATACTTACCAAACCAGCAAAAAGCACCTCCCCCAAAATACTCACCTCTAACAATCCACCATGGCAAGACCGTGGGGTGGGATACGGGTGAGGCACAGACTGGGGACTCTGAGGTGACGTAAGTAGCACCACTCTTTAAGTGAGCAGTCTGTGATAAGAGTCGAAAGATACTTATGTCCTTTGTCCCTACTAGTTCACCTCTGAAAAGAGAAAATTATCCCTTTGGAGATGTTCGATGTGGCATTATTTAATAACAAAAATGTGGGAGTAACCTATATACTCAGTAACAGGGGAATTGTTTAGTAAATTATGGGGCATCTACACTATTTCATTTTGTGCAGCTATTAAATTTGATTATGAAAGCTGTGTGGAAACATGAAAAATGTTAAGTGGACAAAAAAGCCCCTCCTGTATACCAAATCACATACATATTAACATTGCAATGAAAATGTGTGTTTCTGTGGACAAGGGCAGGAAGGAGATACATCAAAATGAAAGTAGTTGTGTTAGGGTGGGGATTTTCCAGTGCCTTGTTTTTATTGTTGTGTTAGTTTTAAAAATTGGGGGGAAAATCCCCCAAGGCTTGCGGGATCCACATCATAGGTACTTTCCCAACCACAGTCCCTGCCCTGGCTGAAATGCATGTCCCCTGGGGCACTCTGGGTGCCCGGTTCTCTGGGTCTGGGCTCTGCCTGCTGCTATGAAGCAAGGGCGTGTCTATACCCCTCTGAATATGGACGGCTGGGACAGGAGCTTCCCAGGAGCCCCAGACACCAGCATTAGCTTCTGCCTTTGAGACCTTTGAGCTGGCCATGTCTGCAGCACCAGCCCCCAGGTAGCAGGACCTGACCGTCCTCCCAGATTAATTATTACTGCAGCACCCAAATTGACCAGTCTAGTTCCGGGGGCAGCTGGGACATCTCAGCCATGGAGACCGAGACTGAACCCTAGAGCCAGCAGAGGAGCTTCCAGTACCCAGCCTAGAGTTTCTGACCCAGGCTCAGCTCCCTCCAGGTCCTGGGCAGGGGACAGGCACTGAAAGCTCATGCAGGAATCAGAAGCAGACTGCCCACAGCTGTCCTGGGGAGTGAGGCCACCTCTGGGCACCAAGCTATCTAGGCCCTGAGGCCCTGTCCTGAGAAGATCTCTACCCGATGCCTGCAGACACCAAGAGCTCCAGGCTGGGCTCTGAGGCCCCTTCACACTTCCACCCATCTTGAGAGCTGCTTAACTGTGTGCGCGTGCATGTGAGTGTGTGTACATACATGTGAGTGTGTGTGTATGCATGTGAGTGTGGATGCATGTGTACATGAGGATATCTGTGTGTATGTGAATGTGTGTGCATGTGTACATGCGAATGTATGTGTGCATGTGAATGTGATGTGTGTGTGCATGTGAGTGTGTGTGCCAGTGTGCGTGAATGTGTACATGCGAATGTGTGTGTGCATATGAATATGTGTGTGTGTGAGTGTGCATGCATGTGTACATGTGAATGTGTGTGAGCATGTGAGTATGTGTGTGCACATGGATGGATTCTTCCTTCTCTTCTGCACTTAGTGATCGTCTCCTCTGTTCTGGTTCCCGTGGGGACTGCCTTTGGGCCTTGATCAATAATCGGAGCTTGTGGCTCTTGTTAGTCCTTCTCTAAGAGTCCGTTTACAGGACCTGAGCACCCACTGTTATGAAGAATAATTATAAAGATAAGGCAAGAGCCACCAGCGGTGGACAGCACTGGGCAGAATATTTCTACACAAGCTTGCCAGCTGTGATCTCCTTCATTCCCGCAGGACAACCTCAGTGTCAAGCCCATGCTAATGATGGAATCCGATCTGCCTCTGATTGCCACAAAAAATTTTACCCCACCAATTATGCCATGATTTTTATAGGATTCCTAAAGATTTACAAGAACATAGGAAGGAGTCACGTGGCATGGGGCATGGCATTTTGCTGGAAATTTCCCAGTAGACACATTTCTTTGAGCATAGCTTTTCTCTCTTCAGGCCTGAAGGGCCACTTCTGCCCTGGTGCATGAATCAAAGCATTCACCCTACCAAGGAGGTCTCTTCCTGGCCGGGGTTCTTATGTCCCCTGCCAGGGCATCATGGTTTGTTATCCCAGAAGCAAGGGGACATCATTTCATTTATACTGTCATAAAACTCTTATTGATTTTAATAAAATTGAAAAATCTCTTTGCGAATGGAAACCCCGGGGCCCCACCCCGTAACTGCTGACTTACATTTCTCCATGCCGTGGATGCTGTGATTCATGTCTGGGCACCGTTGCGGTCGAGAGCTGATTTCCCCAGAAGAATAAATGTGAACTATAAAAAGTTGCACATTTGAGTACCTCCCAGGGGCTTTCGGTGAGTCCTGCCTGGGAGGGAGAACAATTTTCCAGTGGGGTGATCAGAGCTGCCAGAACAGTGAGCAGACTGCTGGGGAAGGTGCAGAGAGAGCCGGTCATCACTCCACCCAGGACACCTCGGTCCCCAGCCCCCCTTTTTCTGCTCGAGCTCCATGTAGCTCATCCCGCACCATGAATGCCTTGTTGGGGTTGCAGACTGCCTATCTCAAACTGAACTCCTGGTCTCCCAGATCAGAACACCCCCTAGCAAGGTGCTCAAACTAGAAACCAAATGTCATCCTTGACTGCCGTTCCCAGCCTTTGAAGGAGCCACCATGCTCTGTCTGTCTCCCTGAGCAGCCTCTGTGCAGAATTGGACACCCCACCTCCTGTTCTCTCTACTCACTCGATTCACCCACCAGCTCCCTCTGCAAACAGGGCTCAACCCTGGCGTTCACTGCTTCCTGCTCTGTGCTCTCCTGGGCCCCGTGCTGACCTCTCTTTCTAGTTTGCAAAGAACCACTTACATCACAGGGACTGTGCATCTGCACATTTTCAAGCACTTCATGCATTCACTCACTTAATCCTCCTAACAACACTATGGAGTGGGTACTCTTATATAGATGAGGAACAGGCCCAGAGAGGTTAAGGGATGTGCCAGAGGTCACACAGTGAGCAAGTGGCAGAGGCAGGGTTGGAACCCAGGCAACCTGGCTTGAGTCTGGGCTGGCACCCACTCTGCCTGCATCAGAACCTTATCATGCCCATTCCCTAGATGTGCAGTGGCCAGGGGTCACCTGGGGTCCTCCAATCTCCTATCACCAGTGTCTCCACAGGGTGGGGGTGCCGCAAGCTCTCAGCAGCCGGCGGGGAGGTGGGGCCAATGTCTTGCTTGGTCACATCCCGCCTCGGGGAGAATATTAACACTGTCCACGGGCTTCTCACCCATCACTGGCTGGAGGGGCAGGAGGGCTCGTGATGAGTCAGGCACTGTGCCTACATTATTGGATTGATCCTACAACAGAGGCAGGGTTTGTTCTATGAGGTCCGGAGAGGTGAGGACAGTGGAGTCGCTGGTGTTCAGCACTGGGCAACCTGGCTCCAAGGCCGGAGGTCTTGTCACAGTGCCCGGCCGCCTACCAGACCCGTCATTTCTGTTCCTCAGCCCAGGGCTGCTTCTAAACTGCATTCTCCACCGGCAAAGGGTCTCTGTGAGAGAGGCTCCAGCTCCGGATATGTCCTCTTAAGGGAAATAAAACGTTATTTTCGAATCCCACTCCTTCAGCAGGACGTGACACTCAGGCTGGATAACAGCACAGGACCAAGTGCTGTTGTCACCAGGCTGGAGGTGGGGGTGGGGCTGCTGGGCTGTGGGTGTGGGCGGCCTCCAGGCGAGGCCTCCATGTGTCGGTGCTGCTCTTGGTGTGGGTGCTCGGCCCATTCCCCTTCTTGGTACACCCCCGCCTTGCCCAACATTCACATGTGTTGTCTCTGGGCGGTCCTGTCCCGTGCGGCTGCCTTGCTGCCCCCAGTCACCTGGTCCAGGCTGGACCAGTCAGATGGTCTCCCAGGAAGGGGACGTTGCAGAGATGGTGGCCAGCTGGGCTGGGCCCCTGGGGTAACGTGAGGCCAGGGCTGGAGCAGACTGGTGATGAGAGACAGGGGTGGCAGGGGACAGGGGTGGGGGGAGGTGAGGACAAAGAAGAGGGGAGGGAGGGAGGGAGACACACCACACGTGCAGAAGGAAGCAGAGACCCTGGAGGGATGGGGCAAGAGTGACCTCAATTCCAGGCAGCTCTTTGCTTCCTGGCTGTAGTTCCTTTCGAGGCATCTGTGTTCCCTCTTATTTTGTATTCCAAGAGACATCCCTGTATCTTTCCAATCACCCCCCTTTTTATTTGTATAAACTAGTGGCAGTGCATTTTTTTAAATCTGCCACCAGGAGAACCTTGACTAAGACATTCGATTTCTGGATTGTCTTCCTTATGAATTCAGCCCCGGGAACAGCAGCACATCGCAGCCTAGGGGCGCTGAGAGAGGAGCTTGCACCCTCTCCTCCCCCGACAGGAGGTGGAGAAGGCACCACGGCCCACGGGCCACTGACTGATTGGCTGTTCAGGTGAAGGAGAGGTGCCCCAAGCTTTGGGCACCAGGGCGCGTGGCCGGTGTCCCTGTGTGTCTGAAGGGCTTTGTGGGATGTCTCACAGGTCCTGGCAGGGTTAGAGGGAGAGGTTCTCTGCGTAAGAGATCTGCACGAGGACTGGTTAGCCCGCCAGCTCTGTCCTGGGAGGAGACAGGCTGCCTCGGGAGGGCTGGCAGAGCGGACGCCAGCAGGGGTGGGCTGGGCAGGGTTTAAGCTGTCTTCCTGCTTGAGGGTCTCTGAACCGGTGACTGCTTGCAATATGACTTGGTCATTGGTGCTCCAATGACAGGCAGGTCAATTCTAGATGCCAGAGTCGGTGGTGTCGAGGGAGCACATGAATGAGAGAAGCCCGACCGAGGCTGGGCCAGTCAGATTCTCCCCTTGGAAATGGACCAATGATGCAGAGACAACGGTCAGTTTCAACTGGGTCCTTAAACGGGTGAAACTTCAGGGAGCCCCTCACCGTCATGAACCCTCAGAGGCCCCCCCAAGACTGAGGAGCCCCTCCGTTGCCTACTCCATGGCCCAGCACTCCGGAAGCCACTCACCACCCAGAGCTGGCAAAGGAAACCCGCGGCTAGGCCAGCACACACCGTGCCGTGGCCTGAGCCCTGCTCCTGCCACATCTCTGTCATTGCCTACCTTCCCCAGGGGACACCAGGCCGAGGGGAGACAGCTTCCGGGAATGCTGCGGGGTGGGCTGGGAGCTCTGGTGGAATGAGCACTGGGTTTGGTCAGTTGCTAGAGAAATCTTCTCTCGGGCTGTCACCCAGTAGGAAGCCAGGTTCTCGGCGAGCCCTGGATTCATGTTCCAGAGGGGGCCGCTCTGCCCTTCTGGACCCCTGCAAGTATCAAGCACAGGTGAATTGGGGAGGTGAAGCCCCACACCTCCTCCTGCCTGGCAGGTACTTCTAGGTGACATTGGGAGTTTGTCCTCTACATAGCTTTTGGACGGTGGCCCTTTCCATCTGTCCTGCTCCCCGTGTCCTGGAGGTCTCCCTCCTGAGGTTGAGTGCTACCCTGTTCTAGCTTATCCCTCCCGCATGGCCTCTCCCTGTCTGCTGCTCTTCCTTTGACAATGACCCTCCTCACAGTCCCCTTTCTGTTTCCCCAGCACCGCAGGGCCTCCCCTCCACCTACCCTCCTCTCCACGTCCCCCTCCCTCTGGAGTCCTCTCCCCTGTGCTGCGCCTCGTGTACGTGAGGCTGTTACTGAGTGTTGTGCAACCTCACCAGCCGGGTGCTCCCTGCATCTTCAGCTCAGGACAGCCCTGGGGGGGTGGGTGGTGGGATTTGGAGGATGCTGGGACCTTCTTGCAGATGTTCACGTCCACGTTCACTGACTCTCGTCCCCTGCAAGCTCTGGGGAAGGGAGTAATTACCACCCTCTTTGCTGCTGTGATTTATAGGCTTCTGGGGCTTTTTGAGCTGAGGACATTTTAGGGTTTCTGGCAGCCTTTCTCAGGAAGTGCCTGTTAACCCGGGAGTCTGTGGGAGGGGAATTGAAGGTCCTGGGCTTCAGACCAGATTTGGTCCCACATTTAGGAACTCCGTAGAAACCCAGGGCTGTGGCTGAGTCTGAATTTAGGACTTGGGCCACGAGTGGACCTGTGAGCCTGGCCTCTGCAGGACACTCAGTATCTATTCACTATCCATTCAATCACACCTTCATTTATCTGCTCATCCTGAATCTCTAATTTATTCATTATTCCCTCATTTATTCCTCATTGGTTGATTTTTAAGTGTATACATCCATTCTTAATTTGTTTACCCATTCCTATACTCGTTCATTTATTCCTTTTATCTCTGGCTTTATGGAGGTGCAATAAACAGCACACATTACGGAGCATAATTTCGTAACTTTGAAATCTATCTATATCTGCATCTATATCTATTAATATAGCTATATCTATATCTAATCATCTATTTTTGTGAAACCATCAACAGAATCAAGATATTGAACATGCTCTTGGCCCCAGAAGTTCCTGCCTCCCCCTTCACCTGCTCCCCGTCCCCAGGTAACCCCTGAGCTGCTTCCTTTCACTGTGGACTAGGTAGCACTTTCTAGAGTTTTGCATAAATGGAACATACAGCGTGCATCACTCTTTTCTCCTCTGGCTTTTTTCATTTAGCATAAAAATCCCTCCAATTTGCAGCATGCATCAGTATTTCACTCCTTTTCGTGGTGAGTACTTATCCATGGTATGGATGGACCACGATTTGCTTATCCATTCGCCTGCTGACGGACACTGGGATTGTTTCCAGTTTGGGGCTGTTACAGATAAAGCTGCTGTGAACAGCCATGCCCAAGTCATGCCAAGGAACGGGCTTTCATTTCTTGGGTAAATACTGAGGAATAGAACAGCCAAATCTTATGGTAGGTGTATGCTTGATTTTTTTAATTGAAATTTTATTCAGATAATTATAGATAGATTCACATGAAGTTTTAACAAATCATACAGAGATCCTGTGTACCTTTTAAAAAACCATTTCTTCCCTGTAATGAGATTTTGCAAGACCATGGTACAATATCACAAGCTGGATACTGACACTGATACAATCTAGTACTCTTATTCAGGTTTCCCAAGTTTTACTTGTACTGATTTGAGAGTGTGTATTTAGTTATACACAATTTTATCACGTGTGGAGATTTGAGCATTCACCACTGTAGTCTGGATACTGCACAGTTCCATCAGAATGACAATTTCTGTGTTTCCCTTTTATAGATATACACGTCCCCTGCTGTCCTTGCCCCCATTCCTAACCCCAGGCAATCATGAATTTTTTTCTCTCTTCCTAAAACCTTGTCATTTCAAAATGTCATATAAATGAAACCACATAGTGTGTACCCTCTGAGAATTGGCTTTTTTCATTTGCCATAATTTCCTGGAGATTCTTCCAAGGTGTCGCATATGTCAGTTGTTCACTCCTTTTTGTTGTTGAGTAGTATTCCATGTTGTAAATGCACTGGTTTGTGTAACCATTTATCTGTTGAAGATCTTCTGGGCTGATTACAGTTTGGGGCTATTATGGATAAGGTTGCTATGAACATGTGTGTACAGGTTTTTGTGTGAACCACAAGTTTTCATTTCTCTGAGGTAAACATTAAAGAGTGCGATTTCTGGGTTGTATGGTAATTGCATGTTTAGTTTTATAAGAAACTGCTAAACTGGTTTCTGGTGGAGTGGCTATACCATTTTACATTCCCACCAGCAATGTGTGAGTCATCTGGTTTCTCCACCTCCTTGCCAGCATTGGTGTTGTCATTATTTTTTAAGAGAGTAAAAAATTTTTTAAAACATTATTTAATTTGTTTATTTATAGAGATGGGTCTCACTATGTTGCTCAGGCTGCTCTCAAACTTTTGGGCTCAAGGGATCCTCCTGCCTCAGCCTCTCAAGTAGCTGGGACTTCAGATATGCACCACTGTGTCTGGCCTCTATTTTATTTTAACCATTCTGATGGATGTGTGATGATATCTCATTGTGGGTTTAATTTGCACTTCTCTAATGGCTAATGATGCTGGAACATCTCTTCATGTGTTTATTTGGAATCTATATATCTTGTTTGGTGAAATGTCTAATAATGTCTTTTGCTCATTTTCTAATTGGATTGTTTGTTTTTTACAGTAGTTTTGAGAGTTCTTTATATATTTTTATATACATGTGTGTATATAAATATATATAAAGATACCAGTCCTTTATCAAATATATGGTTTGCAAAATTTTCTCCCAGTGTGTAACTTGCCTTTTCATCCTTTAAATAAAGTCTCTCACAAAGCAAAAGTTTTCAATTTTGATGCAATTCAACTTATCAGTTTTTCCTTTTCTGTATCTTCCTTTTGGTATCAACTCTAAGAACTCTTTGCCTTAGCCTTAGATTCTGAAGATTTTCTCCTGCATTGTTTTCTAAATATCTTATTGTTTTTCATTTTACATTTAAGTCCATGGTCCCTTTTGAGTTTATTTTTGTATACTGTGATGTTTAGGTTGAGGTTCAGTTTTTTTTGCAGATGATGTCTTTCCTTCACTGAAGGAAAGTGCTTTTGCACTTTTGTCGAAAATCAGTTGAGTATATCTTTTGTGCTTCTGTTTCTAAGTTCTCTGTTCCATTGGTCCATGTGTCTATCCCCTCACCCATACCACATTGTCTTTATTACTATAATAACATTGAATAGAGTGATTTCTCCCACTCTATTCTTCTTCAACAATACTGATTTAACTATCTGTGCCTTTTCATATAAATTTTAGAATAAGCTTGTCTATGTCCACAAAAACCTTGCTGGGATTTTTATGGAAATAACATCACACCTGTTGATCAATCTGGGGAGAATTGATACTTTTAAGGTTTTGAATCTTAAAGGTTTCAATGATCACAACGTATCTCTCTATTTATTTAGATATTCTTTGATGTTTTTCTGTAACAATTTATAATTTTCGACATACAGGTCTTATGTATGTTTTGTTAAATATATGCCTAAGTATTTCATTATCTCTGGAACAGTTTTAAATGACATGTTTTTAATTTCCATCTCTGTGTGTTCATCATTAATATGTGACAATCCTATTGCTCTTTGTGTATTGATCTTGTATTTTGCAAACTTGTTGGACTCCTTTATTAGTTATAAGAGTATTTTTGTTGATTCTTTCTAAAGGTTTGTAAATTTTATTGATTATTTTTGTAGAACGAGATTTTTATTTCATTGTTTTTTTCTATCACTTTCCTATTTTCAATTTTATTGATTTCTGCGCTAATCTTTATTTCCTTCCCTCTCCCTGCTTTTGGTTTATTTTGATCTTTTTTTCCTAGTTTCTTAGGGTAGCAACCTATGTTACTGATTTGAAACTATTTTCTCAGTACTAATGTAAGCATTTTGTGTTATAAAATTTCCTCTCAGTGCTGCTTTAGCTGCATCCCACAAATTTTGTTATGTTGTATTTTTTTCATTTAGTTCTATTATTTTTATTTCCCTTGAGATTTCTTTGCCTTGCACTAAATAGATTATTGAAAAGTTTAAATTTTTAAATTTCCATCTTCTTTAGAGATTTTCCTATTGCATTTCTGTTGTTGATTTCTGGTTTGATTTCATTATGGTCTGAGGACATACTGTGTATAGCTTCAATATTTTAAAAATTGTTGAGGTTTATTTCATGGTTCCTTTTGATGAATGGTCTATCTTGGTGAATATTCCATAGGAACTTGAAAAAAATGTGTTGTTGAGTCTATATATGTCAGTGGTTGACTGTATTGTTCAGATCTTATACATGCTTGCTAACTTTCTGTCCTATAGTCCCTTCAGTTGCTTAGAGGTAGAGGACAAAGTCCTCAACTCTAATGTAGATTTGTTTGTTTATTCTTTCAGATCTGTTTTTGCTTCATGTATTTTAAGGCTCTGTTGTTTGTTGCACACATATTTAGAATCATTATATCTTCCTGGTAGGTTGATCCTTTTATCATTATGCGATGCCTCTCTTTGGCTCTAGGAATTTTCTTTGTCCTGGAGTCTACTTTATTATCAGGCATTAATATAGCCACTCCTGCTTCTTCTTGATTGGTGTTTGAATGGCATATCTTTTTCCATCCTTTTACTTTCAACCTATGAATGTTGTTTAACTTGTGTATTTCTTGCAAAACGGCATATAGTTGTGTACTTTTTTTTACCCTGCTTTGTCTGTTCTTTGATCTATTTAGACCGTTTATGCAACAGACTGCTTGAGTCCCCTCAATATTCATGTGTTGAATGTCCTAACCCCAATGTGATAGTATTAGAGGGCATTTGGGAGGAAATTAGCTCACAAGTGTGGAGTGCTTATAAATGGAATTAGTACCCTTAGAAAAGGAACTCAGGAGAGCTATGTTACCCTCTTTCCACTGTGTGAGGATCCAAAAGAATTTGGCAGTCTGCAGCCCAGAAGAGGGCCTTCACCAGCACCCAACCATGTTGGCTGCCACCCTGATCTCAGACTTCCAGCCTCCAGAACTGTGAAATATAAATTTCTGTTTATAAGCCACCCAGTCTATGGTACTTTGTTATAGAATTCTAAACTAAAATAATTTAAATTTAACATAATTATTGATATTTTAGCACATAGGTCTGATATTTTATTATTTCTTTTCTGTTTATTTCCTCTGGTTCTCATTTTTCTGTTTCTTTTATTCTACTTTTCCTATACATTACTTAAACATTTTTTAGGATTTCATCTTGATTTATTTATAGTGCTTTTGAGTGTATATTTTGGTGCAGTTTTCATAGTGGTTGTGATACAGGAGTCAGATACCCTGCAGGTAGTTAGGGCAGGGGTCAGAGGAGAAGGCCAACATGATAAGAAAGTTACAGGAATGTGAATATGCTTAGCTAAGATAAATGTAACCAACAGGGACTTTTAGTTATTTTATCTTAGCCTTAACATCTTTATCTAAGGTAAAAGGAGGAATTCCTTTAATTGGGGTATGTGCACAGTTGAGGCAACAGTGTCCCTAAATGAACTACCCTCATTAACATAGTAAAAATCACACCCACCAGTGCCATGACAGTTTACCAATGCCATGGCAACTCGCAGAAGTTACCCTATAAAGTCCAGAAAGGGGATAGTTCTTGGTTCCAAGAACTCTCTACTCCTTTCTCAGAAAACTCAGGAATATTCCACCCCAATTAGCATATCATTAAGGATTAGCATAAAAGGACAGACCCTAACCCTGGGGTAGCACTGTCCCTTTGAGAATCAGTCCTCCCTTTGCTTCTGTCTTAAAGAGTGTACTTTGTTTTCATTAAACCTCTCTGCTTTTACTCATAGCTCATGTCTGAACTCTTTTCTCTCACTTGTGCTCCTGCACTGGAATTCCTCTCTGTATGGAGGGAAAGAACCCTCTCCACCAGCCCAGGCAGTGGTTGGTGCTGGTATCAGTTGCTCTGCATGTTACGATACACATATGTGGCGTATCACAGTCTGCTGGGATCAACATTTTACCATGGCTAGTAAGGTCGGTGTCCTCACTTTCACTCAGGTTCCTTACCTTCTGCACTTGTAAATATTGTTGTCTTGAGTATTACATAGTGTTATAACTGTAGTTTTAATCATTAAATATAATTTATAAAATGTATAAAGAAAAGGGTAGTCTGTTGTATTTATGCTTTTTCTGTTTCTTCTTCCTTCCCAATGATCTAAAATTCTTTCTTTTATGAGTTCTCTTGTGTAAAAGAGCTTCCTTAAGCTAATCTTTAAGGGAGGGTCTCCTAGACACAATTTTTTTTTTGTTTTTATTTACCTGAGAATGTCTTTATTTCTCCTTCATTCCTGAAGAATAGTTTCACCAGATGTAGAATTTGCAGTTGACAGTTCTTTCTTTCAGCTTTCGAAAAATTTTGTCCCACTTTCTATGGCCTCCGTGGTTTCAGATGAGACATCTGTTGTCATTTGAATTGACTTTTCCTTGTAAGTAATACATTGCTTCTTTCAGGCTGCTTTCAAGTTTTTTTTCCTTTGTCTTTACTTTTCAGAAATTTAATTATGATATATTTTGACTTCCTTAAGTTTATTCTATTTGAGTTTCACTCAACTTCTTGAACCAGAAATTCTATGTCTTTTGCCAAATTTGAGAAATTTTCAGCCATTATTTCTTCAAATAATTTTTCAGCCTCGCTCTTTTCCTCTTCTCCTTCTAAGACTCTAATAATACAAATGTTGATATCTGATAATCTTTTGTTATTCACGTAGGGCCCTGAGGCTGCTTATTTTTAATCTAATTTTTATCTATTATTCAGATTGAATAAGTTCTATTCATCTATGCTCAAGGTCACTGACTCTATCCTCTACCATCCACATTCTACTAATGAGCCTATTCAGACAATTTTTTATTTCTTATTGTATTTTTTAGTTCTATAATTTCCATTTCGTTCTTTTTTAAGAACTTTTCTGAGTTTCACTGAGGAACTCAGATTTCACTGAGATTTTCTATTTTCTCATTTGTTTCAAGAGAACTTGTAATCTATTATGGAAGCATTTTTGCGATAACTGCTTTAAAGTCCTTGTCAGGTAATCCTATCGTCTGATTTATCTCACTGTTGGCATCAGTTGCTTGTATTTTCTTGTTCAGATTGTTGTGATTTTTGGTAGAATTTGTGATTTTCAGTTGTATATTAGACATTTCATCACTGATGTTAGGACACAATGAGAAATACTTAAACTTTTTATTTTAACAATCACCCTATTTAGGTTTAGCATGAAGGTCCTGACTTACTGTCTATGGGGTGTAATTCCAATGACAGCTTAACTCTCAGAGCTTTTGCGGTGTTATTTTGGTCCCCTTGGTCTATTTCAGGGGTCCTCAAACTTTTTAAACAGGGGGCCAGTTCACTGCCCTTCAGACTGTTGGAGGGCCGGACTATAGTTTAAAAAAAAAAACTACGAACAAATTCCTATGCACACTGCACATATCTTATTTTGAAGTAAAAAAACAAAACGGACAAAAACACCCGGCGGGCCAGATAAATGTCCTTGGCCGGCCGCATGTGGCCCTGGGCCGTAGTTTGAGGACCCCTGGTTTGCTGCTGCTGTTGCTCCCACTGTTTCCTGCTGGTGCTGCTTGAGGGTACACAGGTGTTTCCCAGGCCAGGTTGCTGAGTGTCTCCCTGTAAGAGAGGGAGCTTCAGGCCCATGCGAACGAAAAGGCTTTCTGAGCCGGGCCGCCTGTTGTGGTGGGGACTCCTTTGCTGGTGCTGCTGGCTGTGCTAGCATCTCTTGGTAGGAGAGGAGACTCAGGCCCAGTGGGGAGAGAGAACATTTCCCCTGGCCACTCACTGCTAGCAGGGCTTCCGACTGATCTCCCTGGTGGATGGTGCCAGGCTCGACATCCACATAGTTGGAGGGACTCTTATTTGATCTGCAAGTGGAATGATTTTTCCTCTGATCTTCACTGTTACTTTCTTTTGCTTACTTGGGATTTAATTGGCTTTTCTTTTTCTAGCTTTTCAAGGTGGAGGCTGAGATCATTGATATGAGTGATTTGAAATGTTTTATCTTTCTAATATAGGAGTTTAATGTTATGAATGTACCTCCGAGTATTACTTTAGGAACATCCAACAAATTCTGACGTGCTGTGTTTTTATTTTTACCTAGCTGAAAATACTCTCTAATTTCCTTTTTGATTCCTTCTTTGACTCACCATTATTTAGAAATGTATTACTTAGTCTCCAAATATTTACAGACCTTCCCTATGTTGCTCTATTATCGATTTCAAATTTTATTCCATTGCAGTCAGAAAACATACTTTGTATGACTAGAATCTTTTTAAAATGTATTGATTCTTGCTTTATGGCCCAGAATATTCTATATGCATTTGAAAAGACTATGCATTCTGTAGCTGTTGGGTGGCACGTTTATGGTCAGATTGGAGACATTATAGGAAGCATACATTTCAGCTCGGTTTAGCTTAACTGCACCATGCGGGCTGTGACTGATGTTTAAGTACAAACTGACAGGCGCACTCGGGGGTACTTTCTTCCTTCCCCACCCACCTGACAGCTCTGCACTCACAATTTCCTCTGCTGATTTTGTCACGGGGTGGGAGTTGCACTGCCTCCCAATGCTTCATTGCTCTGTTCTTCCCTCTCCTCGCTGTCTCCCCAGGCAACCTGAGATGTGGATCAGAGCTCTGCTGGGTTCTTGGCAAAGAGAAACCCATCCCCTTCCCCATCCCCTTTTTGTTGCAACTCAGAAGTGGGAGCGTCCGTGTCCTTGCCTTGCCATTGGTGCTGAGGGAGCAGACAGAGATGCAGAGGCCAGGAGTGGATTTTCTCTCAATAAAAGGTTGCTGAGCACATACCTGATGCTACACGTTGTGCTGAGCCAAACAGGCCCCGTCCCTGCCTGCGCAGAGCCAATTGCCTTGTGGGGGAGACAGACGTGCACCGTGTACTTAAATACATCAATATAAGCTGCACAGGCTGGGATGTTATGAGAAAATGGTCTGTGATGCTTTAAGAGAATGTAACATGAGGGCCTGGCCTGATCTAAGGGTTATAGAAGTGACATTTGAACTGAGAAAGCAAGAAGGAACAGATGTGGGGTGTGGAAAAGGAGAAAATATAACAAGTAGAGGAAACAGCAGGTGCAAAGGACCTGTGGTCACAGAAACAGAACAGGACAGCACGGCTGGTGCACAGAGTGAGACTGAGACTGGACAAGTAGGCGGGGCCCAGACCATGCAAGGTCCCTGTTGGTCACAAGGAAGATTTTGTTCTTTATCTTAATGGTTTTGAGAAGGAGAAGGTGACATGATCACATTTGTGTCTTGAAGGTGGCTGTGTGGAGGAAGGTTAGAGCAGGGAAGAGTGGAGATGTGAAGATAGGTTCGCAGGCTCATGCAGACGCCCTGGCAAGATAGAAATATGATATAGATACATTAAATATAAGCTATATATCATAACAACCTATTTATGTGAAAAAGGTATATGCGTTTATGAATGTAGAATGGTGGTCACAAAATGCTTGACACTGGTTTCTTGGGAGTAAGAAGTAGGAATGTGGGGGCGTGTAGAAGGAGATTCAAATTTTGCTCTGGAAACTTCTGCATTGTTTGAATCAGTCATAACAAGACTGTATTTTTGCATTAGCTGTGTAATAAAAAAATTATCAAAAAAAAAAGTAGAAAAGAGTTGTCCAGCAATGGCTTCCATAAAAAGAAGGCCAGGGGAGACTGGCCACCTCTGCCTTGCCCCTCCTGGAGGTCATGCGGGGAACCGGCTGCTTACGCTGGGTTCCCATGTCCCCTAATGCTGGTGGCCACAGGCTGTTCCCCATTGGGGGGGGGTGGGAGCTGCCCGAGGGGCAGGTGCCTGGCCTGTTTGCGGGCTCTGACCTCCTGTGTAAAAGCATGTTGACTCCCCCATTCATTCACATAACCTGGCAGAATATTTTGGAATAAATCATGAGCATAGCAGTTACATTCTCTAAACCACACTGGAAAAAGGATTATGGTATTTACTGTGGGGACAGCAAGATTGATTCTCGCCCAGAAAATTCTGCCAGGTTCTTGATTTAGGGAGCCAGATATCAGCACAGGTTAGCTCTGATTTATGTCGGCTTGCCTCTCCCAGAGGTTCCTCTCCTGCTCTCGGGGACATTTCAGGTGGGATGGGTCTGGAGCAGCTACTGTCCTGCTGGTCCCTTCCGAGGTGGCCCACCACGGCCACGGATACAGCAAAGCTCCCTGCCTGGCAGCCGCCTCTTGCCACCCCCCCCAACACTGTCCCCCACCACCCAGACCCTGCCACTTGCTGCGGAAAGTCCAGCTCCTTAGCCTAGAATTGCAAGGCCTCCCGGACGGAGCCTCTGCTGCCTCCCCGCCCATCACTTCCTGCTCATAGTGCGCCTTGCACACGGCCAAGTCTTCCTTACACCTGCAGAGGGACAATCAGAGAAACCAGAGAGGGTCCCCCAGAGAGGATCCCCGCCCTGGGGCAGCTCAGTGTCTGGTGCAGGACACGGATGCAGAGACCCTCAGTCCCATGTGCCAAGTTCCCTGATGGGGTGGGCCAAGGGGGCAGGAAAGGGTGGGTACCCACACTGTTCCCCCAGCCCTCATCTCTGCCAAGCAGACTTCTCTGCACTCCATGGGCCAACAGTGTCCCTCGGTCACCTTTATCAAAACCCTTATCTCCCCTTCTTGCCCTTGTCACCTTGCTCATCCTTCACTCAACGCTGTTTCTATGTTTCCTCCGTGCCTAGCACGAGGCCTGGGACGTCCTTGGACTCAGGGGGCCTGGACTGAATTGTCTGGACTGGCGATTACCAGTTGCCCTGGTGCCAGACGCAGCCCATTCTTGGGAGTGAGCACCTAGCTAACTAGAGGCCACCAGGTACTTCTTGCAGGGCTCACTGAAGGGTCAGTGGGTGCTGTGATCAAGGCCACTCATCCTACAGGTCAGTGGGGTTGGAACCAGTCAAGGACTCAGCTATGCTTGGAGATGCTCAGACACCAGCCTGCCACGTACCCCTAGCACATCTTCAACCTTCCCAATCTCCTCTGGGAGCCCACACTTCCAAAGATACTTCCAAGCCTACCTTCCCTAATCAGAGTCCATTTGTCTGGACTTGATCTCTGGCTGTTTAGCCTTCCCCTCCCCGATCCTGGGGTGCTCTCAGTTCTGCTCTTGAATCCCTGCTGCTTTTCTCCAAGCTCCACTCTGAGCGTGCTCTCTCTTCTGTGGTAGATGTTGCCTGGGTCTGCCGGAACCGCAGCTGGCTGCAAAGGCACCGCGGCGCGCCGAAAAGACAGTACGGTTTGAGTCTTGCAGTAAAGTCCTATATCCTAACTCTACCACTTACTGGCAGGGTGAGCTTGGGTACATCAATTTACGTCTCAAGTTTAGATGGTAATAGCTCACCTCGTAGGGTTGTTGTGAAGTAACCCATGTCAAGGTGCCTTGTGTGTCTTTGATGACAAGCTAAAGTCACACCTTGATTGAGTACCCAGGTGTCAGTGGCTGCAGACCCCTTCCTGCTAGAGCCCTGCTGTGTCCGGGAGGCCCTGCAATGCGGGTGCACGGGCCTCCGAAGTCAGCTTCCTTGATTCTGCTGCAAACGCCTTGCCCCGCTATCCGCCCACTACTCCCATCTTCCAGCAAAACCCTCCCCCACAGGTGTCTTCATCCGAAATGGCTCCATTCTAAGGGTGCTGATAACCCGCCCAGTTCCCTTGTCCCGCATGAGGTGGAACAGGGAACACCAACATGTTCTCTCTGGGGTTGGTCAGCTTTTCCTCTCCCATAAAGAACTCCCCAGAAAAGGGCTCTCTCCTTTCCCCGGGGACCAGCACCAGTTTGCAGCACACTTCATACGGAAGTGAGTGGTATTTCTGTGCAGCTTCCATGTCTACCTAAACAGGCGAGGGGACAGGGAAGTCCCAGAGCTGCACACCTGTGTGCACCATTCCCAACTTGTGCTGCCAAACAGAACTCTTGAGTTCTTAACTTAAAATATTTGTATTCCGGTTAATGGTGATTTCACAGTTTTCTCCAAGAACAACTGGTGAGTCTTTGTGTTACTAAAAAGCACATCATGGTGATTTTCCTAAAATAAAGCAAGTGTTTACTCTTCAAAGAGGGATAGAAGATTCTTGGGAGGAACTATTACTATAAAGGTGTTGCGACTTTTTCAATGGCAGGGTCCCCGCTCCCCAGCTCGGTGTGCTCAGTGTTCGTGAATGTTCGTGCCCAGTGGCAAGACGCAGTTGTTATCTCTCAGCCACCTTAAGAATGACAGACTCCCAGGCAGGAACCCTGGAATTGCCCCATGTGTCCCCAGGGGTCATTATCAGGCAACCTCTCGGGTCTGGCTTCATGCTTTTCATGACCAGGGCTCCTTCCCTGCTGGACAGGTCCGTCACCCGCCAGCTCCAATGGAAGGACTATCTTCCTTGGCCTCTGCCACTGGCTCCGTCCCAGCCCTCGGAGCCACACAGAGGTCCGCTGCTCTTCCCAGGACGTCACCCCAACTGAGGTGCACACTAAGAACACAGCCCTTGATCTGAGCTTCCCTAGGCCGAGCACTGTGGCTCCCAGCCCCACCCTCCCGCCCCTGGGCCGCCAAGCCCAGGTCCCTGGTGTCCTGTGATATGAGGTCTCCAGGCCCTTCCCCACTCTGGCCTTATCCGGGGGATGTGGCCCCTCTGCCTGGCTCCTTCCCATCAGCTGCCTCACGGGGACAGAGCATCAGAGCTGCTGCCCCAGTTCTGGAAAATACACTCCTAACTATGACAGATTTCAGTCTCATTAGCAAGTTTTGGCGCTTGTGTGAGGGGCTGGCTCAGCTAGACCCGAGAGGGGACAGATGTGGGGATCGCAGCTACAGATGTGAGTTTTGAGAAACGCTCTCACTTATGCCTTTGAGGCCCTGAGAACAATTCACCTGGTTTAAAACAGCAGCAGAAGGGCTCCAAAGACAACACGAAGAGAACTCTGGGAAGACGGCGGACTGAGCATTTGCCCCCCCACCCCCACCCCCGCCCCCCGTGCCAGCTGCCTCTCAGCGCCCTCCCCAGAGCCAGGCCGGGAAGGGCCTTGGTGAGCAACTCGGCAAAACTGGATTGCCAGCACTTTCCCGAGGGAGCAAACCAATTTACCAACAATTATGTCAACGGTGGTCAGTTTGCCACACCATCCATTTGTCCGATGACCCGCTTGCAAGCTAGCTTTTAAATTTAAATTTCGCTATAGCCATTTTGCCACTTTTTTCTTTGCCACTTGAGGCTGAGTGGTGCCCAGGTGTTGAGTGTGGGGGAGGGCTACCCCTGGCACAGATTCCCCTGGGAGCAGAGGGCACCACCAGGTCTGTCCCTGCCAGCCAGAGGGGCAGAAGCCCCGTCCCCACGCCTCCCCGCCCCGGTTGGGCTGTGCCAGCTGGAACAGGCTGCCCAGGGTGCGGGATCCACGGGACAGGCGTCTCCGTCTGAAATAGACCTGAGCAAGAGCCAGGAGACAACTTGGACGAGAGAAAAGGAGTGAGAGCTCTTAAAGAGATGCAAGAGATCCAAGCGGAGCAAAGATTTTCCAAAAGTTAAAAAAGCAATAGCTCTTGAATTTCGAAGTATAGACATGAATTAGAAGATTGTCTCTACTGAGAGTTAAAATAATGAAGAAGATCGGGGATCGAAGTATCTCAAAAACACTCCTGCTCACCCCTGCCTCCTCTGCCTCCTAAGGACACATGAAGATGATTCGGACTCACGCCCGTCGAACCCTGACGGTCAGAATCAATGGGTTTTTCTTCATGTGGGACTCACCAGGGCTTCCAGCTCCATCATGACTTCCTCACATCAAAAACACCCACAAGGAAGTAGAGGCTCAACATGATTAAAATAATCTAGTTCATAGGAGCCAGCATCAAGGTAATGATAAAGTAATTCAATTAATTAAAAGTAAAGCGCAATTAAGGGAAAGGGATTTTGCAGCAGTTCATCAATAGCTCGGCTTAGCTGAGACGATATATTAGACTAGATTTCTGCTCCTGGTAACAGGGTGTGAAGCTGAAATAAACTCAGCATTCCCTACTTTCAGTGGTAGTTCATTCTTCGGATGTCCTCACATCTAATACTTGTCAGTATATTAGACGCGTTGTCCTGAATAAGCAATAACTATTGCTACCAAAAGAGGCTAGGGACTCCCTGGCAGAGATGTACTGCAGGAAAAACAACAACCCATGTATACAATATTTAATGTGCCTGATTGATATCTAATTATCTTGATATTGAATTACTAATAAAACCTGAAAGTCTTTAAATATCTGATGTTGATAAGAAAATCATTATCACTAAGCATTTCCCTACTTACTTGCACCAATTTCAGTTAATTATATGACAATGAGATTTATTGCTTATGAAACCCTCAGTCCTCTTCTAACAATTAATTGATATCTAATCAACATAGGTCATCTAGTTAAATTCCTATTAAGGCCTTAGCAGGGAGATGGGATTGGATGTTCCCCCCTCCCCCAGCATTGCTTTCATGTAGCCAGGGTTACTGTATCCTAAGACTGGAGATAAACTATGAATCACAGTGGTTCTCAAACTGGGCTGCCTATTGGATAATTGCTCAGGGAGCTTTTAAAGATCCATATATCCAGGCCAGGCTCAGTAGCTCACACCTGTAATCCCAGCACTTTGGGAGGCCGAGGTGGGAGGATCACTTGAGGTCAGGAGTTTGAGACCAGCCTGGGCAACATAGCGAGACCCATGCTCTATAAAAAATAAAACATTAGCCGGGCATGGTGGTGCGCCTGTTGTCCCAGCTACTCAGGAGGCTGAGCCAGGGGGATGGTTTGAGCTTGGGAGTTTAAGGTTAGCTAGGCTCACTAGCTACGATGATGCCACTGCACTCCAGCCTGGGTGACAGAGAGAGACCTTGTCTCTAAAACAACAAGAAATCCATATGTGCAGGTCAGACACAATCCCCCCACCAAAAAAAAAAAAAATTAAGACAGATTGTCTGGGAGTGGAACCCAGGGCTTGGTGTTATTTTAAACTCCCAGAGTGACTCCAGTGTGCATCCAGGTTGGCAGCGGTGGGGAGTTAGATTGAGATACAAGCTGGGCATTGCCCCCACCCCTGCACTAAAGGGACTGTGGGTGTGGGTGGTGCAAGTCCCTTCTGCTCTCCCATGAGGGCTGAGGGTCAGCCATGAGCACTGGCCCACAGTCCTCACAGTGGAGCTCTGCTCGGTCCCTCCCTGCCCCCTGTCTCCACTTGGTATCTTGTGACATCTTTCAGTGGCCACCCTTGAAGGAAGACTCCTCTGCTCCCGGCCAGCCACACCTGTCTGAGCCTGGTCTGGGGCTCCTCTCTGCTCTTCTCCCCACACCTCTCCTTTCCACGTCGTCTTCCTTACTCTCCTTTCTCCACTGTGAGTGGGTGACTCGGTTCTTCACCCAAACCGGTAGTGTCTGAGGATATTCCCCCCTGGCCAGCCCCACAGCACGGGGCCGGCCACACTGGCTTGGGTGGGAATTCAGCTGCCTAGCAGCGGGGACTGTGACTGCTTGGTCACCTCTGAGTTGGCAGTGCCCAGGAGAGTGGGCGCTTCCTAAAGATTCGTTGATTCATCAGATGAGCAAAGCTTTAGAGAATTGAGCAGGGTCTACGTGCTGAGGATCATGGGGACACAGTCACCTGTCATGTGGACTTTGAAAAGAGAAAGAGCGGCATTGCTTTGCTGGAGGACTGTTGGGAGTCCATTCTGCTGCTTAATGAGGCAAAATTACCCCAGAGGAGCAGCATGGGCCAAGAGAGCCAGCGAACAGTGGGGAGTGCACGAATGTTCTTGTGCATGGGGCAGGGGAACGGGTGTGGGAGGTCTGTCGGGGGAAGGGGTGTGTGAGGGATGTGTGTTGGTGAGGACTTGCGGACATAGTGTGTGCACATGTGAGTACCTCCGAATACCTCTGTCTTGTCTTTGTGGGACGGCCCTACAGCGCCTGTCATCATGAGCATTGCCTCTGTGGGCACGGGAGAGAACATACCGTGTGACTCCATTTATGTAAAATTCTAGACAATGAAACCGCTCAGGAAGCAGAAGTGGAGATGCTCAGGGTTGGGGACAGAAGGGAGAGATTGTCAAGGGGCCTAGGAGAACTTTTGGGGGTGATAGATGTGCTCATTATATGGATGGTAGTGATGGCTCTATAGGCATATACACATATCAAAGCTCATCCAACTGTGCACCTTCAATGTGTGAAGTTTAGCATATGTCAATTATATCTCAATAAAGCTATAAAAAATTAATGAAATGTGGTCACAAAGTAAAAAAGAATAAGTCTTCTGAAATCAATCTGGGTTCTAACCCTGGCTTCCCTGCTTCCTGGCTGGGATGACCTTGGGTAAGTTATTTTAGAGGTCTGTGCCTCAGTTTCTTCATCTATAAAATGGGAATAATAACCTGCTTACCTCAGACAGCTGTTGTGCAAATGAATAAGGTCCTAGTTGAGATAAAAGCATGCTAAGCTTTTATGACAGTGCCTGACACATTTTCATGCCTCAGTGAATGGCCCCTGTCATTATAGTCAGTGGACAGGCCTGGGGGCACGTGTGCATGTTTATGTGCACAGGTCTGTGCACTTCTGTGTCTTTGTGTGTCTGTGCCTGTTTACGCATGCAGGAGGGTGGGGTGCGAATTCGTGTGTCCACCTGTGTCTGGCCGTGGGTTCGTGCTGGGTGTGGGTGGCGAGTTCAGGCCTGAGCCCTTCCTCCTCCTCACCAGCCACCGCAGCCCTCTCCTCCTCCCCTACCAGATTGCAGGGAGATCGCTTTTTTTTTTTAACAGTTACTAAACTGCTACATTTACTGAGTCATTCAGTTTTTTATCATATCCAATAACACAGTGCGTTTTGGAAATCACGTTGCCTCAGTTCCTTCACGGCTTCTGCAAATCAAATTTATTTTATCATTGGAAATGTCAAAAGGATACAGCCAAAGGGAACCTGGTGCTTCCTGGGGTGTGGGACCCTGAAGCTGGCTCTCGGGCTGCAGGGAAGGAGAGTAAGCTCCCCCTTTCCAAGTGGACTGGATTCGTGTGATTTCCCTAAAGCCAGGAGGGAGTGTCCAGGGAGAAGGGAGCCTTCAGCCCTCTCTGGAGTGGGCTTGTGTGGGAGGGGAGAATTAGTGGAGGCTTTTGGGGTCAACATGGTGTCAGCAGTTTGCCCTGAGCTGGGAGCAGGGTAAGAGGAGCCTCGGAGTCCTGGCCCTTAGGGAGGTCACAGATGAGAGGGACAGAGGCCTGGACCTGCCCCCAGGCTCACAGGATGGTTCTCCAGGCCAGGTTTGCACACATGGAGCAATGACTTGGGGACAGTGTTCACAGGGTGGACTTCGAGACTCCACTGCTCTGAGACTGAGTCCCAGCTCTGCCACTCACCGGCTGTGCAACCTTGTTGAGGGCACTCGACTTCTCTGAGCATCTCGTCTGTGAAATGGAGACGAGGGTATCTCACGCTGGGCTCCCACAGCCAGGTCCCCTACAATATTAAGTCTGAATTTGAATCTAGACCTAGTCAGGAGATGTGGACATCTTTTTTGTTGCTGCTGTTTATTGACACATAATAATTGTACATGTTCATGTGTTAGATTTCAATGTATACATCGTATAATGACCAAATCAGGGTGGTTAAAGAATATGGAACGCTTCACGAATTTGCATGTTATCCTTGCCCAGGGGCCGTGCTAACCTTCTCTGTCTTGTTCTAATTTTTGGTATATGTGCTGCCAAAGCAAGCACTTGAACATCTGTATAAAAGGATCATGAGTGTACAAGGCCACATGTCTCAGGTGCCAGAGGTGTTGGTTTTCCAGGTTTTCAGAGGAGAGAGGCATCTGTATAGGGAAGATAAAGCTCAGAATACTTTTATGGAGCACCTACTGTGTGCCAGGGCCTGTCCTGGGGATGCAAATACAAATAGTCAAGTCCCTGACTTCCAGGAACTCACCACCTTATTGGGACATGGGCACGTGGGACTCCTAGGACTCCAGGGTCAATGTTAGGGGGACAAGTCAAGAGGGACAGAGCATGAGGTAGGAACATCTGAGTTCCTACGGAAGAGGTCCCCCAGCGGGGCCTCCCGAGACGGGCACTGGCAAATGCATGGCAGGTGCATACAGTGGTCAGTAACAGAGGCAGGAGTGTAGTCGGGCATGGGCTGGGAGGTGGGGGACAGAAAAGGCGAGGCCGAGACATCAGCCAGAGACAGCTCACGATGCTCCTGATGTCAAACAGAGACGCGGGCTTTGCCCTGGAAGGATACTTGTGGGTATTTTGAGCAGGGTGCATCTGGAGCCCCCAAGACTGTGCCTTGCGATGATTTGCCAGGAGGACTCACGGTGCTTAGCATGTAGTCACACTCACGGCTAAGATTTGTCACAGCAAAGGGATACCGAGTACAAACAGCAGAGAGAAAAGGTGCGCAGGCAAAGCCTGGGGAAGACCAGGTGCAAGTTTCCAAAGGTAACAACACATGTGAGATGCTGTCCCCCAGGGAAGCTCATAAGAGACTCAGCACCCAGGGATTTTATTGGGGGGCTGGTCACATAGACAACTTTGGTCTACCACTTACCAAAACTCCAGACTCCCCAAAGGAAAGCAGGTGTTTGGCATAAACCATGATGTTTGCACAGTTTAAGCACAGTAAGCACTTCTCATCAGTTAGGGTGGGGACAATTCTGTCACCTCAGTTCCCAGATACCAGCCAAAAGCTAACTTGCAAGCAGGCCCTTTAAGGGTAGCAGTCACAGGTCTGCTGTGCCAACTCTTCTCTGCGCACAGGGGACCGATGCAGTGTAGCCTGCCTGGACGCACACAGGAAAGCTGGACTAGGGAGGGTTCAGGTCACATGCAGGCAGGGGGACCAGGGAGACAGACTAGGCAAACGTCTTCTGGAAAGAAGATGAGGCCTGGCCTAGGGCAGATGTCTTAATTAGACTTTTGGTTATAAGTACCCATGTCAGAGTGGCTCACGAAAATAAAGGAATATTTCATACATGGAGTCACAAGTGTCTTGCAGAACTAACTCAAGGGCAAAATATTCTGGTGAACTACTCAGGAGACCAGAATTATCACTTGCAACGCTGCCGGGGAGGAGGACAGACTTCTCTTGGCTTTCTGTCTCTGGGACTGTGGGATTTCTCTTTCTGCTTCTCTCAGTGCATCCTCTTCCGTCTCCTGTCCCTGCAGATTGACTTTCTTTATGTCTTCGTTCAGAGGAAAGGCTTCGTCCCTCTCATATCTACATATTCTCTGTTCTTGCGAGCATCTGGGACTGACACCAGCCTCTCTTAATTGCAATTGCAGTGTCCTCGGAGAGGGAATCTGACTGATACACTTCGGGTCAGGTGTCCTCTCACTGCACTTAACCAGGACTGGGGACAGGAGACTGTGCAGGGTTAGCACGGCTGCCCCGTGAGTGGGTACAGGAGGTCAGAAAGAGAATGGTCTCATGGTTCCTGAATCCCAAGTGGGGACCAGTCATTTGAGTCAAATCTGATGGCTCCGAATCCAGTTAGGGAGAGACATAAAGTAACTGGAAAATTGAGAGGGTGTGAATTTCACATAACATTAGTGGGAAAATTTTAGAAACATTTTCTTGTGCAGTGATCATAAAATCAAAGGTAGTTATAACTGTGGTAGTGGGCTATGCTGTCCGGGGAAGCTCATTCTGCTGCTTCTGCTTTGGTGGTTCCGAGAATGAAGTGAGAGGTCAGGAATACACAGACTATTCCCCTCACCATCACTACATGACACTTGTCTTAGTCCGTTTCATGTTGCTACCAAGGAATGCTTGAGGCTGGGTAATTTATAAAGAAAAGGGGTTTATTTGGCTCAAGGTTCTGCAGGCTATACAAGCAGCGTGGCACAGGGGTCTACCTCTGGTGGGGGCTTCAGGGAGCTTCCACTCATGACAAAAGGTGAAGGGAGCAGGCACCCACGGGGAGAGGAAGGAAGCGAGGATGGGGGAGGTGCCAGGTTCTTGTGAACAATCAGGTCTTGTGGGAACTAAGGGAGGAAGAACTCACTGATTACCATGAGGATGGCAGCCAGCCCTGCATGAGGGATCCGCTCCCATGACACAGACGCCTCCCACTTGGCCCCGCTGCCAACATTGGAGATTAAATTTCAACATGAGATTCGGAGAACAAATATCCAACTCTATTAACACTTACTAATAGGAGTTCCACTGGGGATAATGAGGCAAAGTTGGCTGGCTTTGTCAGGTTCACATAGTGTGTCCTTAGCATTTCTCATCCACTGATTCAGTAAACATTTACGGAGCTCCTCATGGGAGAGTGTTGATCTTTGGGGCAGGTGCCCAGAGACGAGCAAATTTGCTGTCTACTTTGAAGAGTTTATCTAGCTCAAGACACAAATGTGAATATTTGAGATGATGGATATCCCAGTTATCCTGATTTGATCACAACGCATTGTATACAGGTATTGCAGCATCACATGTACCCCCAAAACATGCGCAACTACTATATATCAATAAAAATTGAAACAAAACAACACCTAAGTGGACATATAGGAATAACATTTGTCGGGTGTTGGGAGGGGGGGGAGGGGATGGGTATATACAAATATAATGAGTGAGATGTGCAACATATGGGGGATGGTCATGCTTAAGGCTCTGCCTTGAGGGGGGAGGGGGCATGGGAAATATACATAACCATAATATTTGTACCCCCATAATATGCTGAAATAAAAAAATTGATACAATAAAAGACATAGGTATGCAAACGGGATGATAAAGGACTTAACAGAGGAGCATCAGTCAGGGTTTTTCAGTTGCAAGCAACAGAAATGAACGTTGGGTTATGTAAGCAAGAAAAAAAGGAGTTAATTGGAAGAATATGGGGCAACTCACAGAATCAAAGAGAAACTACAGCACCAGGTTTTGGAAAGCTTGAAAAAGCCAGTAGCTCCAAGGATCCAGTGAGCAGGAGTGTGTGGACATTTCTTCAGGCCTCCAGTGTCAGAACAAGGATGGAGATGCCCCAATGGGATCGAGTGTCTATGTGTGTGTTTGTGCATGAGTCCCTGAGTGTGTGTGTGTGTATGTGTGTGTGTGTAACCAGAGAGCACTCTGGAAGTGTATCTTCAGCTTGATCTTTTTTTGCCCAAACACAGAGCAATATTTTTGTTGTCAGTTAATCTTTTAGGGGAGAAGACATGCTCAACACCCCGGTGGCAGTCTCTGACAGGAAGAGGGCTGCACCAGGCCTGGTCTGGTGGCTGGTGGCTCTATTCCCAGTGTGTTGGGACCCACACAGCTGCTCACAGGGAGTCACAATGTGTGTGAAGTTGGGCGAGGCCGTGGTTCGGGGCTGGCTGGGGTCCGTTCCATCTGCACTGGGAGGGGTCATCTGGTGGGGAATCGGTTCTGTGCTTGTCCTCTGTTCTCGACTCCTTGGCTTGGTAGCCATCAGCCTCCTCTAGGGCTGTGGAAAGGCAGAGCCTGGTCTGAGAACCTTACAATTACTACACTGCCCGCCCTGGGCATGCAAGCCGAGCCACTAGTAGATTCCTAGGAACATATTTCTAGCTCCAGGTTCAACCTTTCATCTCCTGGGGTGAAGGGAACAGCTGAGACTAGGCCTGCCTGGGTGAGGACTCCTGTCATTAGGCTGAGGTGGGAGGTACTTCCTTTCAGTAGTCTTCCTTGCAACAGAAGGAGCCCTTCAGGCAGCTGCTGGGAGTATCTGATAGGCAGGCCCGACTGGGTCTGAGCTCCAGGGGCGGAGCAGTCAGGAAGGAGGCTGCACACTCTCCCTGCCTTTGCCAGGCGCCGCAAGAACCCATTGTGTGGATTCGACTCAATTCAACCAGCATTCAGTAACTCGAGCTCTAAGACTGCATTAGACGAGGGCCATGTCCCACCTTCCCCATGTGAGTGCCTGCCGGCCAGAGACCACCAGAAACACACATGGAGCTTAACAAAGTTGGGTTTGATTGACCAACTGCAGCAAGGGACAGCATCAACCCCAGGGAGCTAGAAGGCATCCCAGTAAGGGTGGTTAGGGAGGACTCACGGGACTTGGGCTCGTGTTAGGTGATTTTTGGCAGGGTTCGAGGAAGTGGAGCTTTGCTCTGGGTAGGATGCTGGGGATGGTATTCTGTGATTTGGTATCTTAGTCATCCTTTTCTATAAGGTGAGAAGAACGGAGGGCAGCTCAGGCCGTGAGGCATAAAGAGGCAATAGTCACTCACGATAGCCAGGACTGGGTGATATTTGGTGATTTTCACAGTTTGGACAAGGTTTATGTTGTGCCTGTGCTCAGACATGATTGCAAGGGGTCTAGTCTATGTCTTGGGCATCTCCACATCCAGTGCTGATGCCCTGTGAACTGTTCATGCTCCGCAGGAGAACACCGGAGCCTCTCTGGGAATGCCGGGCCGGCTCTGGGCTGCTGGGGCTGCGGTCCTCTTTCTCACCATGGAAGTTTCCCTTTTTTGTCCTCTCTGTGCCATGTCCTGAGCACCAGGAGTCCAGGGAGGAAACATCCAGAGTCGCCACCCCAGAGAAGCTCTCAGCAGTCTTAGAATAGAGTCAGACACATCTCTAGTAGTGGTAATATTCTCAGTTCACAAACTCAGCAGTGCCAAAAAATAAAATTCTATTTTTCTATAATTCAACTCAATTTCTGTTTCAAGCTTTCCATTCAGCTGGGTGGTGGAAACTTACTATCAATGGCTGTGGTCTGAATGTTTGTGTTCCCCCCAAATTCGTATGTTGAAATCCTAACCCCCTAGGCGATGGCATGAGGAGGTGGGGCCTGCAGGAGGTGATTAGGTCATGGGGGTGGAGCCCCCTGAGTGGGATTAGTGCCCTATAACAGGCCCAGCGAGCTGCCTGGCCCCTTCCACCACGTGAGGACAGAGCCAGAAGGCGCTATCTATCCATATTAACCAGGAAGCAGGCCCTCACCACACACAGAATCTTCCAGTGCCTTGATCTTGCACTTCCCAGCCTTCAGAGTTGAGAGAAATGAGTTTCTGTTGTTTGTAAGCCACCCACTTGACGGTATTTTGTTATGTCAGCCTGAACATTAGACTAAGAAGTCAGTCATTGTCTTCTTGGCTTTCCCCCTGGCTACATCTCCATGTTCAGGAAGATTGAGACAGTGGTACCATGTTTCCCCGAAAATAAGACAGGGTCTTATATTTATTTTTCCTCAAGAAGACACCCTACGGCTTATTTTCAGGGGATGTGTTATTTTCCCCTCAAAGTCTCAGCTTGCAGCACGCACAGGATGGCCAGGACCTGACAGGGGGAGCCGACCTTGTTGGTGGGGCTGCCCGCACCTTTCCTGTCACCTCTGGGATAGAAGCTCTCACGATGGGGCAGATAGGAAGGGCTGCTCATCTTCTTTACGGCTCTGCGACGAAATGCATGGGTCGTGCAGACACGCTGCGTAGCCACACCTATCACTAGGTCTTATTTTCGGGGTAGGGCTTACATTGAGCAAATGCTTAGAAATCCTGCCTTTCAGTCGGAGCCTCCATCTTCCAGTAATTCGCCAAAATGACGAACACAAAGGGAAAGAGGAGAGGCACCCGATACATGTTCTCTAGGCCTTTCAGAAAACATGGAGTTGTTCTTTTGGCCACGTACATGCGAATCTACAAGAAAGGTGATATTGTAGACATCAAGGGAATGGGTACTGTTCAAAAAGGCATGCCCCACAAATGTTACCATGGCAAAACTGGAAGAGTCTACAATGTTACCCAGCATGCTGTTGGAATTGTTGTAAATAAACAAGTTAAGGGCAAGATTCTTGCCAAGAGGATTAATGTGCGTATTGAGCACATTAAGCACTCTAAGAGCTGAGATGGCTTCCTGAAACGTGTGAAGGAAAATGATCAGAAAAAGAAGGAAGCCAAAGAGAAGGGTACCTGGGTTCAACTGAAGCGACAGCCTGCTCCACCTGAGAAGCACACTTTGTGAGAACCAATGGAAAGGAGCCCGAGCTGCTGGAACCTATTCCCTATGAATTCATGGCATACTAGGTGTCTCACACTTTGTGAGAAGCGACAGAAAGGAGCCTGAGGTGCTGGGACCTGTTCCTTATGAATTCATGGCGTAATAGGCATAGCACACTTGTGAGAAGTAAAGAAAGGACCTCGAGCTGCCAGAACCTATTCCCTATGAATTCATGGCATAGGAGACAAACCTAATAAAAGCCACTGGACTCTAAAAAAAAAAAAAAAGAAAGAAAGAAATCCTGCTAGGGCTTATTTTATGGGTAGGTCTTATTTTCGGGGAAACATGGTAGGGTCAGGGCTGACAATTTGAAGTAACAATTCTAGGTGATGGTATCAAGGTGGGGTAGGGGGAAAAGAGGGTGGACAGTTACAGGGAGTAAAAGTATGCTCAGATCTGGTCTTAGTCAAGCAGAGAGGTGTATTTACAGATTTATGCTGGGAATTGCTTTAAAAAATGCTTTTACTAATAATTTAAAGATATAGAAGCTAAAAATAGAAAATGGAACTTTCAGTCCAGTAAAGGAAAAACATATCTGCAATAACAACAAAAAACCTGATCAAGCCAATGAAAAACAAGTAAAGGAAAATTAAAAAAAAAAAGAAAGAAAGTTGGGGAAACAAAATAAAATAGGAGGAATAAATATAACTACATTATCAATTATAATAATGAAAACATATTAAATTTATCAATCAAAAGAGAGTCTTAAATGTGATTTTTTAAAAAGCAGCCATATACTATTTAAGAACAAAAGAACTAAAACTAAATGATACTAAAATATTAAAAATAAAGAGGTCAAAACCGATAAAAGGCCTGCGAAAGAAATATAGTCATCTGTCACTTAGCAATAGGGATACATTCTGAGAAATGCATTGTGAGTCCATTCTGTCACTGTGCGAACATCATAGCACGTAGTCACACACACCTAGATGGTATAGCTTCCTAGGATACACAGCTGTGCAGCCTGTTAATGTACTAAATACTGTAGGCAATCGTAACACAATGGTACATGTTTGTGTATCTAAACATACCTGAACATAGAAACAGTACAGTAAAAATACTATAGGAGAAGAATGGTACACCTGTGTAGACACTTACCACGAATGAAGATTTCAAAGAAATTGCTCTGGGTGAGTCAGGGAGTGATGAGTGAGTATGAAGGCCTATGACATTACTGCACACTACTGTAGACTTTGTAACACTGTACACTTAGGCTGCATTAAATTCATAAAAGACTTTTTTCTTTAATGATAAATTAACTCGAGCTTATTGTAACCTCTTTATCAACTTTAATTTTTTTAACTTTTTGATTATTTTGTAATAATACTTAACTCACATTGTACAGCCATATAAAAATATCTTCTTTTTTGTATCCTTATTCCATAAGCTTTTTCTCTACTTTGAATTTTTTTTTTTTATTGTTTTACTATTGAAACCTTTTTAAAAACTAAGACATGAACACAGGGGCAGGATCATCCATATCACTGTCTTCCACCTCCACATCTTGTCCCGCTGGAAGGTCTTCAGGGGCAGTAACGGGCACGGAGCTGTCATCTCCTGTGATAACAATGCCTTCTTCTGGAATGTCTCCTGAAGGGCCTGCCTGAGGCTGCTTGAAAGTCAACTTTTTAAAAAAAATATATAAACAGAAGAAGCATACTCTGAAATAATGATAAAAGTATAGTATAGTAAGCACATAAACCAGTAACACAGTTGTTCACTGTCATTATCAAGTATCATGTCCTATACATAATCGTATTTGCTAGACTTTTGTAGGACTGGCAGCGCAGTAGGCTTGTTTACGCCATCATCATCACAAACACACGAGTAATGTATTGTGCTGTGACATTACGATGGCTATGATGTCACTAGGCATTAGGAATTTTTTTAGCTCCATTATAATCTTATGGGACCACTGTCACAGACGTGGCCTACTGTTGACCAAAATGTCATTATGCAGTGCATGACTTCAGTAACATTAGACAGAATTGAAAGATGTTAAAGGTATCAGTGACAGGCATTTCCCTGTATGAATACAACAACATTAACCCTGAAATATATAAAGCAAAAACTGAATTAATTAGAAAAGTTGACAAATCAGCAAGCGTTGTGGGTGATTTTAACACATCTTTCTCAGAAGCTGATAGATTAAAAATAATGTATGCTTATGTACGTGTAAATATAAATTTCAATTTGACAAATAGATAATACATGCGGAAAAATGGGCTATGTACAGACCACAAAAGAAGTCTCTATGGATTCCAAGGAATCTTCATTAGTGACAGGATGCAATAAAATTGGTAATCAACGACAAAGAGATGGTCCGATTATATGTTTGGAAATTAAAAAGCACACTTCTAAATCATCTATGAGTTAAAAAAGAAAATCATAACAGAAATTAACAAGTATTTTGAATTGAAAATAAAGGAGGTACTGCGTAGCCAAGCTTGTCTGATGCAGTTTCACTGGCTCTTAAGGGAGCAATTTACAGTCTTGAATGCATTTGTTCGGAAATTAGAACAGCTGCACCTACGCCACAGTCCAAGCAATCGACTCAAGAATCTGGAAAAAGAATAAAAGAAACTGGGAAGAAGGGAATAATAAAGGTAATGACTGAAATGAATAAACAATAAAATAAATGATAGAACATCCCCATAAAGAAAAGACGTAGACAGAACTAAATAGAAGTTGCTGAGAAAGGGCGATACTTCGACAAACCTTGATAAGACTGATCCAGAAAAACAGAGAGAAGAAGGCACGAAGGAATAATATTCAGAATAAAAAGAGGAAAGTCAACAGACAGACAAGAGATTTTTATCGTTTGTGAATGCCGTGAACGCCGTGAACAGCCCTGTGCCAGTCTGTCTGGAGGGCGTGTCTCTTGTTTCTCTTGTTTAGACTCTTGGGGCACAGGGCACAGAGCTTCAGACATGCAGGCTCCCAGCAGAGACTTATCGCCTTGCAGAACTGAATTAAAACTCTGGGGAAGCCAGGCGTAGTGGCTCACGCCTGTAATCCTAGCACTCTGGGAGGCCGAGGCGGGTGGATCGCTCAAGGTCACGAGTTCAAGACCAGCCTGAGCAAGAGTGAGACCCCGTTTCTACTAAAAATAGAAATAAATTAGCTGGACAACTAAAAATATATAGAAAAAATTAGCCGGTCATGGTGGCGCATGCCTGTAGTCCCAGCTACTTGGGAGGCTGAGACAGTAGGATTGCTTGAGCCCAGGAGTTTGAGGTTGCTGTGAGCTAGGCTGATGCTACGGCACTCTAGCCTAGGCAACAGAGTGAGACTCTGTCACCAAAAAAAAAAAAAAAAAAAACTCCGGGGAAGAGCAGCCTTTCGTTATGTTGAGCCCCTCTGCTCCTTTTTGGAAGTGGAATTCAACTACGTGGCATTTGTTCCGACGTGATTCATGGAGTCAGGGGAGTTTGATGAGAGAAGGTAAGGTTAGAAGTAAGAGCAGGAAGAGGTTCCCAGGGCTCTGAAGCAAGAGATCATCAGACGAGGAAGGTGGAGAACATTACCCAGTGCTGGGAGAACTGCAGTCAGCAAGACAAAGAGGCCAGGATGGGGACTGCCGGCCACTTAGTACCTGCATAACTTTTAGCAGGTCCCTTAACTGATCTAAGGCAAACTATCCTCATCTTCAGCCTAGCGTCTGCCCCATGGAATTACGAAGATGAAACAAGGTGATGAATGCAAAGCTCCTGGCCCAGGGCCTGCCGCAGAGGCAGCACCCAGGAAATGCAAGTGACGGTGGCGGCGGTGATGACAGTGATGAGTGCTATCGGTGCGGCAGCACGGGACACGCGGGGCTGGAAGAAGAACGTGAGGAGACAGAAAGGCAAGTTCAAGTCAGATGGTGAAGAGCCATAAATGCCACCCCAAAAGGTAGACCTCATTCCCCGTCTGCCAAGGAGTCGTCACGGGCAGGTGAGCTGGGACTTGCTGTAGAAAGTAGGGCACAGCCCAGGCAAAGGGAGGCGTACGTGAGAGTCAGCCACAGACGGGGATGGAAACGCTTTGGGGGATCCTGGTCTCCAAATATGTCATGGGTCTTACCACCACCTAAAACCCAGCTTTTTAAAATATTTCCATCCCTTTTCAATGTCCCCAGCTGTGTGGCATCAGCTGTGTGTGTGTGTGTGTGTGTGTGTTCAAATATTGGAAACCACTAAAAGCAGAAGAGTAGCTATACACAAATTCACCCCACGGCCGTGTTTAGTAGCATCCATCTATCCTCTACACGAGAGCATGGTGGAAGAGTATTTGTCTAACTCGACTCATTAGAAAAGGTCTTTCCCTGCTTGGCTAGACGGCTAGGACAGGAGCGTGTCTGGTGTTCTCCAGCATGCACTCTGAGGAGCTGCTTGCCCTTGGCTGCTTAAAACAGCTTCAAAGTCTGCAGTTGCTGCATCGAATTTCCCTATCACTCTGCCTCCCGAACACACCGGCCGAACACATCAGAGCATGCAGAGACCTCCAGTCCTGATGAGTCTTAATAAAACGTGCTACAGAAAGTCAATACCCGGTCGAGTAAGACCTGCCTGCTTCCTTCTGTTAAAATAACTTTTTAAAAAAAGCTAATTTGTAGCAAAATAGAGGGGCTGGCGGATGAGTCAGAACTGCAGCATCCACTGATCCACACCTTTATCCACACTGCAGCCCCTGCTGGCCTCCACGTTTGTGCCGGAGCCCCTCTTGCACTTACCCCTTTCCTCTTGCTGTGCCTGCCTGGGTGCTTGGTGACATACGGGCTGAATTAGCGTATTTAACAAACATTGATGGAGCACTTGTGATGCCCCGGGTCCAACGCCGGGCATGAATAATCCGTGGGTGGATGGGATACATTCTCAGCCTCCAGGGTCCGGTGGGGAAGGTGGGGGAACCCAAGTGCCTGTGAGCAGACTGTGATGTGTGCTTTCTAGATGGGTGAGATGGGGGAGAATATCCCGGGCAGAAGGGACGCCATGAGCCAGGGCACCTGGTGTGATCCGGTGACTTCAAGGAGGCTGTGATAGGAAAGACTCATTGCTCAGCGAAGAGTCTGCATGGACCAGGCAGCCTGGAAGACGCCGGAACCATCAGCTGGAAGGGTTTGCTGGGGGAGCCGCTGGTGTCACCACCACTACCCACACCCTTGTCACCATCACCATCGCCACCAGGACCAGTCCATCAGGAGCCACTTTCCTCCCTACATTCTGCCAAAGCCCATTAAAAACGAAAACTGGAATTCAGCCCTCCTGGAAGTGCGGGCGAGTGGTTTTTGCTTCGTCCCCGGGGAGAAGTGTCTCGAGTGGCATGAGTTTCGGTTGAAGGACTCAGTGTGAGCAGCTTGGTTCCTCTGGACGTTGCTTTCTTGACTGGCGTTCTCTGGCTGCAGGCTGCCTTCTTCCTCCTCTCTACGTGATAATCTCACCTGGGCGGTCCTGGTGGGTACATTCCCTTGGGGTGGAAAGCCAGGTTTTGTTATAAGTTTCAAGTAGCATTTTCCAACCCAGTCTCACCAGGAAAAAAGCAAAACACTAAAAGATGTTTTGTTACCTGTCCTATTCCTGTCTATGTTACTCAATTAATTCAGGACCCAGAGGAGCAGATCTGTTATTTATTGCCATATAATACCGCATAAGATGACTACAAATCCTCAGTGGCCTACAACCACTGCATTTATCGCTCCTGGGTCTGAGGTCAGCTGCAGCAGGCCCGGCAGCTCTGCGGATCGCGGCCGGGCTCGCGCACGTGTCCGGCAGCGGGTGGGCTGTCGGCCCATCCAGAACGGCCTTGGCTTTCCTTCGTGGGAAACTCATTCTCCGCAGGCAAGCCCAGGCATGTTCTCAGGGTCACAGTGGAGCAGCAAGAAAGAAAGTAGCAACAAGCAAGGTCTGCGGAGCCCTGGGCACCTAGGAAGGCACATCGTTGCCTCTGCTGCCTTCTGCTGAACACGGCAAGTTGCAAGGCCTGTTCAAATTCAATGGGGGAATAGAGGCATGGTCCCTAGGGAGAGGAGCTTCAGAGGGCACGGATCCAGGAGGAGCAAAGAAGTAGGAGAGTGGGCGTGCCCGTTATCTCAGAAGCTCAGTCGCTCTCACCACCATCACCAACGTGGCACCGTCACTGCGGTCGGCGTCCCCACCTCCATCACAGACCCTCTGTCCGTGAGACGTTCGTGTCACAGCACGCCTGGTTCTTCCTCTCTGACGGCTGTGACTGTGGCTCCCAAACTCTCCATCCGGAATCTAATGTCGGATCTTGAGCAAGGAAGGGACAGCGTCGCTTTTATGTTCTCCGCGAGGAAGCTAAAACCCAGAGGTGGGCTGATCCCGGGTGGCACAGCTGGCAGCAGGGAGGCCAGGCCCCGGTCCTCGCCCCACTGCTGAGTGACAGACGAGGGTCTCCACCTGTATCAGCAAGATGGGGGGGGGGTGCGTCTTTTGCTTTCTCTCCACCCGCAAAGCCAGAGGCTTCCTAAGGCAAAGCCCGTTCCAGGATCCCAGAGGCCGCCTGTCTCACCCCTAAAGCTTAATTAAAACAAAGATGAAGTGCTCTCCATGACGGGTCACGCTCGGTGGCTCCGTGGCAGTCACCGTGCCAAGGACCCGGTGGGCCCGCTGATGTTGAGAATTCTTCTCCGGCTCCGGCTCCGGCAGCGGCTTCCTCCGGGAGCCTCATTGTAATTCCTTTGGTAATTAAAACAACAGATGTTATAATTAAAAGTCTCCTCATTAAATCACAAATAACTGAAGCTCGAGGTGGGTCCTCACGGAACAGTGTCATCACGTCACCTTTGGAGGGAATAAAAAGCCCGGGAAGGGGAGGTCGCAGCCCAGCTCAGCACTGCAAAAGGCGGCCAGGCCGGGGGGCGCGTGTGAGGCGCTGACAGCTGTAGCAGGACAGCCCGGTGGCCGCGGATCGGAGTGAAGGGACATGTGGGGGGAGAGTGGAGAGACCCCCAAGGGCTCCATGGGGCTTCGTGCAGGAAACAGCAGGAGACGGGCCCTGGAGATGCCTTGTCTAGTCCTGTTGTCCTCGGGGCCAGGTCCACAGGGGGCTCCCCAGAACGCTGAGACACCGAGACCTTGGCACATGGCAGGGGCGGGAAAGCACAGCAAAGTCTCAGGAGACTCGGCCTCATCCTGGCCGGGCCACCTGCTTCCTTGTGGTCCCAGAGCAAGCCGATTTCCGAGTCTCAGTGCCTTCGCCTGGGATGGGGACAGAGTAACACCTGGCCTTGAGCTCCCGGGCATGAGATGTTTGTGCATCCTCCAGCTCAGGTTCTGGGGTCGGGGGACCTGGAGGTGGGACTTGCTGTGGGCTACTGTGAGGTGTTTCTATAAGGTGTCTCCCCGAGGGGCTCCCGCACACAGCTGACCTGTGACTTGTGTCCACGCAGGGGTCTGTGGGGGCAGCTGTCCAGGGAGAACTTTTCAGGAACATGGGGTGTGGATGTGTGTGTGGGGTGCTGTGGCCGCATCAGACCCCCATGGGGAGGCACCACTATCTTCACCCCCTCCCCACTCCCACCCCGGCCCTGCCACTGAACTGCGGGAGCTACGAACAGCCAGGGCGGTAACAGCATGTTGTTATCGAAGGAGCCGACCTCAGTCCTTCTGCGCAGTGAGGAGGGGTGTGGCTCTGCCGGCCAGTCCACGTGGCTTTCCATCCCTCCTGCCGCTTCCCGACGTCCTCAGGCATGCCTCTCTCAGCCTGTTTCCTGCACTGCAAACCGAGGGCAACGATGCCCCCGCACAAACCACCTTGTGCATTAAATGATACAGCGGTGAAAGTAAATGCTCCCTCAGTGCTTACTGCATGCCAGGAGCATTCTAGAACTTTACTAACTTTACCTGCATCAATTCATTGAATCCTCACAACAGCCCTAGGGAAGGGCAGGTGGCAGAGGGGTCAGATCAACTGGGTGGGGGATGGAATTGCTGTGGCAAGTAAGTGGGTCCAGGCAGGGTGGGGCCATGCAGGTGACGCAGTACAGAGCCTCCCTTGGCCCAGGCCCTGCCCAGCACCGTCTTGAGCTTTCTTTGCTATCTCTGAGGCACCAGGTGGGCAGGTGCAGAGGGAAACAAAGCTCCTCCTCCAGGTGGCCTGAGCCAGCTCAGAGAAGCACCAGGTTAGGGTGCAGTTGGGGAGGTGAGAAGGAAACAAGGCCACAGCTTCAAATATCAGAGCAGGAGAGGGAGAGCTATCTTGTTCCGAGTGCTTGTGCTACATCTCAAGTCTAGCACTACGTCCAGCACATGGAAGACACTCAGTAAATATTGGATGATGGATGGATGGATGGATGGATGGAAGAAAGGATGGAAGGAAGGAAGGATGGAACAAAAGATGGATGGATGGAGGGGTAGATGGACAGATAGAGAGATGGGTGTCCCATATAGCTACCATTTATGAAGTACCTACTGTGTGCTGTGCACTACATATTTTTCCTATCTATTCTTCACAGCAACTTTTCAAGGTAAGCTTAATAATTCCCATTTTACAGACAGAAAAGTGCAGTTAAGTGGCTTTCCTAAGTGCACACTCCCAGAGAGTGACAGCGCCGGCACTGGAACCCGTATGCAAACATCTCCCCACTCTACCGCTCGGGGCTTGCGGGGCAGAGTTAAGGTACGTCCGCCAGCCTCATCCAGATGGGTTCTGGCCCTCTCTACGTGTGCCCACGCTGCAGCCAAGCAGCCTCCAGATGCCCCCCGCCCCCGGTCCTGTGCTGAGCGCAGTGGGGAGTGCTGGGCTTGGGGGTGTGCGGGGACCAGGGAAGCCCGATGGAGGGGCAGACTGATTCCACCTGGCACTTCCTAGAGACTTTGGTATTTGAACTTGGTTTTGAAGGTAAAGTAGGAGTCAGACAGATTAAGGAAAGAGGAGGAGAAAGGCACTCCAGGCAGCAAGAACAGCATCTGCAAAATCAAAGAGGCACGAAGGAAACTTAAAGTGTAGGCTTCTTGCTGGTGGCAGCAAAGGGGTGGGGTGGGAGATGAGGCAGGGCTACGACATGAGACAGAAAGGGGAGGTTGAGGCTAAGCTAGTTAAGGCTTTGAATGTCAGGCCAGGAAGTGGAAAATCCACAGAGGTTTAAAGCTGGGGACTGTGGTGCTCACATCTGCCGTAAGAAAATTCAATCAGCGTTAGGGATGAGGATGAGCAGAGGCCGGGAGACTAATGCATGGGTGATTCCAGTTACTGTTATGAATCACAAAATTATGGTAGATTAGGGTGAAATGACTCTTGGAGACCATCTCTACCCACCCACCCCCCATTGCATAGATGGTGAACCTGATGCCCAGAGAGGGATAGCAACTGGCTCAAGATCACACAGCAAGTTGGTAGCTGACCAGGACTGGAAGCTGCCGTTTAAGGAGGTGGACATTCTTTCTCTTTGTCTTTTGTGACTCCGGGTGTTGAGCAGAAACTGGGTCGGTGGCTTCGTGAATTGTGGAATCCCAGCACGTCCGAGAGGTTTGTGTAAAATGACGCTGGCAATACATTTTTCCCCTTGAGGACAATGAAATACAAAAAGAGGGGCGAGCGCTTGACAGGGGCTCTGATTAAAGCCAAATACAGACATTCTCAACAATAAAGGCTGCTGGTGCCACCAAGAAATGAATGACGCAAAAGACAACAGCTCAAGGCCAGCTGGGAGAGAAGAGGGTCTCCGGGGTCACTGAGTCAGAGGCTGAGCTGGGGGCAGGGAAGACACCTGTGGCTGCGGGTCTCACATCTACCCTCTGAAGGACAAATTTGCCTGTCATACGCAGGCAGGCCCCCCACCCCGATGCCTACACCCCACGCTCCTCTTGCCCGAGTACTCGGGCAATCCCGTAGCTTCCTGCATACCGGACAGGGTGACTGTATATTATCGATTGTGATCAAGGTATTTTTTGTATGCAAATTTATTTTTAAAAAATAACTCATTAAATTATCTTGCAGTGTTGTGTTTTTTATCTTTACTTTTTTTTAGATTGGGTTTAGCATTGTACTGTTTGAAAATAAATAAGAAATAGACACTATCCCACAGCGCAAAGGTGCAGCTCTGCCCTGGAGATGCAGCTTGGGGTGTGGGAAGGCAGAGGCTCGGGTGACCCTCAGGGAGGGGAGGTCAGTCCAGCCCTGGAGTGCTGTCTGTACACGCACCCGGCTGCTCCCAGCCTGCCCCCTACGCTGCGTGCTTCATCGGTACATGTCTTTTTTTTTTATTTATTTCATTGTATTGTGGGGGTACAAATATTGTTAGGATTACATACATTGCCCCTGCCAACCCTCCCCCCGCCATGCTAGCGCTCCAAGCATGTCAACCCCCTGGAGGTTCATGTCACACCCCTTATGTAAGCATCGGTACATGTCTTATGCTCTAGGGGAAGAGCCCCGGCACCAACTTCCTGTGCCACATGGCCACGCACAGTGTGCTCAGTAGAAGCAGGGCGGGCTCTGGTTACTCACAGCAGAGTGTCTGGGCCCTCGCTTCCGTGGGCCTCAGTTTCCTAATCTTTCAAATAAGGGATTGTTCCGCATCACCTTCGAGTTTGCCTGAAGCACCAAAGATGGTTCTACCAGTAACATCTGCCGGTGACTCAGATGGAGTCTGACCCAGGGTACCTGCAGAGCATGGTACCTCTTGGAGGGCTACCTAAGTCCATTTGGGCTGCTATAACAAAAATGCCACAGACTGGGTGGCTTAGACAACAGGCATTGTATTTCTCTCAGTTCTAGAAGCTGGAAAGTACAAGATCAAGATGCCAGCCTGTTCAGTTCCTGGGGAGGGCTCTCTTCCTGGTTTGCTGACAGCCAACTTTTTGCTGTATCCTCTCACATGTAGGAGGCAGAAATCAACTCTCTTGTGTCTCTTCTCAGAAGGGCACTAATCCCGTTCATGGTGGCTCTACCCTCATAACCTAATTGTCTCCCAAAGGCCCCACCTCCAAATACCACCACACTGGGGACTGGGGCTTCAACACGTGAATTTTGGGAGGGCACATTCAGTCCATAGGAGGGGAGGGGGGATCTTGAGCCTGCAGATGTGTGGTCTGAGCACCGGCATGGAAGGGCCCTCACTGGGTAGAGTCCTAGGTCTGTCCTCCCCCAACAGGCACTGTGCATGGCATGCCATGGTGACACAGCACCCAGGGGCTCATTAACCCAGTGGCCATGGGCCTGGACACAGCTACTGACAAGCTGTCAAGCCCTGCACAAGCCAGTTCCCCTCTCTGGGCCTCAGGTTTTTCACCTGCAAAGTGGAAATACATACAGCTTTCCAGGCTGCTGCAAATAGAGAATGACATCATGCATGGGGAAATGATTTTTTCTTTGTCTTTTATTATTATCATTAGTATTCAAAATTATACAAGTCATATACGAATATATTGTTACTGTGAACATTGGAACAATGACATAAGAATGTAAGTAGAGCTTTACCATCTACCACTCCCCCAGACCGAGGCCCCTCATCGGAGGCAACGGCTGTTATCGTTTACTGTCTATTTATCTATGCTTTATTTACATACATTTACAGGCACATGTGTAGGCACTTACAGAGATAAAGTTTTATTTTGCACTTTTTTCTTCTTTTTACATAACAAGATTGTACCAGCTGGGTCTTCTGCTCTGCGTCTCACGAAGTTGCCACCAAGGTGTCTACCAGGCTGTGCTCTTATCTGGAGGCGTCCATGGGGCAGAGTCCAAGCCAAGTTCATTAAGGCTGCTGGTAGAATATGTTCCCTTGTGGCTGTATGGCTGAGGGCCCTGGCTTCTTACTGGTCACTGGCTAGAGACTGAGCTTGGGCTGGGACTAGAGGCTACCCAAAGTTCCCTGCCACATGACCCTCTCCCACTCCCTAGGCAGGCAAGTCATGACAGTTTGCTTTTTCAAGGCCAGTAAGAGACTCTCTCCAGTCTGCTAGGGCAGAGTCTTATATAATGTAAGATGGTCATGGGAGAGACAACGCATCACCTTTGCATATTATGTTGGTTGGAAATAAACCATGGGGAGGTGAGGGGAGTGCACAAGGGTGGACTCATCCAGGTTGCCTTAGGGTACATCTGCCACAGGGTGGTAATAGCCATCTTCCCAGCCCTGTGTTGGCCCCAGAGTCCTACCTGCTCCCCCAGTTCTTCCCTACTTCTACTCTTTGCCCAAATCTTTGTAAATAGTCTTTTTTGTTCAACTGTCCTTAAATTGCCCAGTCTGAACTTGCTAGCTGTTTTTGTGCTTGAACCATCATAAAGGCTGGTAGCCAGGACATAGTTTTATGCACTCAATATGTGGAGGGCAAAATCCAAGGGGAAGGATGGAGGTGAGGGGGGCAAAGAGGGGGCTTGTGAATTCTTTCCAAACCCAACCAGCCCACACACAGACAGAAAGTCCAACTTTGTCAGTACACAATAAGGAACAAACACATCTTCCCTTCTCCTCTAGGCTCCATGAGGGAAGAGTCCCTTGAAGCACCTGACCTTTCTCCTCACCTTCACTCCCCATCTGCTTCAGCCACAAGAGGAGTGACTTATTTGACTGGTGCATTTGGGACAAGGACCTGGGCCACCTAACTCAGTTTCTCCTCCTGCTTCCTCTGAGCTCTACCTGTTGCAGAGTGTGTGGTCTGGGCTGCTGCTTCATGCTGGAAGGCCCCAGGTGAGGAGCCCAGGCAGTGCCCAGCACAGCCTGCCATTGGTGCTAATTCTGGGTCCCAGAATATGGAAGCCCATGACTACAGCACATCCAAGCTCTTAGGGTGGGAGCTCGTAACATGGGATGAGAAAGAATTCTTGACACAAAGGGTGAAGGGTTTGGGCTTTCTTTCTTGACTTTTTGGGCTTTTTATTGGAGTAAAGGATAGAGTAGTTACTGTTGCAAAATGATAACAGAAGGTGGCTGTGCTTGTTTCTTTTTTCTCCACTAGGCTGGCTTTATTAGTCTTCTCAGAATGTGTTCTGGCAGGTGTGGAGGAGGGTTACACCCATGCTGTCTGCTCAGTATTCCTCAAGTGCTGTAAAATAAGCTCTTAAAGACAACAAGTTAAGCCACAGGTGATTAAGCAAACAAAAGGGCAGTTATATGCTGTGATTTTTCTCCTTTTTTTCCCTCTCTGTTAGATAGTTTATTAGCAATGCCATCCTTTCACAAGCCATATCCTCCACACCAACTTTTAAAAGCACTGGAGCTGATATTTTTATCTTCATTTGCAAGGCTTCCTTGTGTCTGCCTATCAGTTTATCATGCCCTAATAATAATCATAGGAATTCAAATTAAGTAAAATTTGCCATTTTACTTGTCATAATGGCAAAAATCTTAAAGTGTGAATACTCAGTGCTAGTGAAATTGCAGTAAGATGGGCCACTCCATTGTTGTTAAGGGTATAAATTGGCACAAATATTTTGGAGTACAATTCAGAAATGTGTCAGAAGCCCTAAAATGTTCATAATCAGTAATGTCACTTTAAGATTTGGATAAGAAAGTAATCTGAGATGCAAAGAAAGATTTATGCACAAAGATTAATTTCAGCATTACGAATAACAGCAAATCTTGAGGAGATAACCTAAAAGTTTATCAATTAGAAAAAGGTCAAGTCAACTATGGTACAGCCAGCTCATGAAATACTAGGTAGCTGGTAAAATAATATTTTTAATGAGCATTTAATGACGGCAGAAAATGAGTATGATATGCTATGAAGTGAAAAAGCAGAAGAGAAACTTCTTGAGCATACGATGCCGACTATAAAAGTGTGGAAGGAAAGACTGTGTTGGTTCTGTGTGATGGTTTTGAGCCCTTCTTTCTTTTTTTCTGTTTTCCATGGACAACTTACTTCTATTGTAAACATGCATATTCCACCCACCCACCCCCACACACTTACACAGGAAAAAAGAAACCCACGTACCATCCTCCTTCTAGGATCTTTGATGTCACCAAGGGGTCTTTGATTTCCAGAGCATTGCGTGATTTGCAAGATGTTGGCAAGAGCATCACTTCCCAGCCTTTCAAAACAGGAAGCTGACTTCCTGATAGGCTCCTCGAGGCTGTGTTGAAGGTGGCAGCCTGGCCGAGGAAACGGCCTCTGAGTGTTCTTCCTCTGACCTCCCATCCTGTGGCCTCTCCCAAGAACGCTTGCCAGGTCTTTCTGAAGCAACATTTCCCTCCTTTCTCCGAGAGGACATTTGAAGGGCTTGTCCTTGTGCATGGGCATTCCACTCCTGACACCCACTGTCCCAGCACAGGCTGGCTTTGAGTGGTTCACTGGGAGGGGCGCACACCGGCATGGGCGTGCACACGCAACCTCGGCGTCGCCCTTTGTAAATATGCAGAGTTATGTGGCTACCCTGCCTTTTGGTCTGGTAGTGGGCCCTTGTCCCAAAGACATGATCCTGGTTTTTTGCTTTAGAGGAGTAACAGGGAGATACCTCAAAAAATGGAGAGGAAACAGACCGTCCTAAGCAACCCCATCTGTTCAGCAGAAACTGGAAGGCTGAAATCCACGGAGAAGCTGGGCAGAGTTGCCCAAGAGAGGGAAGCCCAAACCCTGGTCACCTTATCAGCAAGTGTCTGCCCTGGGGCCTTTCCTGCTTGCTGCTGGGGCTGGGCTGGGCCCAGGAGGTCTGGGCAGACACTACATGGTAGAGGGATAGTGTTCGGGTTCTTGGCCAGAGCCAGGTGCTATAGTTGGATGTTTCAAACCCCCCTCCCAATCTCATGTTGAAATTTGGCCCCCAGGGTTGGAGGTGGGGCCTAATGGGAGGTATTTGGGTCTTGGGGGGATCCCTCATGAATGGCTTGGTGTCATACTTGAGGTAATGAGCAAGTTCTCACTCTCTTAGCTGCTGGGGGAATTCAAGAGAGCCAATTGTTGGAGAGTCTGGTGTCCCCCCCCTTCCCCGAATACACACACACTCACTTCCTGTCTCGCCACGTGACACTGTGACACACCAGCCCCCCTTTACCCTCTGCCATGAATAGAAGCGGCTTGCGGGCTCACCAGATGCAGATGCCAGCACGATGCTACCTGTACAGCCTGCAGAACCGTGGGCCAAATAAACTTCTTTTCTTCATAAAGTACCCAGCCTCAGGTATTTCTTTATAGCAAAACAAAAGGACTAAGACCCTGGGTCCTACCAAGGAAGCTGTGCACTGTGAGCTTGTTATACTGTAGCCTTTTGATGGAAAGGAGCATATCTCTTATTTGAGACAGTAACTTTTTCTTTCCACATCTTTTTAAAGTAGAAAAATGAACTCATATGGTCTGTAAGGGCAGGGAGTTGGCCGGACACTAGACGGGACCCTAATTCATTAGCAGCCGGGTGCATGGAAATGAGGGCTAGGGGACAAGGGCACCGACCCCTGGCTGCCTCGGCAGTGGGAAGGGGTGTGCCAAGATCACACTGAATTGTGGCACAGGCCAGGTGTCCGAGCACAGGTGTTGGACTGTGTTAGAAGCTAGGCTAGGGCTGATACTAGCTTTAGATTTAGGCCTGGCCAGGCCTGTGTCTATGGATGGGGTGGTGGTTGATCTAAGGCCATGATCACCCTCCAGTCAGTGACTGGGGTCTGTGGCCAGGTCAGTGACAATGTCCCTCCCTTACTTTAGGAGACTCAATTGACTCAGCAGGAGAGGCACAAGGACTGGCTATCAGTGTCCTGGTTGTCACTGCCCTTCCCGCCTCCTCGTCTTCCAGCCCAGCCTCCCTTGCAGGGCCTCGTCTCCTGTCATGCACTTTGCAAACCTAGACTGGTGCGTCACAGCGGAGTCTAGTGAGGAGGGTGTCTGACGTTTGCCGTGGGGCAACTCACAATCTCACTGAGGACTGCACTCAGTGGGGATAAGAGCAGCTCCACAGGCTGTGGCCCTGATTAGGAGGTCCCTGTGCTCTTGGAGTATCAGCTCCAGGTAACTAGAGCAGCCAGGGGAGACTTCCTGGAGGAGGTGGTGTTTTCACTGACTGGTAAGACTCTGGCAGGCAGTAAGGCCCGAACCCAATCCCATCGAGAGACATATAAAAACCTGGCAAAACTACCAAAAGCCTTTTCTCGATGTTACTTTACTCCAGACACAATATTTTGATAGTTTCCACATAAGATGAATCAGAAACATATGCATTAATTTCCCTTAAAAATATACACTGTTTTAGTTGGCAAAAGGCAGTGTGGCATTTGATGAATGTAAGGCAGCTGAAGGATTGTATGGGATCCAAGACTGGGCGGTCTCAGAAGCTGGAGCATCTTGCAGCTGCTTCTCCAGGTCACATGGGGCAGGGGCCTGGGACAGTGTCACCTGGTGCCCTTCTGCGGACATCGTGGCACCTGCAAGCGCGAGTCCAAAGTCAGGCCAGATTTCAACACGTTCCTTTTACAGGGGATCCAGACACAAGCTGGGAAGCTCATGTCTCAGAAAAAACAATGGAGCTCAGATTCTCTGAATTTGTTTGATAAACTTTATTCTAATCAGACCTGCCCCTGTCCCCTCACGTGGTTTGGATGCAGGCGGCCCTCACATCTCACACTGAGAAATGCTTCTACACCTTCATTGGTCTACATACAAAGAGAGGTTTGTCACGATTGAGATGTAGTGTTTCCTAACCCCAGACTCAAGATGAATCCAAAAACCCCGTTCACAGCTGGTGCGTCACCTTCCTTACTTTGGCATGAAGGTGGCCCTTGGAGGTGGTGCCTTCAGATATCAGTTATTGAATGAGGGTCCTTCCCCGTGAGCAGGACGGTGCAGAGGAAGATGGTCATTCCTGCAAGCGTGTGTTGGGTGAGAATTCTCCAGAACATAGATGCCACTAAAGTTTATTGATAAAGTGGATCTGCGGTGCAGGGCGGGAGGGTTACCCCCAGCATTAGTTGCATACTGTGGATCAGGAATTACCCCAAAGTGAATGACTTAAAACAATAATAAGCATTTATGATCTGCCACAGTTTCTAGGGGTCAGGGTCCGGGAGCAGCTTGGCTGGGTGGTTTCGGCTCAGAGACTCTGCAGGGCGGGGGCTTCTGTCACCTGAAGGCTCCACTGGAGCCAGAGGTGTTGCTTCCAAGGTAACTCACTCACATGGCTGGAAAGTTGGTGCCTGGCGTGGTCTGAATATTTGTCCCCCCACCCCCGCCCCCAAATCCATATGCTGAAATCCCAGCCCCCAAGATGATGGTATTAGGAAGTGGGGCTTTTGGCCCCGCCCTCATGAGTGTGATTAATGTCTTCATAAAAGAGGCCCAAGGGAGACATCCTGTCCCTCTCCCAGGGGCGACTGCAGTGCTAGGACGGCTGACTGTCAACCAGGAGGGGGCCCTCACCAGACACCGCATCTGCTGGCATCTCGATTTTGGACTTCCAGCCTCCAGAACTGTCAGAAATAAATTTCTATTTTTTATAAGCCACTCAGTTTATGGCATTTTGTTATAGCAGCCTGAACGCACCAAGACCGCTGGCTGTGGCAGGAGGCTCTGCAGCTGTCCCTGCGGCCCTGCCACGGGGCTGCTTGAGCATCCTCATGACATGGTGACCGATCCCCCCAGAGAGGGTGATTCCAGAGAGGGAGGTGGAAGCAACAATATCTTTTCTGACCTAGGCTTGGAAACTACATCCTGTTACTGCTGCTGGGTTCCATTGGTCACATAGGCCAGTCCTGATGTGACATGAGAAGGGAACACACAGGCCATGACACCAGGCAGTGAGGACCACTGGGAACATCTTGGAGGTGATAGGTTCTGCTTCTAAGTCACTCACATCCGTCCATCTGGACGTCCCAGGGAGGCAGTTAATTACCCAGACTCTCTCTGTTATCCCTGCTCAAGGCTTCTGTGCACGTGGCCTGGTCCGCTGGGATTGGTCTTCCACCCTGGGACCAACCCATGACTTGTAACATGTCATGTCACAATCCCTAGTCCGAGCCTTGGTCACTAAGGGGATGCCCAAATGCTTGGTGTCAGTTGTTAATGATACATGATATTGAGGAGGAAAAAGGCAGAGAAGGGGCAACAGGGCAGAGTGATGGATTAGCCACTCGGGCAGCCAGTGGGCACAGCCCGTGGGCCTGCAGGAAGGGCGCTGTCAGTTGGCAGGGAGCTATGGGATGGTTAAGTAGGTGGGTCTGGAGTCAGGTAACTGGTCACCTCCTCACCCACTGACTTATCATCTCTGAGCTCTGTCTCTTCCTACGGACAGGTTGCCTGGCACACTAGGGATTAATGAGCACTGGCTGCAATTCATGGAGTGTTATTATTATGGTTCTACAAACCCAGCTCCCAGCTCAGGCCCTGTGCCGTGTGTATTTCAGAAATCGTCTTGCTAACTTTTCCAAACTTCCATTCCCACCATCATCGTCCATGGCCAGGCCACGGCTGGCACAGCCACAGGGACACGATCTGATTTACATCTTTCAGAGGATGGGTATGGATGCGGTTGGGTTGTAAGAGTTGATGAGGGCTGGAGACAATGCCCTTTTGTCTGGTTGCTGTTATTTTCTCTATGAATTACAAGGCAAGGTCATTAGCTGAGAGAGCTGTCTTCTGGGCCTGACAATTTGTCCTGGGCCAAGACAAGGGTTATAACATCCCCCTGTCTGGGATGTTATTTCTGTGCAAAGAACCTCTAGGGCAAGACCCAGGCTGACAGCTTCATGGAAAGCACACTAGAAAAGTCCCCTGGGCTTCCCATCCTTTGGAACCGGGCTTGCAAAGTGCTTAGAGTAGCGCCCGGTGCCTCATAAGTGCCGCCTGAGGGTCCTCTGTGGGTGTCGCTGCCATTGCTGGTGGTGCTGCTGGCACCCTGACTATTTCTCTGGGCACCCTTCAGCCAGGAGATGGGGACATTGCGGGGTGTGGTGAGCAGGCTGTGCCCGGCAGGTCTGGACCGGCAGCAGTGGGGCTGAGCTAGGAGCCGCTGGCCACACTCGGTCCCGGCAGCAGCTTGAAGAGCTTGGTCAGAGTCCCACCCTTAGCTGACGGTGCCAGGAGTGTTCAGAAGCCGTCCACACAGCTCAAGGTTTAGGATGGGAAACTGAGACCCAGTGAGAAGAAGTGACTTGCCTGACACACCACACAAAGTCTGAAAGAACCAGGACTAAAACCCAGGGCACCTGACTCCCCTGACTGGGGCTTCTCTACCACTCTGCATCACTTTCTCTTCTATCTATTAACATTCGTCTATCTATCTATCCATTCATCCATCCATCTATATCCAAGTTGTCTTTGTGGAGCTCCCCTGACATTTAGCTTCTCCTTTTATTAATATCTTAGCTGCGGGCATGCTAGTCTGGGCCACAGCAGCCTCCATAGAAGTTGGAGTCATATCCTTCCTTAAAGATACAATCTAAGAGCTGGGCTCTGTGCTAAGTGCAGGGTATTCCAAAATGAATGAGGCACGATCAGCCTTTATCAGAGAGGAGCCCAAAGAGCAGTACATGGGGCAGACGACGTTAGACAAGGTTAACAAACAAATACATTACAATACCCAGAAGTGGGGGCACTAGCAAGATCACGTATGCAGTGTGACAAGGGCCAGGTGGGGCGGGTGATCATGCTGTCTGGAGAGTCAGCGAAGGCTTGCCCAAGAGGTGACACCTGAGTCTTCAGTGAGGAATAGACCAGCCTTGTTAGATCTCCGACCTCACTTTGAACAAGTTGCCTAAAACCACAGTGCCTCGGTTTCCCTGGCTACAAAGCAGGAACTAACAATAGCATCCTCCTCCCAGGCTATTGTAAGGATTAAAAAACACACATGAACTACTAATCATGGGCCAACACACAGTACACACTCAACAAATGATGATCGTTGATGTTACCATTACCACATAGATGTCAGCCACTACAGGCTCTTTCCACAGGCCAAGGGACCAAACAGGAAGTGCTGGGGCAGGGAGTGCTTGACCATATTTGAAGAGAGAGGGAGCCTGATGGGTCTGGAGTACAAAGCCAAGACAAGTGGAGGCAGAATCCATCTCAGGAAGAGCAGATTCATAATCATAGCTGACCAGAGAGAGAACAGGGTCTCTCACAGGGTGGTGAGTTCCCCGTCATTGAAGGTATACAAGAAGATGATGGGGAGTCACTTGGCAAAGAGGTGGAATGTAAGTGTGCATGTGTGAATGCGTATGTGTGGGGCAGTTTTCTTCCTTCACATTGTGATTTTTCTTCCTCTGATTCTCAGCTGCTTCCATTCTTGAGGGTCTATTGTTCTATTTCTAAGCCCCTGGGGTCTGGCACAGAAGAGCTGGGTTAGGCAGGGCTTCTGACTTTATCTCAGCCTCACACAAGAGCCACAGTCATGCCAGTTTCACTGGGTAGGGGGCTGCAAACCTTCGTGGGTAATCCACAGCTCTCGCTAACCAAGGGGCAGGTATTAATTACAGTGCAGATTAACTGTCGGTCATGGCTATCAGCACCGGGGCTTAGAATTGCTTAATAAGAGGGTTTGTTACACTGTTTTGCCTTGAGAAGGCCATATTGATCAGGAATCCCTGGCCTGGAACTAATTGAATATTCACCCCCAAATTGCAGCGGCTGATTACTTAGAAGGTCATCTCTCTCATTGTTCCTTGGGAAATTGCAGATGGGATTGGGGCTCAGCAGAGGAGAGAAGGAAGCAGAGGAGGGAGGGACACGGGACAAGAGGAGGGTGTGAGGGAGAGAAGGAAGAGAAAGGGAAGGCGAGGGAGACAGAGACCTGGAAAATCTGATGTGACAAGCCGGATAATGCCTTCATCTCGAAACTTCTTACCCCTTGGAGAGGAGCCTCCTTGTGGTCCAAGTTTACCAGGAAGTGTCTGTCAGCAGTACTGCGATTTTAATGAAGGGAGCTTTCAGGATGTTAATCTTGAGAACAATCAAATATGAATTCATTCCTCTCTGAGCTGTCCTCCTCCCCATCCCGGCGTGAGGTATGATGATAACATGCTTCTAATGGTGTTAGGGGCATGCTGCCGCTTCCAGGGAGAGATGGGGTCCCGGGATGTCTGCAGGGCTGAGACAGGAGGAAACGGGCCTTTTGTGTCTCAGGGCTCTGCAGTCCTCAGCTCTCGCAGTGTGGCCACAGGCGGGGCCCTGCGTGTCCGGCACTCTCCTCCTGCTGCGTGTGCCGCTCTCTGGCTGCGTGCTGGTGGCCTGCCCGCCCTCGCACCTCCCACCCAGACAAGGCTGGGCACAGACTGCACATACACGTGTGTCTCATGTCCTGGTGAGAGCATTAGGGAGGCGATGGAGAGCACATAGACCAGGTGACTCCACCTGCAGGAGAGCTGTGCCCCATGCTCAGAGGCGATGGCTGCAAGCCCCATCCCGTCTGGGTGTGAGCTCCGAGCATGAGCGTGAGGTCAACTGGCAGAAGAGGGTGAAGGTGTTTCAGGGAGAACGTGCACAAGAAACAATGTGGTGTCTTCCAGAGACGTGTAGGCTCTGGATAGAGTGCAGGTGGGTTTGGTTCAGCATGGAGCTGCGGGCTGGACCACAAAGAGGCTGGACGTTCAGACTTTGCCCTGAGTGCCTTGGGGAATCACCATGTGCTGCTGCAGGGGAGTGGTGGGGACAGACAGGTGTTATAGGAAGAGCATGGATTTGCAGGTTGGCGGAGGGATTGGAAGAAGACTCGAGCCAGGGGTACCCTCGAGAAGGTACTTACAACAACCCAAAGGTGAGCTGATGAAGATCAGAACCAAAGAACTGACTCGAGGTGGCAGGAAGAGGGCTGTGGATGGAAGATTGAGTGAGTCCGATTGGGTGGGTGGATAAGAGGAAGGCAGAAGTCCAGGGTGACGTCACTGCCTTGGGCTACGGAGTGGAGGGCGGAACGGGGGAGACGGGGACACAGGATCAGAAGCGAGCGTGGGGAGGAAGTGGCACGCTGAGTCTCGGCAGTGCAGAGTCTGAGATCTCGGGGGGTGCCCAGGGCAGCTGGATCCACAGCCTGGTGCCCAAGGGACAGGCGCGGACGTGGGCGTCATTGAGGCCAAGCGAGAGGAAGCCTTTGATGACCCAGGGGAGTGGGGAGAGCAGGAAGGGACAGATGATCAACCCCGTAGGAACAGCAACACTTAAGGCCAAGGAAAGGCCTCCAGTGACCGAGGAGCCACCACCCAGAGTCCAGGCTGCATCCAAGGAGCGCGCTTAATGAAAAACAACTCAGTATTTTAACAAATTCTTGGTTCTACAGACTTCACAGCAGAGGGGAGGCCTGGATTTTAATAGTAATTTATCTCAATGTAGGCTTTTAAACCTCAATTTATCATTGTCGCTGACAACACTCGGATTAATCTGTTGCTCGGTGTCTTTCTCGCTGCTGCGAATCCCAGAAGGATAAAAGGGAATTGATATACATAAAGAACTGAATTTCAATTAATACAAGCCCGTGCTAATTTTCCAACACATAACCCAGAAACATTCTCATTCATTACAATTTCGTTGAGGCCGATCCTCGAGGGGAAACACACCCACAGATTTATTTATTTTTCCTGGCATCGAATTCATCATCAGAGGCATTGTGGGGGGCGGGGGTGCAGCTAGCTGGACTCCCCTCCCCTCCCCAGCAGGCCACACGTTGCTGAGGGGTGGAGAGCAGGTCCCGGAATTTGCCTGAAGTTGTCTCGAGTGCTTTCAATAATTCTTCAACAGCTGGAAGTTTGGGTCCTGCATGGTTGGCCGTGGGAAGGGGCTGGAGACATGCAGATTCTGTTATTGGGAGACTGTCTCAGAGCCTGCCTGCCCTCAGGCTGGGCTGTTTCCTGCCTCCTCCGGGTGGGGAAGCTCAGTCGTCCCCTGGTGCCTACTCTGCCCAGTGAGCTGCTCTGTGTGCACAGGTGTCTGCCAGAGGAGGGGATGCCGTTTTCTTTGCACAAAAGCACTTTGGCAAATACTGCACCCAAGAGTGTGTCTGCCCAGAGGGGCAGTTTTTTTCTAATCTGTCCCCCCAGAGGGGTGGCCCTCATTCAAGATGACAGAAAGGCACGCTGCACCTGCCTGCCCTAGGCTGCCCCAGCTGAGAACACTGCCTTGCCATGACTCTGGGGATGCAGGCGGCAATCTCTGGGACAGTGCCTCCCTGCCAAGCCCAAACGCATCTCCCTCCCAAACGAGCTCATTGGAATCCCCTGCTCTATCCGGGCCTCCCACAGGTCTGCGGGGAGCGGCAGGAACAAAGCCCTGCTCGAGGAGTTGCCTTGGCCTAAACACAGGGGACGAGCGGAAGGCTAACGCCCAGGGCCCTCAATGTGGTCTCCCTCCCTGTGTGCACAGGAGCCTCCTCCTTAGCTCGGTGGCAGCCCTGGATCCAGCCGGGCACTGGGACACTCCTGTCCAGGAATCTGTGGTCCTCCCCTTCCCGGCCAGGAGGCCACTGCTCCACCCTTTGCAGAAGAGCCATCCCTAGTGTTTTCCTTCCAGATGATTAGAGGGGCTGTGCTCTGTGCCTGGGCCTTACTTTATAAAGGAAACTGAGGGAGGACACAGAGAGGTCAATGCCACCGGGAGAACAGTTTAGGGTTACTCACAGTCCCCCAGCGCAGCACGCAGGGCCAGTCCGGAGGCAGGGCAGGAGCCAGGGAAAGCACCGGATTTCCCATGGGAAAAGCAAGGCGGGCCCGGCGCACAGCTTAGGGCTGGCTGGGCTGGATGATTCTGGTGGGCTCTGGGCTCACGGGGGTTCCCGGCTTGCCCAGAACCCGGCCTTGGGATGATGTGGGACCAGGAAGTGTTGGCGTGGTGCGTGTGAGTTAGAGGAGGTGACGGCTGGGGACTGAGGCTTGTGGATGGAAGGCATGGTCCCAGACATGCCCTCGCTCTCTCTAAGCATTGGGAGCCCTGGGAAGTGGGACAGGGTAATCCCTCCCTAGATCTATATGATCCCCAAATGCCAGAGCATCAAGAATACAGAAAACAAGAAAATGTAGTGAATATAATGGACCCTGCGATGGATGGATGCCAAACAAATAGAGGACATAAGAACGCACAGTTAGAACGGGCTGTTCCGGTTACCTATGGCTGGACTACACTCTACCCCAACACTTAGTGGCTTAAAACGGCACTGTTTTATCTGCGATTTGGGCAGGTTTGGTGGGGACAGCTTCTCTCTGACTGCTTCACATGCTGCTGCCTGGGCTGGACGTGATGTGACCGGGCCAGGATGGCAGGAGCTGCTGGGGGGTGCCGGGTCCCCCCTCCAAGTGGCCTCTCCAGCAGGTGGCCAGACTCCTTCCCATGGTGGCTCAGGGCTCCACGAGGGGGACAGTGGAAGCTTCCAAGTCTCTTGAGGCCCAGGCCTGGAATGGCCCCAGGTCACTTCCACAGTGTTGGCCAAAGGGAGTCACAGGGCCAGCCCAAGGGGAAACGGGCTGCACCCCTTGGTGGGAGGAGCTGCGTGTGCAGGCGGGGGCGGGAGGGGCAGCTGGTGCCACCTTGGGGCACCTGGTGCCACCGTGTCCCAGGAACGTCAGTCATGGGTAGGGTGGGGACAGGAACACAGGAGGGGGAGTTTGCCCCGTCTTCACAGGGAGGGGCACAGTCCCACGGGCCGCAGCCTCTGAAAGAGGATTCCCAGCACCTCAGTGGCCAGCCTGGGGACAGCAGTGTGGCCTGGCAGCAGGGGACAGCACAGGCTGCAGATACACACAGCCCTGGGCTCAAGCTCTTCTCTGCCACTTACTGGCTGCGTCACCTCGGGTCAGGGTCCTCGGCTGACATCTCATCGCATTAAGAATAAACATCAACGCCCTTATAAAGGCCTCTGGGCTGGATAACGTGAGCCCCAGTCCTCGCTGCCCACACCTCCTCCAGCTCCCCTGGCTCCACCTGCTCCCCGCAGTGGGCTTCGCACATCCTCCCACTGCAACTAGCCGGCACCGGGGGGCCCTTTGAACTCACCGCAGCTCCTTCCTTGCACCCGCTCTCCCCAGACAGCCCCGGGCTCGCTCCTCCATTCACTCAGGTCTCCCTCTGCCCAAACTCTTCCTCCTCCTCAGACAGGCCTCCCTGGCTTCCTGTGTGAAGGTCGCAGCCATGCACTCACCCCGCCCCTGCCCTTGTCTCATTTTGTCTTTCACCCTTATCACCATCTGACTTTGTTCATTCCTGGCCTGTGTCCACTAGGAGTAGGGGAAACAGGGCTGGGCTTGGTTTTATCTGCTGCTGTGCTCCCACCGCCTTCACGAGTGACTGGCACATAGTAGGTGACCAGTGTGTACGTGATGAATGAATTAAAAAATGGAGTTAAGCCTCAGTTTTCTTATTTTTTTAATTTTATTTATTTATTTATTTTTTTGAGACAGAGTCTCACTCTGTTCCCTGGGCTAGAGTGCCGTGGCGTCAGCCTAGCTCACAGCAACCTCAAACTCCTGGGCTCAAGCGATCCTCCTGCCTCAGCCTCCCAAGTAGCTGAGACTACAGGCATGCGCCACCACACCCAGCTTATTTTTTCTATTTTTAGTTGTCTGGCTAATTTCTTTCTATTTTTAGTAGAGATGGGGTCTCGATCTTGCTCAGGCTGGTCTCAAACTCCTGAGCTCAAATGATCCGCACGCCTCAGCCTCCCAGAGTGCTAGGATTACAGGCCTTAGCCACCACGCCCAGCCAAGCCTCAATTTTCTTGCCTGTAAAATGGACATAGCAAGACTCACATCTCAAGACTTTTGGGAGGAATAAGTGAGGTGCTAAGTGGGAAGGCAGTCATTGCAGCTGCTGGCCCCCCAGGGCTCTGGGAGGACAGTAGCTCCCACCTCCTTGCGGGCCCCTTCCGAGGACGAAAGCTTCGGTGTCGGGCTCGGCTCAGTCGCTGAGCGGGGCTGTGCGGCTGTGAGTGCTCAGGGCTCGAGCCGTGCCGCCCCCAGCCACGGCATCCGCAGGTGCTGCCTTGTTTGCCTAAAACATTTCAGGGTGTCGCGGCAACACTGTGCGACGCGGGAGCACGCTGTCTGCCATCTGAAGCTGAGCGTGAGCCGGGGCTCCCGAACACGTCCTCACGCAGAGAGTGTGCAGTCATTAGTGTAATTATTAGGGGGTTAATGAAGCTGGGAACAGCACGTCGAGCGCACATTTAAACAGAAGCATTTTAAAAAGTGGGTGGAAAAGTTTGCCTGCTTGATCGCTCCTTTTTTTAGAATTGGGATTTCAGGGTTTGAACTTGACACGTTGGAAAATGAACTCATTATCTTCCCCCAACCTTCCCGACTCTTCCTCTGCAGGTCCCTATCGGTGGCATCACCCTTTTAGAGTGAAATGCAGAGAGTCTGAGATGCTCTCGCCATCTATACCCGGTCGGTGACCAAGGCTGCTAATTCCACCTCCTCAGCACCTCCCGACCTGCCGTCCTGTCTCCAGGCACGGCCGTGTCCAAGGCAGAGGCAGTCACCTTCTCCCTGGATGACAGTGTCCCCTCCTCGCTGGCCCCAGCCCACAGCTTCCTGCCACCTTTCTCTTAGGTTTGGTTCTCCCAAAGTAGGTCCTGAGATGAAGATTGCTGTGACAGAGACGCATCGGGGCATGTTCCCAGGATAAACCAGGAGGTGAGTGGGGAAGACAGACTGGGAATGGGAAGGGAAGAAAGAGAATGGGGCCAAGGAATACACCGCACCACTGCGGGTAACTTTGGTTCCGTCTAACAGGTCAGGGCCCAGAACTGTCCCCATCAGGGTGAGGGAGCTGGAGTATTTATACCCTCCGTGACCTCAATCATGGGTTAGGCTATGGTTTCCAAACGGTGTCCCAAGGTACCCCAGGTGTAGTGGGATACTTTAATTTTTTGAGGAAAACACAGCAGCAGTTGCCAGACACCACACCTGAGATAGTTCACAGTTTCAGCATTAGATTATCCTACAGGCCGGGCGCGGTGGCTCACGCCTGTAATCCTAGCACTCTGAGAGGCCGAGGCGGGAGGATCATTTGAGCTCAGGAGTTGGAGACCAGCCTGAGCAAGAGCGAGATCCCATCTCTACTAAAAAAATAGAAAGAAATTAGCTGGACAACTAAAAATATATAGAAAAAATTAGCCGGGCATGGTGGCACATGCCTGTAGTCCCAGCTACTCGGGAGGCTGAGGCAGGAGGATCGCTTGAGCCCAGGAGTTGGAGGTTGCTGTGAGCTAGGCTGATGCCACGGCACTCTAGCCCGGGCAGCAGAGTGAGACTCTGTCTCAAAAAAAAAAAAAAAGATTGTCCTATATTCCCTGGGGTGACAGCACGTCTTTGTGAAGCTGGGTATTAGGCATACTGCATGGAAATCAAGGGGGAACAGGAAATGAGGGTGGGGGGGGTGTCCATCTGATTCCAGGGATTGAGAGGCCGTGCAGTACCCAGCAGGCTGGCACAGCCCAGGGATAAGTAATTGCGGTTATTTTTTAGTGAAATCAACATGTTCTTTCTGTTTTAATTTGTATGTATCGTATTTGTAAGTAGCTGCTAAATTGTTAGAACATAAATACTACTTAAGCTGTTTGGACCTTACTACTTAACAATTAGTGGTAACTGTTAGGTACTGCTTTGTGCCTAGAAATGAGTGCTGTAAAAATATCACCAAGACACCAAGGGCTCCATGAGCTGTGAAAGTTCTGGAACCTCTGGGTGAAGGGCTGCACCTGGGGGGACGCACATTTCCAGCCCTTTGGCTCTCCGTGCCACAGGCAGAGGGGTCTGCAGCAAGCTGAGAGCAGCCCTCCAGCAAAGACTTGCAGGTGAGGTTAGGAGCATAGGTGCCCCAGCAGCCGGCTCTTAGTGGAAATGGCAGAGGCTGGAGGACAGGGTGGAGACAGGCTGTGCTTCGCCAGTGCTTCTCAAACTGTCATGTGCTCACTAACCACCTGGGGAGTGTGTTCTGTGCCGATTCTGACTCAAGGGTCCTGAGAGGGGCCAGGACCTGCATCCTTAACATGCTCCCGGGGGATGCTCCTGCCGCTGGCCCGGGGCCATCACCTGGAGCAGCCAGTGCTACACCCCTTTCTTCTCTGCTGTCGCCTGCTCAGGCTTCCGTATCCTCACATCCACTGGTTCCCTCACCGACTCTCTGATCTGAGTCTGATGCAGGCTTCTTGGGGAAGCCCCAGCCCGGGCAGCTCTGAGCCTGGTGCAGACGGAGTAGTGCGGGCTCAGCCCTGCGTCCCGGCTGGAGGACTGAGCGCGATGGCCGGGCCCCTCCCCGCAGTCATCCCGCCTCCTAATCACCCTGTTTTCTTTTCCCTTAGAATAGAAGCTTGAGGGCTCTGGACATTGTGTGACAAGGTTAGATGAAGTTGGGGTGGGACAGAAGCCCCACACAGCAAAACGTTGAGACTACAGTACCACACTGGTTCACCTGCCTCCTGCGGACGGAAGCTGCTGGGCTGGGCGGGCTCTCGGACATGCGCAGTAACCCAGCCCAGAGTCGAGCGTCAGAGCAGACACTGGCAACCAGGGCCTCCATCCCACACCCAGGATGCTGGTTATTCCCTGTGGCTGTCACGTCCAGGGTAGGGTATCTTGAGTCCCACATGTTGGAAGTGAACTGCCCCAGATATTATTATTAATAGTAGGGTCGCCCCACTATGGTTCCAGGTGTTGGAGTTCACTGATCAGAGGTTGGGGTGCACTGCATAAAATATCATGGGGAACGCTGCCCCAAAAGTGTAGAAGTTACCCTGTCCCAGATGTTGGGGTGCATTCGTACCAGAAGCTGGGGATGCGTGAGCAGTGGCAGTGGCCCTGGGTGGACGGGAGCAAGAGTCGGTGCTGAACGGGGCTCTGATGGAGGGGAGTCAAGCCCCTCCCCGCTCCCCACCCGGTCTTCACAAGTCCCCAGCACACTGTCCCCCGAGGACCTGCTGGCACAGTGCCCACATGTCTTCTGAGGTCTGCTGACTCTTCCAGGCTCCTCCATGCCACCCACATCATGAGCCTGGAGCTCAGTCACTCACAGAGGGGACAGAGGAAGGGAAGTGGGGTGATGGTGGGGTCAGAGGGATCAGAAGGATCTTGGTTTGATCCGGGCTTCCCTTCTCCCCTAGCTGTGTGTGTAAATCGTGTCCTCGCTCCCATTCGTTTACTCCTGATATTAACATGAGGCATCCGTGCCCTTTGCAATGACTTACAAGACTTTACGATGACCTTATAAGACTTCTCAACACAAGAGGTAAAGTCCACTTGCCTTCCCCATCAACGAGATCCCGGCCAACAGACTGCTACGCACTTGTATGTATGGGCTTGGAATTTTGCTCTCCTACCATCTGCCAGAGAGGGATATGTTGGGGAACCACTGGTCCCAGGAGGATGAGGAGCATCTTGAAACAGACCAGCCCACAGCCTGGAGTCACGCCCATGAGAGAGAAGAGAGAAGTAAATGCTTGTTGTCATCTCCTGAGTTCGCAGGCTATTTGTTGCACGGCACTATTGCCACAGTAACTGACTAATGGACTGTGGGACCTTTGGCTAGTTACTTATGTTCGTCTCCATGGGATGCAGTTTCCTCACCTATAAAAAATTGGGCAATAACACTTACCTTGCAGCCCTAGTGTGATGGTTTAATGGGCTATGACATAAGTAAAGCACATGGCACGGTGCCTGCTCCACAGAAGGCTCTCGATGAATGGTGGGGGGAAAAAGAGGGAAGAGTCATTCTACAAGAGCTTGACTTGACAAAAGGGTGTTGAGTGCCGCGATGGATGGCTCAGTGCCAGGCACCGTGGGGCATAGATTTAAAATCCTGTTTCTGTTTTATGAATCATATTAGCCTCAGACAGGCTTGGGGCAGAATTCCAGGCCAGACTAGGGGCAGGGCAGAGGGGGAATATGAACCCTCCCCTCCTAAATCTTGAGTCTCACTGCTAGTAATGGAGCCCAAATCCTCCCTTCCTGAGCATAGGCTGACTTTCTCTTTCATGAGTTTCTTGGCAACAAAAGCAGCTATACCAATCTCCTGTCCCTTCCACAGGAGAGCAGTGATGACATATCATCTAAAGCAGCAGTCCCCAACCTTTTTGGCACCAGCGACCAGTTTTACGAAAGACAATTTTTCCACGGATGAGGTTGGGGGGATGGTTTTGGACAAATTCTCATAAAGAGGGCATGACCTTGATCCTTCACATGAACAGTTCACAGTAGGGTTCACTCTCCTAGGAGAATCTAATGCCACCACTGATCTGACAGGAGGCGGAGCTCAGGCAGTGATGTGAGCGATGGGGAGCGGCTGTAAATACAGATGAAGCTTCACTCGATTGCCTGACGCTCACCTCTTGCTATGCAGCCTGGTTCCTAGCAGGCCATGGGGCAGTACTGGTCTGTGATCCTGAGGGTTAGGGACTGCAGATCTAAAGGACACTGTACCAGGGGCAGTACTGCATGCACTGTCAAGAGTGTGACGTTGGCAAGTCAGAGTGCTCCCCAGGCCCCCTGGATGCTCCTCCTCCTTTCCTGTTGGGGTGTCCCACCCCTTCTCCAAGGGCCAAGGCTGTGCTCGCCATGTGACGTATGATGTTGAGCCTTGCTCCTGGGAAGTCCAGTCATTCTATGCATGGATCAATTCAACAGTTTCTGCAAAAATGGCGTGGGGGGCCTCCCAAAATGGCCCAGGCCCCTCCCTCTGGGCCCCTGCTGTGGTTACTCCTCTAATGCCTGTGAGCAGGGGTGGCGGGGAGTGAGTTTCATTCTGACTCCTGGCAGGTCTGGGGTGGGCTGCCTGCCAGATTCTGTGACACCACAGGCTGGGACAGGTAGGAGGGTGTGGAGATGAGTCAGATTGGAGCGGGAATGAGGTCGGGGCACTGGCTGAGCAATGCGTGGGTGTTGAATGTGGGCATGGACTGGGAGCTGGGGGGCTGGGATCAGGCATCCGCATGGCAGAGGACATTGTCTTCCCCAAAATGAAATTGCTTCCCCTGCTCCCTGCTCAGATTGGGAAGCTAATATAGGCTTGATTCAGAAAATTCAAATAACACAAAAATATATAAAGAAGAAAATGCAAACAAAAACAGTAAGCCCAAATATTACGCAGAAATAACCACTGTTAACATTTTGGTGAACATAATTCCGGATGGATTTTTCTGTGTGTGTGTGTGTGTGTGTGTGTGTGTGCGCGTGTGTGTGTGAGCCACACTGCTGTTTACAACCCCAGCTGCCATCGGAGGAGGGCAGGTGCTGTTCAGTGAAAGGCCTGTCGGGAGCCATCCCTGAGCCCCTCAGTGGGTTTGGACACAGGCAAGAGTGGCCTAGATCCGAATTTGGGGGCGGGGCAGAAAAGGGACTGAATTGCTGTGCTTCATAAAGTGAGACATGCTCGGTGCTCCCAGGGCCAATCAAGAACAGAGGGAGAGCAAGGGAGCTGAAAATAGAAAGGAAAATAAAGGAGCCCAGCACAGCCCAGCAGGAGGCTGGATCCCCAGTATGGGAGTGGTCAAGGTACGTTTGAGAAACAGGGACACCTAATTACAGAATTTCAAGTTGCTCGCTTCCCTGCTAGGGAAAGCCTTCCTTGGGCTTCCGCCAGCCTTCAGCCGTGTTTATGACACACACAGACCTAGGTCCACACGCGACAGTAAGACAGTCCTGACCTTGAGCTGATTTAGCAGAAGGGAGGGGCAAGAGGGAGTGGTGGGGTGTTGGAGAATCTAGATGTGGCCCCGTCAATGAAAGTCCTTTGGGAATTCATGGAGGTTTGTGGATGGGAGTTCAAGCCAACCTCTTCCAGATGTGAAGCTGTAGGCTGGCCCTAGACATCTGGGGTGTGTATTTATGTTTATAGGTTTCATTTAATTAGAATTTTATAGCACTTACTGTTTTCTACCTCTTTTTACTCACACCTGGGTCTTCTGCATCTTGGCCTATCAGTAAGTGTATAATCTAGCTCCCTCTTCTTCATGTCTAGATGGTAAATTATTGGAAAGGAATTAGCCATGTACACAACCACTCCCCTGCTGATGGGCGTTTAGGCAATTTCCAATACTTCCGTGATAACATCCCTCTATTTATATCTTTGCACATTTGTGGAAGTGGCCACTTTAAAAACTGGTTTCAGTTTAGAATACCTCACGAGCCCCCAAATCAACACACGTTGTTTATTTATTTCTTTATTCTATGGAGAATCAATTGTTTGAAGGCAGTACAAGCATGTCCCAATGGTCCCTGCAGGTTGCAGATGGTGGTGGCGATTTTAGTAAGAATTACTGATCCATCAGACTGGTGATGGTGCAACGTCTCACCCCTTTAGCCTGGGAGAGTCAGAGGAATGCAGAACCCATCCTTCCCCTGACTTTGCAGTTGGCACTGGGCCTGTTTGGGTCTTTAACACATATTCACTTTACAATCATGACCTGTGACCCCTGCTGGGAAGAGGACAAAATTTACGGAAGAAAATGGATTTTGTGGCTGTGAGTGGTGGCTCAGGCCAATAATCCTAGCACTTTGGGAAGCTGAGATAGGAGGACTGCGTAAGCCCAGGAGTTCAAGACAGTAGTGAGACCCTGTCTCTACAAAAAATAAAATAAAATAAAAAATTAGCCAAGCATGGTGCTATGAGCCTATAGCCCCAGCTACTTGGGAGGCTGAAGCAGGTAGATGACTTGAGCCCAGGAGTTTGAGGTTGCTGTGAGCTATGATGACACCACTGCACTCTAGCCCGGGTGACAGAGCAAGAACCTGTCTCAAAAAAAGGAAAATGGATGTTGTGTCCCTGAGAAAACAAGTTTAGGCAAGAAGATGCCAATGGCAGGGAATGTCAGAGCTGGAAGCTTAGAGATTATTTGGTCCAGTGTCTTCATTTTACAAACATGGGAAACTGAGGCCCATAATCACACAATTTGGGAAAAAAATAATAGAAGCCAAAGTTATTATTAGTGTTTTATATATTTTTAAGTTTAAAATGCAACAGCACCGCTGAGAGGTAGGCATCTTCCTTTTCCCACTCTTCAGGAGGAAACAGGAAGGTGGGAGAGGGGACCTGAGACCAGCAGTCTGGAGCCAGGGTCTGCACACTAAACCACTGCAGCATCGCTGTCCCCTGGAACTGAGCGGGGCGGGCGAGGGTCCAGGGTCTCAGACCGCAAGTTCTCTGTCCTGCTCCCATGATGAGGCTGCTCTTGGGCAGAGATGCCCATGCGTAGAGGGACTCACATGCTTCTCTGTCCAAGTGTCTGTCTGTCACAGCTGTAAGCCCGGGGGACATTCTAGGTGGACGCTGCAAATGAATAATTCAATAAAAGTGAATAATTTCCATGGCAACCTTGCCAGCACGTGACCCTGCTCTGCTGCCTCCGAGGGCTGGGTTCACCCTAATAAAGAAACACATTTGTCAGACTACACAGAGAGAACTGGGATAACATTTTCTTTTAAGGAAACTGAAATAAAACTAGGTCGGCTGATGGCAGCAGGGCCAAGGCTTGTAGGAGCCTTGTTCAAACACACTGTCAGCAGGCCGGGGGCTGGTGGAAGGCCCAGCAGCCCTGTAGGGTTGGGAAAAGAACTATCCTTTCTAGCAGGGGAGAGGCATGAAGATGGATCCCCAAGCACCCCTCAGTGTGAAACCCTACATTGTCCTACAATGTGCAAAGACTCCCAGGCACTAGGTTGCAAAGCCCTTATGTAAAATATTCCCTCTTGCTAAGAACAGGAAACTGAGAACTTGAAAAGTGCCTTTTAGGACTTAGCAGGTAAGTGACAAAACCTGGACTCAGGCCCAAGTGAGGTGGTCTTTCTACCATGACCCTGAGGGTCTCAATAAATTGACCCGCCGAGGCACCCATAGTGGAAGCTGAGCTCCCAGAGTGGGAGGGCTGAACTACACTACTCACTTTCTCCGTCAGTTTTCCTATTTAAATAAAAAATTAACATTTGCAGGCTGAATTAGGTTGGGGGACAATCTGGGATCATTTGGGGCTCGGTTTGGGGTGAGGGGTGGAGCTCAGTCTGGGGTGAGTGCACTTTGGGCAGAGTTCAGGGGTGAGCCTGGGATGAGCATGGGGCTATAGCTGGGACAGGGCTGAGATCAAGGTCAAGGGCAAGGGCAAAGTTGGGGTCAGGTTCAGGTTTGGGACTGGTAGGGTCAAGCCTCAGCCTGTCCTGCAGGAATTACAATCTTCTTTATGTAGAACTTGCTGAAAGTACCCGGATGTCCTCACTGTGGGGGAGTGAGACAGACTGAGAGGCTGGCAGGGAGGAGGGGACACTACCAGGTGGGAGTGGGGAGGACGAAGTCATGCTGGAATCCAGGGGGGGCTTCGAGAGTCAGGGGAGAGCACAAATGCACTCCACGCCCGGAACTTCTCGAGGGAGGTGGCCGTAAACTAAGTCAGAGGCAGGAATACAGGGGCAGATGCAGGAGGGAATGAGGGTGGAAGTTCAAATGAGTGTATCCACGTGGCCCTTCAAGAGACGGAGGCCAGAGGGCAGGTGAGTCAGAAGCACGTGGTCTAGAGACCTCTGCAGGCCTGAGCCTCACCCTAGTCCCTTGGGGTCAGAGGGGAAGAACTTTAGAGGCAGTTGCCCTGCGCCTCCCACCTCTGTGTTTAGAAGTACTGATGTCTCCCTAAAATGCACTCTGGCCTCAGTTCCTTTCGGGGTTCCCCAAACCCTCCCCCACGCACCAGCTCCGCCCAGCCCCCACTGCTGCCCACGGCACCAGCACTTTTCACCGAGCACTCAGCCCCTCCAGGAGTCTGCACCTGACTCCTGCGGCTTCTCCCCTCTGCCAGACCTGTTGGTGTTTGTGTGTCTGCGACCCTGATCAAAGAACGAGGCAGGTGGGAGCGGGGAGGAGAGGATGGGTATATACATACATAATGAGTGAGATGTGCACCGTCTGGGGGATGGTCACGCTTGAAGCTCTGACTTGAGAGGGGAGGAGGGGCAAGGGCATTATACATAACCTTAAAATTTGTACCCCCATAATATGCTGAAATAAAAAAAAAAATAATAATAAAAAGAATGAGGCAGACACTCCCCCGTCACCCTCGGCTCCTTATGAACTGTAAGGGGGCAGCTGAGTTCACAGGGACCCCCGGGTTTTGCGATGAGCAGATCTGGGTTTAGGGTTTGGCTCTGCCTCCCAGCTGCTGCACATAGGGAACAGAAATGCAAATTAGAAATAAAACAAAGCAAATCACCCTTTCTTCAAGTTAAAAGAAAATGGGGGTGGGATAAAACAACTTAAAGTCTAACCAGAGGAGCGTTATCTGGCAGGGAGAGGAGGAACGGGGAGGTGTCCTCTCCGGTTGTGCGAGGACTGACCACGACGGCCCTGTGAGATGCGTGTGGAAAGGCACGGGAGGCACAAGGAAGGGGGGGCGGAGTGCAGGGTCTGAGCTTTGGTTGGTTGCACCCCACTTAAATTCACATGAGCCATGTTCCCTTAGTTTGCACTTACTTTCATGCCTGTGGACACAGCACATGCACCTGTGTTGGACACCTCTTTCGTGCCACTTCCAGCCCATCTGGGTCTCACCGTCTGTCCTCATTCCAGCCACTGCTCTGGCAGCAGCTTCATGTGGGCTGGTGCCAGCTCTGTGCAGTGCAGCCTACTGGGCCCACACGTCTCACCTCCTCCTCCAGGTAGGGGAGCCCGAGCATCCACGTGGCCACAGCCCACAGTGTGGGGGCACAGATGCCCCAGGGGGTGACCTTTGACCAGTAGGAAGTGGGCCCCAGAAGCTGTCCTGAGATGAACACATTCCATACAGCTCCTCGGGCCACCCTCCAGATCAAGACACCAGCCAAGCACAGCCAAGCAGGAAATGTGTCCTGAACTTGGCTCTCTTCCTGCTCTTCCTTGCCCCCATGGGAGGCTGGGTAACGGCCCCCAAAGATATCCAGGCCCTAACCCCTGGAACCATGATTGTTACCTAATGGCAGAAAGGGTTTTGCAGATGTGATTGAATTAAGAATCTCCAGATGGGGAGATTATCCCGGATCATCTGATGGGCTCTAAATGTCATCGCGGGCATCCTTCTAAGAGGAAGGCAGAGGGAAATTCGATTACAGAATAAGGCATTGTGAGGACCGAAGTAAGGTCCCATGTCATTGACTTTGAAGTTGGAGGAAGAGGCCACATGCCAAGAAATGCAAGGAACATAGATCTAGAAGTTGGGAAAGGCAAGGAAATGGATTCTCCCCTACAGACTGCAGAGAGAGTGAGGCCCTGCTGACACCTTGATTTCCACACGGTGAAGCTGATGCTGGGCTTCTGGCTGCCAGGCAACTGGAAGAGAACAAATGCGTGTTGTTCTAAGCCACCAAGTCTCTAGTAATTTGTTACAGAAACCACAGGAAACTGATCCAACTCCCCATCGCTCACTTCTGCTCCTGGGTTCATAGTCCTCAGTGAGATGCTCTCACGTAAGGCTCTTCGTAGGCTCTGCTTTTGGGGGAACTCAGGGTAAGATGTCATCTCATGAGGAATCAGCTCCAGCTCCGTGTACACAGACAGCCCTGCTCTCTCAGGCTCACAGTCCCATGGGCACCTATGGTACCTGCCCTGTCCACCTGATGAGGCAAGAGAAGGCAATCATAGCAGGCTCCAAGTCTCGTATGAGATGGGAATCGGGCCACCAAAAGCCAGAGCAATGAAAGAAGAAACCTCAGGGGATGACTGGGCACAGTCATGACCTGGTGTAGCTACAGTCCTGTGTGCAATAGGAGTGTGTGAGCTCATGTGCTCCTGAGTGGAAGGCTGGTCATGGGTGTCTGGGTGGGTTTATGAATAATTGACCACTCTAGAACATACCTGGGAGGCCTGGGAGCTCTGTGATCACACTGCATGCTGTCCTGTTAATTAGTATTTGTCTGCAATGTAAATATCATTCTCTTAGGTGGGGGCTTGTTTGTGCAGTGCACAACCTGAACAACCATACAGATTGCCCTAATGAGCTGCTTGGCCTTGGGCAAATTATCGTACCTCTCTAAGCTTCTATTTCTTCTGTAAAATGGAAATAATCAGACCACCTCCCTTAGAGTGTTATCCTGAGGATTTGATAATTCATTTGGGCCCTGGAATAAGTACTTAACAAATGATAATGGTGTCTGTTGTTGCTGTTACTATTATTTTCATGAAGGTGGTTTAGGCACCTTTGTGGAGCCCTGCTTTTCAACACTACTGCCAAGTTACTAAGCTCTTTGATGAGATATACTCCCTCAGTGTCAGCTGCTGGTTGGACATTATGAGCCTAATGCTCCCTCCTCCTTCCAAGATGAAGATGCGAACTTGGAAGTTTACTGAGGTGACCACATGTGACCAATCCTGGGAACAGGGGGATAGCAGGCAGCCTTTGGGCAGCAAGGTTGGACACGTCAGGCAAATGAAAGGGCTCATCCCCGGATATAAGCACGGTGTCTTTGCTGCTCCTGCCAGAGGATGAGAGACAGAGGGGCAGGTGGCCGGCCCGAGGCCACCCAGCTTGCAAGCTGCAAAACCAGGATTCGAACTGGACCCTCCTGCCTCCAAGGCCTCCGCCTTTTCCTCTCCACTTTCCTGAGGCCTCTGGCAGCCCAGGGAATACAAGCAGGAGAGGAGGAAAAGGAGGAGGGGAAGGATCCTGGGAGCTGCCTCCTCTGTGGAGGGGCTTTCACTTTCCCCTTGGACGACAGCCACTGAAGAATAAAATGAAGTGACAATCTGCGAGCGCAGTCTCTCTTTTTCCAATTCAGCTACGTCTGCCCACAGCAAATATCATCATTTCAGGCCGTGGGAGGACTGCGGCTTTCGGGAACTTTTCATATCAATGTAAATCTCTCACCCTTTCCTCTGCCCTGGCAAAGACATGCCTTTAAATTACATTACACGCCGCCCGCCGCCCACCCGCATCCCGGGCATGTGTGTTTTGCTTGACGGTGGCCATCAAACACGCCCTGATTTGATTTGAGGCCCCTGCGGCCATTAAGAATAGATGTGTTCCTTTCGTAGCCCTTTATGGGTCAGCTCCCCAGGCTGGGGAATAATAATAGTGCAAATAATAATAGCTGACCTTGACCGCATGCCGGCTGCCCAGCACTCTGCTAATCTCCTTACAGCTAATCTTTCATCTAATGCCTGTAATCACCAGACGAGTTTGATATTATTATTCCCACTTAATGGTATGGAGATGGAGACTCCGAAAATTCAATAATAGGGCTGGGACTCTACCACGAGTGTCCCCAGCGCCAACATCCATTCACTTACTGTGCTGTCCCCTTTCCTCTGGGGACTGGGGGGGTCTCCAAGCCTTTGCTGGGGGTCTTCTGCCTGGCAGCTCCGCCCCTTCGGTCATGAAAACCAGATCTGCGCCCAAACCCAGCTGCAGGCCCGGGTGCTCAGTAAGGAGGCCCAGGTCCGAAAGGGCGGGGATGGCTAGGCCTAGGGCAGCGGTTCTCAAATGGGGTGCTTTTGCTCCCCTGGGGACATTTGGCAATGTCTGGAGACTTTTGATTGCCATGGCTGATGGGGCGGGGGGCCAGGGGGCGGTTGCTATAGGCATCCAGTGAGTAGAGATCAGGGCTGCTAAATCCTGCAAAGCACAGGGCAGCCCCTAAAGCCGGGAGCTATTCATTCCAAAACGTCAGCAGCGTTGCAGTTGGGCAGGAACGGGGCAGAGTGTGTGATTAGCGGGACAGGGGCCACCAAATACTCTGCAGACATATGGTTATGAAAAACGCTTTCCCAGTGCTTACTGTGTTCAAGGTACTGTTCTCAGTGCTTTCCGTACCTTCACTCATCCACTCCTTTAACTCCAAAAACAACTCTGGGTGGAAAGGACAACCCCATTTCACAGAGGGAGAGACTGAGGGTTGAAAGGTGAAGCGATTTGCCCCTGTTCACACAGCTCATGCGTGTCAGAGCTGGGTCGGAGCCCGGGCGGCCTGGCCCCCGGCTGCTACTCTCAGCTTCCTCCCTACGCGGCTGCTGGGAGCCCCGACTTTGGAGCCACCCAGACCCCGTTCCAAGTCCTGGCTCTGACACTTCTTATCTGCATGACTGACAAATTGCCCAACTGCTCTGAGACTCAGTTTCCCCAACTGTTCATTAGGGATTCGGTATTGGTTTCCCAGGACTGCCACACAAATCACCACACACGTGGTGGCTCAAACCAACAGAAAGGTATTCTCTCACGGTGCTGGAAGCCATACGTTCAAAATCAAGGTGTCCTCAGGGTCACACTCTGTCTGGAGGCTCTAGAGGCATTTGTTCCTGGCCTCTTCCAGTTCCTGGTGGCCCAGGTGTTCCTTGGCTGTTGGCTGTGCACCTCCAACCTCTGCCTTCATCTTCGCAGAGACTCCTCTGTGTGTCTGTGCCTTCTCCTGCTTGGTTTCTTACAAGGACACTTGTCATTGCATTTGGAGATAATACAGGATGATCTCATGTTGAGATCTGTAATTTAACTGCCTCTGCCAAGACTCTTTCTTTTTTCCAAATAAGGCCCCATTCACACGTTCTGGGGGTCAGGATGTGGACATATCTTTCCGGGGGCCACCATCCAACCCACCACAGACACTAACGCGCACATCTCTGAATGGGATTATAACTGTACAAGCCAAGCACTGTAGATCCTTAGTAAATCTTAGATGACTGCGGGAGACATAGGTCCCAGCATGTGGCGGGGACTCGGTAATTATCTGCAGAGGAAACTGCATGAATGGCGTAGCTATACCTGTCCTAGGAGAGTGATGGATGCCTCTCGGTTCTGTTCAGTGCTCTGGATCCTGATTGTTTGGTTCTGTTTGTGGTTCCTGGCTTCAGGCTGAGCATTTGAGGTTAGGAGCTGGTGTGGTTTCTTCCTCTTTGCCCCAGCCCTGCCTCCTCCTCCCTGCCTACCCGCCACGTGAGCTTTTCTGGAACCCTAAGCAGGCACACACAGACTGCTCAGAGTCCAAAGTCACCAGGCTTGCCTTTGGGGAGGCAGGTTTGCGGGCCTGTCTTTCAATACTGTCCTTCAAAGAGGTGATCATCAAGGCCGTTTGCCCAACAATCCAATTCTCCCTGCTTGTGGGCACGTGGGAGGGTTGTATTTCTTGGTTCCTTTTGGTTGGGTTTTGCTGCATGACTGGTTGCACCCAAAGGGTTTGAAGGGACATGACATGCTTCAGTTTGGGGTCGGAGTGTTTAAATGCTGGTGCAGGCACCTCCAGAGCTGTCCTTCATATATGCAACGCTGGCCCATGAGGTTGAGCCTCAGGGCAGGAGGGTGTGGAGCAAGAGGGCACGGTGAGCCTGAATGGACACAGTGCACGAGTGAGATACACGCCTTGGGGCTCCTCGGCCTTTGAGGTCCCCAGGTTGCATGACCTCACCTCTCCAGACTGAGACTTGGAGGAAGGGAGAGAAGCGCAGTGGGAAGGTGCCCAGGAGTCAGCTCAGGGGAAGTGCTGGCCACCTAGGGCCTCAGGATGAGATGTGATTCTCAGAGAAAGCGGCACGCTCTGCACCCCTCTGGGGCCTTGGTGATACACGAAGGATTCACAGCCCATGGGCCCAACGGAAACCTCTCCTTTGGGTCAGGGTTAGTCACAGGGGACCTCAGGGAAGGAATTGCAAAACCTGCACTAAGGATTGATTCCAAGCCCATCAAGGTATTGCGGATTTGATTTTGACTATTCAGGTTTCAAAAATACCTTGGATTCAATCGTGGAACAGAGAACGTGAGTGGAGACATGGGAGAGCCAAATAAAAGCCCGCTGTTTAGTTAGTAGCATTGCACCAACGTCATTGTCTCGGTTTTGATAAATAGACCCAGATTACGTAAGGTGTTATTGATGCTAGAAAAGCTGGGTGACAGAGACTCTCTGTTCTATGTTTGCAACTCTTCTATAAATCCCAAATGATATCAAAATAAAAAGTTTTAAAAACCATCTCTCAACGCTTAATTGATGTGGAGTTTCCTTTCGTGGTAGTGAAGATGTTTCAGAAGCAGAGAGGTGTTGCTTGCATAGCACTGTGACATGCACCAAACGCCAGTGATCGCACACTTTGAAATGGTTGATTTTGTGTTGTGGGAATGTGTCTTTGCTTTAAAAAAAATTCATAAGGAGAAAAACAAGAACAAAACCAAAAATTTCTCATGGCCACAACAGAACAGCACTTAAGAGCACAGGTGCCTGGGGGCTGCAGGAGCCTCAGGCTTCACGGCAGCTCCAGAGTCCTCTTCTTCATCCCCTGCCTCGCTCTGTTTCCCAGACACCACCCCCCTGTCCTCCTCCCCACACCATTTCCATCCTCGGTGCAGGAGCTTTGCAAATCACCTCCTCCTGGCTCCTCTCCCTCCCAGCCCCGCCCACGTCTATCAGTTCTTCCCCTAGAGTGCGGAAAATAGGAGTAAAGTCTCCGCCCACCACGTCCCAGGCACTGTGCTAAGCCCTTTGCCTGTATCAGTTGATCCTTGTAAGTTAAGCCCCGCCATTACCCCTATTTTATAGCCATAAACAGAGGGCAGGAGAGGCTAAGCCTCTTCAGGTTACCCAGGTGATGAGTGGTAGAGCTGGGGTTTGAACCCATGTCATCTCACTCCGGAGCCGGTGGTGTTACTCACCGCAGGGAAATTCCATAGAGATCACCCATGGGGGTGTACATCCTCCTCCTGAAATGTTTCGGAGGTTTGGTGAGGGTCAAGCCATGACAGTTTCTCTCCTTCACTACTTCACTCATTCATCAAGCGTTTCTGGAATGCCTACTGCGTTCCAGGCACTGGGGTTCCAGCAGGAACATGACCCTGTCCCTGGCCTCGTGGAGCTACAGTCGAGGGGCAGAGAGTGACAATAAGTAAACACACTCAAGAGCATGCAGTGTAAGTTGTGCCCTGTGCAAGGAAGGACGAAATCTGGTGCTTCAGTGGAGAACCATGGAGGAGACCTCGTTTAGCTTAGGAGGCCCGGCTGAGGAAGGGCAATAAGTTAGCCTGGTGTAGAGGCGGGGGGCCAGTGGGGAGTCTCAAGAAAGAGACCAGCCTGTGAGAAGGCACCGGGATGGGCGTGGGCTTGGCTCTTTTGAGAACCTAGATGAGTGGTATGGCTGGACCTGGAAAGTTCCAGAAAAAGATAGTGTTGACAGGGCAGGCAGGAGCCAGACCCTGCCTGGGAGGCTGAGGGGAGCCGTCGGGACACTCTCCATCTCTGCAGCAGGTTATGGCCTGAGAGGGGTTTGGAAAGGTGAGGCTGCAGGAACTTGGAAGATGCCCAGAGACACCCCAGGGCGTCCGAGTTCACCCCCTGGGAGACGCCGGCTCCCCGGCACTACCACCGCGTGGGGAGGCTCGGCACAGGGCCCAGGAGAGAGGCGCGTTACCACGGAGGCTTCCGGGGGAGGAATAGGGAGACAAAAGGAGGAGTGGGAGGCCCAGAGGCCATCGCGGCATCTCCCCTTGCTGGACTGGTGGTGCCATCACGGAGATGAGCTCCAGGAGGAGGATCGGGTTCGGGAGACGACATGCGACTCCGGGTGCTGGAGAGACACCTGCTTCTGCAGCCATCGGGAGTGTGAGATCGGAGTTGGAGCAGGTCTGGACGGCAAGGCAAGCGAGGAGAGCAGTCAGCAGCCTAGAGTGGTGGCCGCGCCCATGGGAATGAAGCATGGTGACAGAGCTTAGGGAAAGGGGGAAAAGCCACTAGGGAGACATTTGGAGAGCTTCTAGGCGCAGGTGCCTGGGGGAGAAGAGGAGCTGGCGGGGGAGGCAGAGGCAGCCCATGAGGACAGGTGGGGAGAGGACCAGTCCTTGGTGACCTGGAATACGAAGGCAGTGGAGGCAACCGATGCTCTCAAACACTGCTGAGGCGTGGAGGTGGACGCAGGCAGAGAAGAGGCAACTGCTAAGTGGATATCGAGTCACAGATGGAGAAAGCAATGTTAGTGCAGTGGTGGGGGTGCAACTGAGGTGTCCAGGCATAGGGGAGTCAATGGAGTGCGAGGAAGAGGAGGCAGGGACAGTGGAGCACTGTGCAAGGTGGAAGGGAGGCTGGTGAGAAAGGGCTGCTTCAGGTAGGGCAGACCCAAGCATGCAGGTCGGCACCAGGGGGAGGACAGGAGCAGGTGTGAGGCGGGTATGCAGGGTGCCAGTGGGGGCCAGACACACTGAGGGGTCGGGGTAGTGAGTCAAGGGCTTTGGGGCAAGGAGGGCACCTGCCAGAAATGTCACCAGGCTCTGGCTGGGAGCTGGACACATGAGTCGGGGGAGCGAGAGGCTTGCTCCGCCAGAGGGTTGGCGGGTGTGAGGACCGTCCCTAGCAAGGCTCTGTCACTGAGATGTGGCTCATGGGAAGCAGAAGGTAGAGATTCTGGAATGTGCAGAAATGAGGTTGTCACAGTCATTGCTGTGGGAGCCTGGCTTTGGGCATCTCCCCTACCTGGTGAGCAGCAGCCTACGCAGATCCTGGAAACTCAACCCCCGAAAGGCCAAGGACTAGAGGCCCAGAGTGAAAAGAAATAGGAGGGTTAGGAAAACCCTAACTTAGGGTTTGCTAAATTAGGCCCTGGGCTAAATATTTCCTATAAGTCATCCTGTAAGTCATGTTATCCTCCTAATTCCTTTTCAAGGGAGAGGAGAAAAAGGAGCATTAGTGAGATCAAATGGCTAAGCTGGGATTCACACCCAAGGAAGTCAGAACCCACAGCTCGTGCGCATTCCCTGTGCATGCTGCCGCCAGATCACAGGCAGCTCCAGCTCGGGGAGTGTGTCAGCAGTGCCTGGTCACCTGTGAGTCTGGGTAGGACGTGAGATGCAGCTGACATGAAAGTGAGTTCTCTGAGGCTGGACAGGGCCAGCTGCCTACTCAGTTGACCAGAAGGATAAATTAGTTCATCTCACTTGTATTGTTCTGCCTCTGGCTCCCAAAGACCAATCAGCTTGGGGGAAACTGAGGCAGCGTGGCTCTTGGTCCTTAAATCACAATGCAAACTTCTCGGAACATGCTCAAATGTGCCCTGCTGGCCAGACGGTGGTCCCTGTCTCTCCTGGCTGGAGCACCTGATGGGCCCAGGAAGCAGGTGAGGCCGACTTCAGGGCAAGTGAGCAGGGGAGTCAATCCTCTTGGATGGATGGATGGCATTAAACAATGAGAGCCTCATCTCCTAATCACATTACCTCACCCCAGGGGGTGTTTCCTGGCCCATTATCACATGGTGAGGTTGGCTGGATCTCCATTTGTCACAGCAAACATCAGGCATATGGTAATGGTCCCGTAAAACATGCCCTGTTGGGTCTTAATGTCTATTTAATGACACCTGCTATGAAGGCTCCCATAACGGAACTCGTAATGGGAGATGAGGGGATATTAGATTTTGGAGAAGGAGAGCTCTCTGAATGACAGGCTGCCTCTCCCCGGGAGGCCAGTGCCGGGCTAGGGTGGGTGGAGGTGGCTGGTACAAAACCGCAGCGGGTAACTGCAGGAGCCATGCTCAGGGATGAGCTGGCCAGAGACCATTGTTGTCCTAGTGGGGGAGGCTGAGGCCTTGAGGAAGGGGACAAAAATGGTTCCCGCAGGGAAACATGGAGCACAAAGCATTTCTTCTACTGCCCAGTCTACGTTCAAATCCCAGACACTTCGTTTCCTATTCAGGGTGGGGAAGAAAAACTGACGCTGGGTGGGAGCAGGAAATACCACAGTGGAGGAAGTTACTTCTCACCTTCTTAGGAGCTGGAAATCTTCCAACCCCGCTCCCTGCCCTCCCTCTGTTGCTCTTTCTGTATTTGTTGGCCTCAAAGGTCATCCTCAGGTAGGGAGAGGTAGAGGGGGTCCTGGGGAAAAGAAAGTTTTGGGAAGGAGAGAGAGATGTCACTTTGCTTGCATGTGAAAATCCTACCCTGGGAATGGCGGCAGTTCTCAGAACACGTGGATCCCACTCATTCGCCATGCACCAGGGTAGAGGCTGAGCTGCTTACTATGGCGGACAGTATTTTCCAAAGGGGACTGTGACAATAGCTTCCACCCCACATGATCTTCTGTAATGTGACCCCATTAAGAGGGGGAGTCTAATCCCCACTCCTTGACTCTGTGTTGGCCTTTGCCTCGCTTGCCACCAATAGGACGTTGTTAAGTGTGAACACTGTATGAAGCTGGGCCAGAAAAGGCCATGCAATGTCCTCCTGGTTCTCTTGGGACATTTACTCTGGGGACGCTGGCTGCCTTAGGCAGTCCAACTAGAAAGGCTGCACATACACGCTCCAGCTGACAGCACCTGAGTTTCCAGCTGCCAGCCAGCATGTGCTGCCAGCCGTGGGAAGAAGCCATCCTGGACTTTCCAGCCCGGTTGAGCCTCCAGATGACTGCAGCCCCCGTTGCTAGGTGACTGCAAACAGCGTGAGAGACGGCTCGGCTGAGCCCTTCCTAGATCCTTGACCCACACAATTGTAAGCAAAATAAAATAATTATTTTCTTAAGCCTCTAGGTTTGGGGGTAATTTATTACACAATAGCTAATGGAAAACTTCAGTCATGAATCAAAGTCAGCCCTTGTACCTGAAGGATTTATTAATATAATTTAATCAGAAATCGGAGACCATTTTACCACTGCTGAGTCTATACCATGGTGGGTCCTGTAACATAGGGGCATGTGTAGGACTTGGCCAGACAGCCGGGGAGGAAGGGTATTCGGTGAGGAAGGGTTGGCGCATGGAAAGGCAAGGAGAGATCACGGGAGGCCATGCCAGTACTGTCTCGATGCCAGGACAGGGAGCTCCGGGCTGCCCTCCGAGGTATGGAGTGGTATGCAAGAGGGTACTCGGAGCCACTGGTTAACGATGAAGTATCTTCCTAGAACATGAATTAAGCCCATTAGGAAGTAATTCAACATTAGGAAGAAATTTAATATTTTCATATTACAACTGGCAAGAATATATTATAATAGAAAGACACAAAATTACATGATTTTTGAGAATTGAATTAGAAAAATTCAAATAAATTGTGTGCCTTTTCAGGCCCTGCTGCAGCCTCTGCTGAGGTACAGGTTTGCTGCTTAGGGACCCTTTGATGGGAACTCTGTGCAGGTAGAGGTCACAATCAGGAGGCTTTCCTCTGGAAGTGTGATGTGACCCGGCCTGTTTGAGGGAGATTTCCCTGGAAACAAGAATGGGAGGTGGGCAGGGCAAGACTGAAGGTAGGAGTTCTGTTCAGAGCTTGTTGGAGCATCTAAGGTAGAGGTTCCACGGAGTGGGAGGACCGTGGGGAGGAGAAGAGGGGACAGTTCGAAAAGACCTTTCAAAGCCAGAATTGACAGCATCCCTAACCAACCTTCCAGGTCTCTGCTTTGATGCCTCTTTCTCCAAGAAGTTTCCATCTGCTATGGATGAGGACCCCTCCTAAAATACCTGACTGTTCCCTGTGTTTCCCTGATCACACCACCGACCACACTGTGTGGTTACAACATCAACATCACTGATGGCATTTATTGAATGCTTTCTGTGCACCAGGCACCTGGTTTGTTTTCAGTTAGGAATAGGTTCACATAGGTAGTACAGAACTCCCTCCGCCCCCACAAAAAGTGGCTTAAGCAAGAACTATTCCTCCCGTGACAAAGAGTCTGGCAGTTAGAGGAATGGAGCATATGCAGGTGCCCAGGGATGTCATTTGGAAGTCAAGTTCCTTCCAGCATCCTATCCCACTATCTCAAGCATGTGGCTTCCCCCTCGTGGCCTCAAGTTGGCTGGCTCTTCCATTCTTGTGTTTCTGGCAAGAATATCGAAGTGTTTCTCGTGAAGCTTTGTCCTTTTATTTAGGAAGGGATGCCCTCACCAAAAGTTCCATCCACTTCTCACTGGCTGGAATGGAGACATATGGGCACCCATCCCGGGGAAGGCGAATATTTTTCAGGGTGCATTGCCACCCCTGTGACATCCATGGCTATTGGGTAGGCAACTAATTGTCCCTGAATTAACAGGTGTTAACTTATTTAATTCTCCCAACAGTCCTATGCTGTAGTTATTATTATTACTGCAATTTTATGGATTAGAGACTTGAGAGAGAGGGCTGTTAAGTACTTTTTTTTTTTAAGATTACATATTTAGTAGATAGAAGAGCTAGAGATAGCATGTTTATCTGTATCTCCCAGGAGACCATAAGCAGCCTGAGGGCAGGACCATGTATGCGTATTTATTGTTCTACTTACATCCGTGTATCCTCATCACTTGGCATAGTACGGTGAATTGGTGTGATGATTGATTGGATGCTTTACTGACAGCCTAATGACAATCTGTACCCATCCCATCACTAGCTTCCCTATCCTACATCTCACGACAATGGAACGAGGACCAGAAAGAGCCTCCGCCCTGGCATGCCATTCCTCTTGGCTGAAGACAGCCTGGACTAAGTTCTGACAACTGCCAGCCCAGCCATGCTTGGCTGAGCACACCAGGACTTAACAAGGTCTGAATTGTTTCAAGGAGTGTTTTTAACAAGTTGTAAATGTATTTCACCAAGTCCCTTTGCTGTTTATAATTGATGTAGCTGATGAAAAGCAATCATGATCCTGTGAATCATTTCTGCCTGTTTACAAGTGCATTTCATTCCTCGTCTTCCAGAAGGATGCACAAAGCACACTTTAAAAGAAAATATATTTGATATTGACATATGGTAAGACCGTCTTGCATTCCACTTTCACATATCACTGGCTCATGTGATATGTGAAATAGAAAAAGGCAAGCTTGTAATTACTATAGATTTTATTTTTTAAAATACCCACAGATAATTACTTTTTAAGTATAAACAAGGGCATTTACAAGAAGGATTATTTTGCCTTTACTTGATTTGCTTTAGGATGAGAAATATGGCAGGCACCTTGGGATGTAATTATTTGCACACACTTCTTTCGCTCTCACTTAAAGAGATGGGATGTGTCTCATTCCAATTTACAGCCACCCCTCTCTTTCCCCAGTGCCTTTGCTAAGGCGTAGCACAAGTAGTCATTTACTGAATGTATGAACAAATGAATGAATGAAGGAATAAGCTTTCTGGAAGAAATATAAAAAAGTCTTGAAGGGAAAGTCTTCCTTGTTTACAATGATGATTGAGGTTGTCTAACAGTCTATGTGGCAGCTGGACTCAAAGGAATGAGAATAGAAGACTCGAACTAGTGAGGTTGTATCAGTCAGCATCAGTACTGATGCTGCGTAACAAACCAACCCCAAACTCAGTGGCTTAAAATAATAGGTATTTATTCTCATAATCGTGGGTCTGCAGGTTGATTACAGTATGGCTGATCTAGGCTGGGCTCAGCTGGGTGGCTCTGCTCCAGGTGACAGGATGACTGGACATGGCTCCAAGCTACAGGATAGATTCAGGCCTATTTCACATTTCTTCCGGGGTCTAGTCTGAAGTGGCAGCATCTACCTGGCATGTAATCTTCACGAGGTGGATCCCTGGAGCACAGAAACAGCAAACCCAATTGCACAAGAACATTTCCAGCCTCTGATTGCGCCACACTCACTAACATCTCATTGGCCCAGATAAGTCGTGTGGTCAACCCCAAAGTAAAGAAGGGTGGTATGTATACTCTGTGGACCACAAGGCCGTGTGGAAAAGGCTTGCCTGTAAAATTCTCTTACAAAGCAGTGAAGAATTGGAACTAAAAATTAAGTCTTCAAAGGAAGCCATGGGATACAGAAGAGGGAACAGATAAGTGAGATGACAAATAGAATAAACAGAACCTGGGAGTGGAGAGAGAACAGGAAGAATCTGTGCTACATCTCAGCAACTGAGTTGGGGTTTTAGTCCCAGGAAAGGGCAGAAGCCACCACAGGAGACTCATCCAAAGGCATCACAAAGATCCTCCAGTGTAAAAGTGTCATGGTAGCCCATAAGTTACCCTATGAAAAAGCAGAAAGACATAATTTCCTGAGAGTTGTCAGGTCTGCCCATGAGAGTAGAGAACACAAAGCTGAGCGGAGGTGCAGATGGCGGGCAGGGACTAGGTCCCCGCACCAGCTGTGGGACTCTGGCCAGCCCAGGCCAGGTCACACCCCACCCTCCTGCCCCCGACCTCTGCTCCCCGCTCTCGATGCTCAACAGTGACTTTCTCCAGGCTAAATCCAACAGATACTTGCTGGACCGTCTCTTGATTTATTTAGTAATTGTTTATAGCTTGTGACACTGTCAACCTCTTCCTTCCTAAAGTTCCCCATTCTCTTGGATTCTGTTGTGTGATTCCCATCTGCATTCCCCTCCTATTTCCCTGAGCATTTCTCTCAGTCTTTTCCAGGCTCGTTCAAATTTTCAAGGAGGAAAATGTTGGCGAATGAACTAAAGAAAAGAAGTATTTGGCAGGGAGTGGTCCAAAACTCTTTTGGAAGTGACGAGAGCCTGCTGCTAACAACGCCTGCTGTGACATGGAATATGGATGGCGAGCTCATCTGGGACCTGCTGCCACATTTGAGCAGTGACCCCTCTGCCTCCCGATAATAAATACAGACACATGTTCAAGCCTGTATTGGCCGCATCATCATTTCTACCTCTCTTCTGAGTGGCTGGGGGTAGGCTTTGTGCCTAAATCATCTGGGTCCCCTACACAGCCCCAGCACAGGGCCGGCAAGTAGCGGCTGTGCTATATTAATTGCATCCAGTTGATATTTATTGCACATGCAGAGGGGAGGAGGGCATAGCCTTGAGCAAAAAAACATTTAAAATATGCTTTCTCCACTTTACAACAAGCTTCAACCTATCTTTCCACTCCATCTCTCACCACCCTTCCCCTGCCTGCATTCCACTAAAATTGCTCCCATGTTAGCCTGAACGAACCTACCTCTGTGTCTTAGCTCCTCGAAATGGCCATTCACCTCCCCCTCCCCCCGCCCCCATCCCTTCATCATTCGAAGTTCAGCTCAAAGGCCACCTCTTCCACGAAGCCTTCCCTGATTCCCCAGAAAGGAGCAACTACGTTGCCTCTGAACTCCGTTAGCTCTATCTCCTGGAGCATTTATTACTGTCCACCTTGTATCACCCTTATTTCTGCTTGCTGCTTCTATACTTCCCAACTTCACTGCCAGTTCCTTGCAGCAGGGAGTTTGTTTCAAGTTTTTACTTACCCCAGTAGTTAGTCACCAATTTGAATAGAGCAGGCCCTCAATAAATCAATAAATAGTTGAATAACAAACAAATTGGGGTGAGGGTAGCAATATGGGGAAAAAAATCTTATATGCTCTTAAAAACTCCTATCCCAAGTTTGTAGTTTTGGAAAAGAGAAAAGTAAAATCAGTTTTTATTGAATCCATCCCTTCTTTGCAGAATTATTTTGTGGTCTCTTTCATTGGGCCAATTACATTTATGAAGATGAATTACGACAGCCGAGAACCCACTTGCATGGATTACTGTGTGCTAACTATGTAATTAGCGGCCAGCGACTAAGAGGGGTGTTTATTTCCATAAGAGAAAAAACACATTATGATCCATAAAAAACAATGAGCAATGATCATTTCATTTTTATTGGTCATTTAAAAACATTCACTGATAATTCTCCCCATGCTTAATAGGCATATGTTTGCTTCCTTCAAAATATACTCATAAACTTGTCGCAAAAAAGCACTCTTACATAATTGTTCAGCCTCGCTTCCATTATGAAACCTAAATGAAAGACTTGCAAAGACAGAAAGTGTGGAGTTCATCAAGGGCATTTAAACAGGTGGTGGCAGTTATCCTGAATCAGCAAATCTTTCCTGGGAACCTGGCGTGGGCCAGGCCGGGTGCAAACTACTGCATTGCTCTCAAGCCAAGGGACTTTCACACCTGAGAGAGTTTATTCTCTGATTTGCATTTGAATTAGAAAAGGGTGAGTCCTTGCAACCAGTATCCCATCCTTTCCATGGATAATCAAGAGGATGCTAGACGTCCTTTCAAGGGACCTGGACCCCAAGGCCAGGCCAAAGGCAGGCACATAGCAGGTGACAATACATTTTAACTACATGAATAAATGACTGGATGCTGGATGAGCGAATGAATGGATGAATGAATGGTGAGTTGGATGGATGGATTCAGTCGGATTGACTGGGATTTCTCACATCCAATCCCTTGAAGTTCTGGCAGAGACTATAGACCCCAATGCTCCTGGCTCTCAGCTCTTCTGGAGAGAGAGAGAACCAGATTCCTGGGCACCTGGGGAGGTGGTTGCAGCCTCCGGAGCCCTCTCTCAAGTTCAGAAAGGAAAACTCTTTCATGTGTTTCCAAAACCACTTTAGGAAATTATTTCAATCTTCCTAACTGGAGATTAAATTCTCTACATGAAATGTGTTTTCTTTTTCTCTTTGCTCCTTTTGGCCGTGTAACTCTGTTCTCTGGCTCCTGACTGACCTCTGGCTCCAAAGTCCACTTTCCTATTGTGTACCAGGCCAGAAACCATCAAGGATGAAAATAGAGTTTAAGAAGCTAATGACGGCCCCTTGGAGGGAAGAGCCTAGCTCACAAGGCCTTCAGGACATGCTGGTTTCTTTCCAGAAACAAGATCCATCAATTTATTTGTGCTTTAAAGAGCTTGGAAGCTTGCCTGAAAAACCCTCAGTCTGGTGTATATGTTTATGTTTGAGACCAAAAGTGTGTGCATGCGTGTTGTGTGTGCACACCTGTATGTATGTGTATGCATGTGTGACTGCATATATGTTTGAATGTGTATGTGTGTGTGTTTATGTGTATATGAGAAAATATGTGTTCACACACATACAGATGTGTGTGTTTATGTGTGAGACCAAGCAGGTGTGTACGTGCATTACGTCTGTATGCTTGTGCACATGTGTACACATATGTGTGCATGCATGTGTGTGTGAATGTGTTTGTGTGTGTGTGAGAAAGTGTGCTTATATGTGTGTGTGAACATGTATATATATATGTGTGTGAGCGTGTGTAAGTGTTGTCACTACGTGGCTGTGTGTTCCCACATCTCCAGAATTCTCCCCGTGTGGGGCAAGTGAGGAGAAGCAAGAGCAGGGCTTGCCCCCTTCTTCGGAGCAGGTGGGCTGAGACCCCATGTGTTTGCCCCTGGCTGAGCCCTAGGTGATGTGGCCTCTGCCTGAGCTAAGCACCCAAGGCTTCTCTGGGACAGAGACACAGTTACATCTCCCACATTCGCATTCCTGCACCAGCGACCTTGGTTCTGCCAGCACCTGTGGCTCCCGCACTGCAGCCTGGCATAACACTGACATGCTCCCCGCCTGCTCTTCCTCTTGTTTCCTACATCCCACTTGGCTTTCATCTGCTCCCCAAACATTTCCAGCCTGTGCTGCTCTCTCACACTGAAGAGCAGCCTTGCAACCAGTATTTGTCACAGGAGATCTTGTTGGGGGTGCGATGAGCTGATCAACCAGCCCTGTTGGCCTGGGTGCAGCTCTAAGGTCCTGCCCTCCTGGGGATAGTCAGAGCATCATCCTGGACCCAGACAGATGGGACATTCTTCTCCACATCCCTTGGGAGTATGTTTGGAATGACACCCATTGGTGTGGCTTTTATAATAGATGTGTCTTTGGGATTTTCCCCAACAGGAGGGCAACCACCAGCTGATAGAAGAGAACACTCACTGTCATTGCTTGGGTTCTAGGAAGTGCCTTGCTTTAGTCATTGGAGTGGATGATTTTTCTATATCTGTGTCACTTTCTCCCTTATTATTCATTTGTTCATTAATGTGTTTGCTTATTAATTCAACAAACATTTAATGAGCACTTGATGAAGCCAGTGGGTCAGAGTGGTTAGCTCTGGAACCGGGCACTGTGGCTTCAAATCCTAGATCTGCCATTTCCGTGTGGCCTCTCTGAACCCCATTTCCTTACCTGTTAAATAGGAGTAAATATAGCACGTGCCTCATGAGATTGTTCTGAGGATTAAACAAAATCATGTTTTAAATCCTCCATCAATGCAGCTATTATTACTGTTGTTGGTGTTTTCATTGTTACTATTACTTTGACCCAAGGAACGAGTGGGGTGCTATCGAAACAAAGGTGGATGGCACGGGCCCTGCCCTATAGGAGGTCACGGTCCAGTTGCAAAGGCAGAATGAAAAAACATCAGTGATAATTAGAAGCAGGATAATGGAAATGGAACAGTAGGGATTCCAGGGGAGAGACCCATTCATTCAACCTGGGAGAACAGAGAAGGCTTCCTGGAGGAGGCATTCAAGTCAGAGCTTGAAGGATATTTAAGACTTGAGTAGTCAGAGAGAGGGAAGAAAGACATTCTCAGCAGATGTAAGAGCTACCATGTAGAGTGGCTGGAATATCACTGGAAGGTTATATCCATGAAAAGGATAGTGGGTGGGCTGCAGAGAGCCTTGAATGCCAAGCCAAGTGGGGCCTTTGGGTTTTACTCTCTTGGGCATGGGGAGCAGTTCCAACATCTTAAGCAAGAGAACAATTGGATCTGATCATTACCAAGGGTAAAACTTCCCATTATAAAAACAAATGCATTTGCCCATTGAAATATTGGCAGGAATAAGTGGCCAGATTTTTAATTCTTTGCCTGTGTGGGTTTGCTTCCTGCCACAGGCAAAGGGGCCAAGAAAAATGATGTCATAGGGGCCATGGGATGCTTCATGTGCAGAGTAGGCAGCCAACTTGTGCTTAGCAGGGACCACGAGACAGGGGAGATGAAGAGGGCATCTAGCACCGCACCAAGCTTCCTCCCGTCTCTACAGCTCCCACAGACTCCTGCAGGTCCGGGGAAATTATAGATGGGAAACTGAGGCACAGAGGGACTAATAACAAAGCAGATTGGAGCCAGATGGACCTGAGTCTGAATCCTCTCTTTCTACCACTTAACTAGCTGTGTAACCTTGGGAACAAATTGCTTAACTTTTCCGAGGTCCCATGTAGTCCTCTGTAAAATGGGAATAATAATGGTGACTATTTCACAGGGCCACAGAGAAGACTCAGTGAAAGAATATATAGGAAGTTTCTGGCAGGATGCTGGGCATGCACTAGGTGCCCACCAAATGGCAGCTGTCAGGAGAGTTCCTGAGACTTTGAAAAGGCCCAGCAGGTAGGCCTTCCTGACCTCTCGTCTCCCCTTCCTTCCTTAGTCCTTGCAGGTTGTACACCCACCAGACCGCGATCCACTCCAAGACAAGGCCAGCGATGAGAAATGCAGGTGCTTGCCTCGGAGAGTTTATAGTCAGAGAAACCCAGAGCATATCATGTATTTTTTACCACTTCTCCTAAGAGGGTAAGATATGCATCATACATCGTTTTTTTTCCCTAGGACCTTTGAAATTTTAGCTATAAATGGTAAAACACATCAATGAATTTCCCCATGAATATTTATTGAAATGGCGCTTTTAATACAAAGCCATTTGAAAAGCGAACCTCCAAGGAAAATGCATTTTGTGCAGCCATTGATCTTAAAATATTTACTATGAATATGCTCATCCTAGAAATATTACACACTGCTTTTTATTATTTGTTCTGGATGAAATCACAGGGATTTGGCTTAGATGGTTTTTACAAGCTAAACAGCATTGGCAAGATGATCTTTTGGACCACGTTCAACTTTCTTTCTTTCCAGCCTTGATTTGTTGGTTGCTGGCAACTTTTTCAAAGATATCTCTGGGATTCACAAAGAGCTAGCGAATGGGGACTAAGCACACACCTGCCAACAGGTGATCTCTTCAAACAGATAATTAGAGAACCCCGGATACCTGAGCCAGAAAGATCTTAGAGGTCATCTTGTCCGATTGCCCACTTTTATACGTGACAGTGCTCTTAAAGACACTCTCAAATTGGATGCCATTTTCAACCCTCCCATTGAATTGGAAAAAGTTGAAAAGAATAATAACTCTCCAAATCCGTAAAGATGCAGGAAAATAAGCATTTTGTACTTTGTTGGTGGGGATGTGAATTGCTACAGACGTTTGAGAGACCAGGCCACTAATATCAGTTAAAATTAGAACCACACATAACCTTTGAGTCAGCAATTTCACTTTTGGGAGTCTGTCCTATAGAACTAAAAGCACCAGCTACATAAATGTCCGTGTAGAGTAATGCTCGTTAAAACGCAGTGTGTAGTGATGCTTGTTGCAGCATCTAAAAACTGTCTGGATATCCATAGAAAGGGAAATGTGTGAATAAATTGTCCCCTGATTCTGTGGTCTAGTGGTCTCTAAGCAGTTTTGATTGCTCCTTTAATGATAACAAGTGCCTCCAAAATATGGATATTTATTTGCATGTATGAATATCTTACGTGTAGGATAAACAAACAGAAAATAGAAATTTTAAAGAGATGAGATCAAAATAAATAGAGGTAAAAATCTGAATATTTTTTCCTCGTGCTAGTGGAGTGTAAGCACCCTGTTTTGGAGATTTCTACTAGAGAACATTAGGTTACCTTCTAAAAGAATGAATATAATGCATCATTTTAGTGGAAATTTTAAAAAGCACAGAAAAATCCGTATTTGCATTTTTGCAAAAACAAATGATGGCGACCAAAGTTTTATATCTATATCCATAGATATGTAGATGTAGACATAGCTATATACATACACATGCTTTTATGTATGTATATGAGAAGAGAGAACGGTGCAGATGGATAATACCAGGCTGTCACTACTGTATCGGGGCTGGACAGGAAAGTGGGAAAAAGAGAGAAATTGGGGAAAAATAAGATACTAAAAAGAATATAGAAAAATGGGAAATTATTCATGATATAATGTTAAATAAAAAAATCAAAGTTCTATGTCTTACGTTAGCTCATACAGGTAAAAATTAAATTAGCAGGAAAAGGGAACAGAAAACAACAGACAAATGAAAGGATGGATTTGATTAGGTGCACAATTTTTATCTTGGGTTCTGGTTGTCATTTTAATATTAACAGATACCATCTCAGCCTCTCTCTGGGTTATTTACTTCCTGGTTCTCCTTCGCGCAGCGCAATGATGCCATTCGTTGCTCTCTCTGCAGAGACTATCTAAGTGCACATGTGAACATGTGGACCCCACGTGTCTCCATTTCCCACACCCAGTAGACGGGCTGGGTTCTCTCAGGCTCACGTTCAAGTGACCAAAAGAGAGAATCGATTGCCCAGCTCAGGTCAGGGGTCCCCAGTGGTCCCATGAGCTCTGGCCAGGAGCCAAGGTCATGAGTCAAACCCAGATGCCAGCTCCATGGCCGCGTTTGAGTGATAGTTCTCAGGGGAGGTGACAGACTCTCCCAAAGACGCATGGCCAGTCAGAGGTAGGGTCGGCTCTAGAGCCCGAGGCCCCGGATCCCAGGTCTAGAGAGCTTTCCACTCTTTGGAGCCGCCTCATTCTCCACATCCAAACACTGGGGACCCTAAGAAAGACTTGCTCGGTGATTTATGGGATTAGGACAAGCAAGAGGCATCAAAACAGGGCATTTCTGTGGGAAAATGGCAGAGTGACTCACAGTGCAGAATGCAGCTTTTTTAAGGAGTGAGAATAGGTGAGGGTGTGACTGGCTTATTTCCATCTGCTGTTCTTCTGCAGCTGAAGATCTGCATAAAACAGTTTGCTCATGGTGTCCATTGGCCAGCGCAGCCCTTGGACCGGAGGGTTTGCTGGCTTCTTGTACATAAAACAGCTTCTTCCTGGACCCATGCCTTGGTCTGACGCTGGGCCAATGAACAAGTCTCAACTCACCAAGAGAGAGGGAGAGAAGAGAGAGAGAGAGAGAGAGAGAGAGAGAGAGAGAGAGAGAAGCATCTGCTGTTACCTGGGAGCTAGGGTCGGGATAAGCCCTGCTCAGTGCTCAGCAGGGAAGGAGACTGCATCCGGTCCAGGCTACTTCCTTGATCAGAGCTCAATGGTGCCAGAGATGGCCCCACTGCCCTTGGTTACGGGGCCATTTGAGGGGAAAATTGAATTATAACCCTAACATCCTTTGTACATCTAGAAATTTGTCACAGTAATTAAATGCTAATAAGGCAAAGGAGATTAAATGGATAGTTTCCTTAAAGATTACACTCCACCACCCAAGGTCAGGTGGAAATGATAAGTAATGGAGTGGTGTAGTCAGATCACTCCAGCTGAGTACGTGTCGTGACGAAAGCAAGCAGTCGTTCCGTTTTCTATATTTGAACATCTCATTAGAGTCTGTGTCATTCAAAGACATATCGGGTGGCAGAAAGGTGACATTTCAGGTCTCTCATGGAAAGCCAAGCCCTTAATTATCTGATGGAGGTTAATGTGGCCGAGGAACAGGGGAAGCCTGGGCGGAACAGGGAATAATGGATTATGCTAAGAGCAGGTTTCATGGGTGGGATTGTGGAGCGGGCCTTCCCACCAGGATGTCTGGCCGGAGCTTTCCTTCCTTGCTGGTTCCCTACCAGGCTGAATGTGAGGACTGGGGAGTTCTGTTTGATATACAGAAGGGGTGGCTGTGGTTTTAAGGAAGGAGACTACAGAAAATGATCTCTCAGCCCCAACAGTGATGTAGGCAGGAGCCCAGCCAGCCTGTGGCCCTGGAGAAGTTTTGCTGACGATGCTGAAGGCTGTGAGGTGGCTGCATGCAGAAGCAAGGCCAAGTGCAAGCAGCAGCAGGGAGGCCCTTGATGGAGTGTGACAGGCATCTATGGAAATGACTCCCGGTGTTCCCTCCCCACCTCCCCATGCCCGGATTATGCTCTTGTGTGGTCCCCTCCCCTGGATGTGCGATGGACCTAACAACTTGCCTCTAACAAATGCAATATGGCAAAGGTGATAGGATGTCACTTCTAAGATTAGATTACAAAAGACTGTGACTTCCGTCTTGCTCACACTCTCTCTAGCTCTTTTCACTTGCTCTCACTGATGAAGCCAGCTGCCGTGTCGTGAGCTGTGCTATGGAGAGGCCCAAGTGACAGGGAACTGAGGGTGGGCTCCAACCAACAGCCAGCAAGAGAGTGAGAGCCGCAGTCCGAAAGCCCTCGAGGAGTTGAATCCTGTGATTATGCTGCACAGTGAGCTTGGGAGTGAGTCCTCCCGGCACTGAGCCTTCAGATGAGACTGCAGCCCAGACCAACTTTTCACCTGAAGCCTCATGCAACTCACTGAGTCAGAGGACTCAGCTAAGCTGTGCCTTGATTCTGGACCCACAGAAACTCTGAGCTAATAAATGTTTGTTTTAAGTCATGGCTCTAAGTTGTGACTAAGTTTCAGAGGTGGGAGGCCCAGGGTTGACCCGGGGCAGACCCCCCTTGCTGTATGTCTCTGCGTTCCCACCCTTGCCCCGGCCCATGGAGAGGAAGGTTCTACCTGCACCTAACCTTGGAGGAGGGTCTTTGGCTTATACCTTGGGGCCTGCAATAGAAGGGAGGTTCGTATTAAAAGAAGTTTTGCTATAGGTTTAGCAATTACCTGTTGTTAATGAGCTACAGAACTGGAGGAGGCAGAGAAGCTGCCCTTCCCCACCTGCCTCAAGGCAAACAAGAACAGACGAGACTCTAAATGGAAGCAAAGGTGTGGGTTGCACCATTGCACTATCTTTCTGAATGTCTATGAATCGGAGTTTTGACAGATATCCTGCCAATTTGTTTCCCGTTCTCCAAGACTCGGTAACAAACGGTTGACCAAGAGCTGGTGTGGTAGCTCAGAACGACCCTCCAGTAGAATTTGGTGGCTGCCGTATTTCTTCATCTTCCACATCTGCAGCACTGAACGACTATAGCTCAACTCACTTCCTGAGTTTCTCTATAAACAGCTGGCAGGGAAATTCAGCCAAGTATCTTTAACAACATTTCCCCAATGTGTAAATAGGAAAAGCAAGGTATTATTTTCCAGGAAGATATTATTTCCTTGGAAAACTTTAAAAGCCAGGTGATTTAGACTTTTCATGCATTCCTCCTTCCATTCCACTAGCATCTCCTGTGCCTTCTGCACACCGGCCCTGTGCCAGGGGCTGAGCTTACAGAGGTAAATATAAAACGCAATACTGTCCCTGCCTTCACTGGCTTAAACATATATTGAGGGAATTATATAAATAAATATGGATTTACAAGTGAATAAAAAATGTTGGAGAATTGTCTATTGAATCAAAACCAAAAAAAAAAAAATAAAGAATGGAAGAAACAAAATTATTTTCAGGGTATTTTATTTTTTCCTGGATATTATCCATTTTTAGGGGGACACCTGACAAAGATTAGAAAGCCAATCTCTGTGAAGTGAGAGTTGCTGTGATAGCATTGTGAGGTTCGGTGTTGTAAGCAGGTACAAAAATTCTGCCTTTTCATGAGACGATGTGGGTGAGATTGACGCAATTTTAGAACGCCCAAGCTGCCGGAGGATGTAGACAATTCTTATTTCAAACTTCTAATTTTTTCAATGAAGAAATTGAGATTCAGAGAGGGGAAGATACTCACCCAAGATCACATGTTCAGTAAATTCTAATTCTAGAGTAGAGCACAGGTCTCCACTTGGAGTCAGCATTATTTGTTTTTATGATGCTCTTAGGTCACCGGAGAGACAGTGAGCATCAAGGACCTAGATTAAGCATCAAGGATCTGGTTTGCATGATGGTGGGTTTAGAAAGCACTTGCTTTGTCCTCTGAATCAAACTATACGATGACATAGCCATGCTTAAAAATGGGAGGGTACCAGAGGGGACCGAGAATGGAGCAAACTCTGAAAGATGGGAAGTAGATAAGGGAGGTTAGAAGGAAGTCAGAGCCCAGGACACAGCCGCGGATTCTACATTAGAAATACTGGTGCTTCCTAGGGAGAGTTGGTGGAATTTGGGAGCAGGAGGTGACCTAGGGGTAATTAACAGGGTCACTAGTTAAGGCACCAAACCTAGGACAGCCAGGACGGTTGACACCTGCACAGTTCTCTTCATCCACGAACACACAATCATCAAATTTTGGTAAAAACCCAACCATGAAATAGACAGAAAAATCAACAAATAAAAAAATTTACACCCAAGAAAATAGAGTTCATAGAACAAGTACAGAGCATTTATATGAGTATATTTAATGACCTCAGAGGGAGATGGAAGGGTATCATATCTGTGAAACAAATTCAGATTGTTATAAAAAATCAACTAGAGCTCTCAGGAATAAAAAACAACATAACTTTAGAAACCAACAAGTAGGCTGAAGAGCGGACTAGACACAGTGAAGAGCAAAGTATAGTTTTTGTCTATCAAAGTGAAGAATTCTCCCAGAACCCAGCACAATGGGATTGAGAGATGGAAAGTATGGAGAAAAGAGCCGAGTGTGGAAACTGGATTCTTGGAGTTCCGCCATCAGCGCCAGAATGAGAGATTAAAGGAGGGAAGAGACGGCAATATTCAAAGAAAGAGTAGTTAATGATGTCCTAAAATTAAAGAAAGAAATCCAGACATTGAGAGGTACACTATGTGCTGAGCAGAATAAATGTTAGAAACATAATAAAGATCTGGTCAGTGTGAATTGGGGATGTTCCTTCAGCTTCACGAATAGATGATTCTGTTAATGCCAACGCAGCGGACTGGGGACATTAGCTGAACTCAGTTCCATGGCCTGTATATCTCACCTGATGCTCATGGATGGTGCTTCGAAACCTCCACCATGTCCAATACAATCCGAAGGTCAGTGGTGCAGTATCGACCATGAGGAACGCTCCGGTTCTTTACTGGTGTTGGTGGACAGACCCAAGGGTCACCCAAGGGTGAACCCCACTGATCCCTACCTCCTGGTGCTCCTCCGTGTAATCCCCTCCCCTTGGGTGCGGCCAAGTCTCGTGACTTGCTCCTAACTAGTAGATGTGGCAAAGGTGAAGGGATGTCATTCCTGAAATTATGTTGTGAATGTGAGACTCTGTCTCACCCTCTGGTTGGCCTTGAAGAGACAACAGCCACATCTTGAACTGTCCATGGAGACGCTCGCCTGTTGGGGAACAGCGGGCAGCCTGTAGGAGCTGAGGGCCTCAGCATACCACCACATGCAACTCAATTCTGCCAGCAGTCTGAGCGAGCGCGGAAGTGGACTGTCCCCCGTCAGATCCCCAGATGACTGCAGCCTGGTGAGATCCTGAAGCGGAGAACTCAGCTGAGCCGTGCCCAGACTCCTAACCCACGGAAACTGTGCGATGATGAATGTGTGTTGTTTTAAGCTGTTCCATTTGTGATCATTTGTTTCACAGCAATAGAAAACTAATACAGGTGATTCTGGTGAGGTATGATTTCAACCTTTGGCGAGTCCCATGGCACTGCGGGATGACTGAGGCTGTAAGTATCTGTATTAACACCACTCCCCTGCCCTCCCGGGCTTCCCCCAGACACATAACTTACTAAATGTGTGCCTTGCTTTCCAAAACGGGGGTAGATCATTCTGTCATCTGGATATAGCAGCTCTGACGGTGGGAGGCAGAGTTATCCAAGGGAGTTGATGCCAAAGCCCAGAGGACCAGGCTCTGGCCACTTGCAATGCTCATGTGGTGCAAAGGGGCAGTTGTCTGTCAGCAACTGGAGCTCACGCCTGTCTGCACACATACAAACATACACACACACACACACACACACACACACTGCTGGGCTCAAGCCTGACAAAGATACTTGCTTATTAATATCTTGCAGTAACAGGGCTTTTCTGCTGCCTGGGGTCTTTGTGACTTAGGATGAACACTCTGGGCTCCTATGTCACAGAAAGTTTCAGTCCATCTCTCTGACCTCTCTTCTTCAGAAAGGGATGCTTCCTCTGTGTGGCTTTTCAAGTACTAGAGATGCTAGATAAATGGTCCTTGAAAGTGACCTCAAGCGTCCACCAGACAGTATTTTGGCAATGAATTAGCAGTGAAATTAATGAACTCGCTTCCACATGAGCTGTATGTGCACACTTGTCTCATTTCTGGCAACTTCTTGAAAAACATTAGGGATGTAGTGCGGTGGCCAATCAGATGGTTTAGTGGAAAGAGCCCGCGTTCCCATCCCAGTGCCGCCACTCATTGTCACAGTACAGCCTCGCACAAGACCCTGCCCCAGTCCCAGTCTCATTTTTCTCTTCCGTAAAAGAAAAGGGTCAGACTTTGGCCAACTCAAACTCAGAAACTAAATTTTCTCTTCCCTGCCCCGAATCATAATGTCCACGTCACAGAGGCACTTGAGGGATGATGTCTGAGGGCCTCTGTGACCCTAAGAACACTGTTTACTATTATTGATCACCACTGGCCACACCTTCAAGCCATGGATCTATCACTGTTGATGTCTGAACCTGAAAAGAATGTCTTAAGTATTGAAGACACCTTGGAAAGTTAATGAATTCAGCTCAAGCTTATGCTTACAACATCAACTGGAATTCTTTTTATTCGTGCTTGACATGAAGATTCCTCCTTTGATTTAAGCAATTATGCTTATAACTTAGACTGGATCTACTCATATTTCCCATGGCAGGGACCCAAATTTCTGCAACGTTTCTCAGGAAGGGCCCCAAATCTATCTTCAGTTGCAAAGGGGGGCACTGTGGATATGATCAATATGCACATTGATTTCCTGGGATCCTGCCCTTTTTCTATGTTTTGCACAGACCTCTATCCTGGAATACTGTTTAACAGCCAGACATTCCAAGGAGAGTCTGAAGATAGGTGTCACGGATAACTCCCTTTGTCCCTCCGATTTCTGGCACACAGTAGGGTTAAAGAGAGGAGGACAGAGGAGGGAATTCTCTGTGGCATCATCCGCCTATCACCCGCCTATCTTCAAACAACAGCAATTCTGCTCTGCCTCAAGCTTGCATGTCCCACTCAGCGAAAGGGTTGAGCACACCTATCCTCCTTAGAAAGGAGTTTACTGTCTATCTGCCGTTACTCAAACGTGTTTCTTGGAGGGGGTCTCACCCCCAATCCAAGTAGCTTATCAAAGAATTCTCGCCGACGCCACATCGTATACTCCATGAAAGGAGTTATGGTAAACACAAAAGGGTCCTACTTTTACCACCATTACAGATTGGAATCTCAGTCCTCTCACTTGCCAAGTAGAGACAGTCATCAAATAATAACTGCACCAAAGGGTTGGTTAAGGATTAAATGAGACAATTTATGGATTGGGTTGGGCACCCAAAAGTAATTATTTTCTAAGGCTATCAGGGTGACCTCACCATGTACTGACTTAAAAATGCAGCTCCTCTCGGCTGACTGAGCACAGCTTCCTACTGAGCATTTCACACCCAGCTCCATTCCTGTGAAAAGTCACCTCCCAGTGCTACCAGCTCTTGCTGGTCTGAGTTTCAGGTTTTATCTATATCAGCCACAGAGACAGAGAATGTCAGAGCCCCAGGGCCTTTCAACCCAATCCCTTTGCACCACGCTCTGAGTTGTAAGTAACAGAAATCCAACTCAACCCAACTTAAACAATCAAGAGAATTTATTAGCTCGTGTAACAAAAAAGTCCAGAGGTAGGGCCAATCTCAGGCAAAGCTTGACCCTGTACTTGAACAGTGTCCCCAAGGACTTGATGGCTTCCTGCCTCGGCTTTCCCTTCAGTGGTGCTGGATTCATGCTGGTCGTGATCCCAGGGTGGCCGCCATCAAGACCCAGGGTTACCTCCTTTCTCCTCTATATCCACCCAGCAGGGGAGTTAGAAGAGTTTCTACCCAACATTCCCAGAACGTCTTGCACCTCCCTTATGCTGCATTGCCTCAGTCGTCATGATCACACTTGAATGATCACCGTAGCCACAGATATGGGAAGTGTGGCTGGCCTCACCCGGGACATGTGCTCCACCCCTGGGGGCGAGGACAGAGGCAGCCCTGGCAGATCATAAGAATCCCTGAACTGAAACGACGGGCTGCTGGGAAAAGAAATGAGGGAGCGGAAGTTGGGGATACAACCAAACACATCCACCGCAGCCCTGATGTTATGGGTGGGAGACCAAAACCAGAGATGGGAAAGGTCTTGTCCAAGACGACAGCAGACTAGAGCTAGGGCCACACCTGGCTGTCCTCTGGGGACTCCATATCATCCCCATTTCACGTCACTCCTACCTCTTTCAGGCCAACACACCCGATATTGAGTGGTGATCGATGTGAGGTCAGACCAGTCAATTTCTCCCTAAACCGAAATAAGCCCCTTTGGAGTCGTTGCATTTCATACACCTCCAACGAGTTTCCAAGTGAGTCCAAAGAAAACAAACCTGTGCCCCAAGAATTCTTGTAGCCACAAGATCAACATCATCCCTTCTTCCTCCCTTCTCGGGGCCCCCTAAGAACCAAGCAGCTCTTGCTACTTTTAAGGGAAAAAATGCATTCTGATGTGCAAACATTATCGCATATTCATGCAGTCAAAATCTAATTTTAGCTGCAAGAGGCTTCATTATAAAATGTTCACATAATTAAGCAGCTTTCTTCCCAGGGTTTGGAAGCCTATCTATTCTTCTCTCATTTACACATCACTGGGATTATCAGAATGTGTTTTAGTGTTTTAAAATTATATATTTTGGTTTTGCCAAATTGATCCACAACGGGAGATGAAATCCATGGAAATTACATGTTTTAGCACAGGTTTGTGTAGCTCCGTAGTCCTGCTGTTGAAGTTGGGATCTGTAGACAGGCAGGGCTTTGCTGTTCTGTTCTGACTGGTTCCTGATGCATCTGCCGCACCTCTGCCCTACATGCCTATCCACGCTCTGCATGGCTGGTGGGGACGGGGTCCTCTTTACTGAGATGCTGGGAGCTGTGGGATGTGACCTAACCTGAAGAGGGACAAATGGACTTTTCCCAAAGCACAGATAGACCCCCCCCTCCTGTTTCTGACGAGGTCTCCTGCGTACGCAGACCTGGGATGGGAGCCCCTGAGGACCAGCAGCCGCAGGGCCTTTCCACCTCCTTGCCCATCCAACATCGGGGAGCACCTGCCAAGTGCCAGGTGCCTTGCCATATGGAACGACTCGCTGTGAACCAGATGGACCCTGACTCCATCGCTCTACTTGCCTGCATCCTAGCTAAGGTGCACGGTAATCTACAAGGCCAAGTAAGCAGGCAGCACTCCACCTGCAAGGAGAGGAGGTCTCAGGGGACCTGGCAGCAGCGAATGTACCCAGCCCAGCTACCAGGAGGCACAATCTGGCGTTGTGCTCTCCCCAGACCCCTGGGGAGTGGTAAGGGAAGCCCAGGGGTCACGCCCTGGCTCCAGTGCAAGTCAGTCCTCTCTCCATGGTTTCTGGGCCTTCTCCCCTGAATCCCATCTGGATGGCCCCAGCAGAGCTGGGGAGCCAATCATGGGATGAGGCTGGCTTCCCCATTCTCCTTTGGTCCGGTGCCTGGGGTTTGGGACTCAGGGTTTGCTCTGGGATGCAGGTCTGCCCTGGCCCCGCTTCTATGGCAGTGTGGAAACTCTCGGTGGCTCTCAACTGCTCCCACGACTCTGGAGAAAGCCTCACCTGGGGCCTTCACACATGGAACCCTGAAGCTATGCTGAGCCAATGAATGTTTATAAAGATCTCGGTGTTTCTGCTTCGAGATGGAATGAGTGATGCTGTGGGCAGGTGGAGAGCAGCCTCGCCCCAGCATGGGATTGGGGGACTCCTAGGAAGGACCTGGAGACCACCCGGAGCACAGCTGCCAAACTGCCACTCTGGGAGCCCTCCACCCAGCTCCCAGTGCCCCCATCGCCCGGCCAGGGGGCAGAGGGTCAGGGCATTCCGACTCCCAGCTCTCCCTGACCCTTGTCCTGTTTTCTCCTCCTGATGCAGCTTGGGAAGGTCTTCCAGACGGCCATCCCAGAGGGGGACCCAGGGGTCCGTCCAGGGTTACCCCAGGCCTGGAGAAGCTGCAGAAAGGCTGCCTGAGTTCAGGCCCACCCACCTTCACCCTGGCAGGGGTCAGCGTGCGCCTGATCGTCCCCCAGCCCTCCTGGTGTCCTGGCCACCCTGAGCTTCGGTCCCAGGTTGCACCCCCACCCTCCACACCTGAGCCTCTCAGGCTCCACTGCCTCATTTCTGAGCCCATGATGTGTAGCAGAGGGGGACCCAAGAAGGTCAGTATCATCAGCACCCCTCTCTGTCCCTGGCTGAGCACCACATAGGTCTCATGGTCCCAGTGTGGGACCCACAGACAGCAGGGGCCTGTTGATATTGGGGGGCACCAGTCCCAGTGGTCCCCAAGACACACCCCTCAGAGTCTCCCCACGCCAGCCCCCTACCCTCCTCCTGCTGGCGTATGGACCCCTTGGGGTCCCGGGCTCCCCTGGAAAACCCCTAGCCATCCTCACACCCTGCTTCTGGGGCATGGCATGAACCCCCAGCTTCCCAGGGGACAGTCAGAGAGAGAATCCAGGCCAGGAGGCCCCACACCAAGGAGCTCTGATGTAGGATGAGTCAGAGGGGAGGCAGGCAGTGCTCAGACTTGACGTGGCTGGTCCCGAGGTCAGTGTGTGTATTGGGGTGGGGGCTCCACTCTGCCCACGGTGCTGCCAGCCCACCCGCAGAGAATAGAGAGGCAGGGCTGGCGAGTTTGGGGTGCCTGGAAGCCACACCACACACATTTATGGGACATCAGACACGTGGTCAGGGCCCCAAAGCCCGGCAGCAGCAGCGGTCTCCGCCCACCTCTACCCGGACGGTCCCTGCTGCCCAGAGCAGGAACGCCCGCCCAGCCCAGCACCCAGAGTCTAGGACCCCGACGAGCGAGTCTACACCAGGCTGGACACAGGAACTGGGGGCTCTGAGAGCCCGGGGTGCATGTGTGTCTGCGCGAGAGGCAGCCACGGTGAGCGTGGATGGTGTCTAAGCGTGTCTGAGGAGGTGTGGGTGTCTGGCTAGGAACGTGTGTCCGTTGTGTCTGTTCCGTGATGTGCGTCTGTCTGTGTCCAGGTCCCCTGCGGCTTCCTGCCGCCTATGCGTCCCAGCGAGGCCACAGGCCTGGGCATCGGGGTGGGCGCGCAGCCCTGCGGCGGCTCTGCGCCTCTGGGCAGGGCGGGCAGCGCGGGGCGGGGCCTATCATCTGGGCACGTACTCCCGGGGCAGCCCGGGCCAGTTGTGGTCACGCAGGGCCTTGTCCACCGTCCGGATGTAGCCATTGATCAAGTCCTTCATCTCCGGGGTGAAGGGCTCGGGGTCGTGGGGGCGCCGGCCGCGCCGCCGGAAGCTGCCCTCCTTGTTGTTCTCCACGCAGAGCAGCCGCTCCTCGCTCACCGACACGTTGAGGAAGGCCACCATCCGGCGCAGCGTGGGCACCAGGCTGCGCCGCAGCTCCTCGTAGTGCACCACCAGCAGCCGCTTCCCGTACTTGAGCCAGTCCAGCACGTGCGAGGACCACCACGACGAGTAGGTGTTGACGAAGTCCGGCCACTCTGGGGCGGGGAGAGAAGGGACGCAGGTCACGGGATGGTCCCGCCAGCGCGCAGGAGAGGGAAACAGCCGGGTTGCTCCACCGCCCACCGCACCCCCTGGGGCCAACCTGCCTGGAACCCCACCCCCCACCCAAGACCATTTTGGTGACTGTGCAGCATGTGCGCTGTGGGCTGTGGGGAGTCCAGTCCCTGGCGGGGGTGGGGGTGGGGCTCCTATAAAGCTGAGTCGACGTGGTGCTTGCTGGGTGCTTAGCTGCCCTGTGAGTCTCGCTGTCCGTTCAGACCCGCGAAACTGCGGTGCGGTAGGACACACCGTGAAGACATCCACGGGGCGGCTCAGACTTTTGCAGGCGATCTACTCCACGATATTTCTTTTCCAGAAAATTAGGAAATTCATTTTTTTGGAGGGCGGTGGGTGTACAGAGGTCAGAAATCATCCCTACAAAAATAGTTTCCCTAGTCGGGCTATTAATATACCTCAGATACCATGCAAAGGGGCTGCTTTCTCTCATCTTCACAGTAACCCTACGAGACAGGGACTGTCCTTGTTTTTAAGATGAGAAAACTGAGTCTGTGAAGACAATTTTGCATCGGAGGGGGGCAGACAGCTTAGAAGAGGCAGAGGAGGGCTGGGGCTCAGCTTGCCTGACTTGGGCGGGGGGCTGGTCTGGGAGGAGGGTGACGGGGGAAGGGAAGTACTGGACGCCAGCGAGGCCACCCATTGCCGTCTGTGGATCAATCCAGAGCAGATGGAAGCACAGGCCTGCCTGGCCAGGGGGCCCTCAGCATCTCCTCTCACCAGCACCCTGGCCGGTCACAGCTTTACTTCTGGGTGACTTAGTTTCACGTCACTCAACACCCAGACTCGGACGTCTCTATTATCCATCGCCCAGAGGCTAGACTGTGTGTGCCTCCAGGGCAGAGAACCTGACCCCGGCCGCCCGGGCCCCGGTGCCTTGCCCTGTACCCGGCACACAGTAGGACTTCAGTAAGTGTGGGTCGGTGGACTGACTCTGTGATTAAAGCTGCAACAACTGGGAACAAGCCAATCCGACCCTGAATCAGAAAATTTGTGGGTTATGGACTGAATGTTGTATTCCCGCAAAATTCATATGTTGAAGCCCAACCCTCAATATGATGGCATTTGAGATGGGGCCTTTGGGAGGGTAATTAGAGTTAGATGAGGTCAGGAGGGTGGGGCCCTTGTGATGGGATTAGTGCCCTCGTAAGAATAAACACCAGAGCTTTCCAAGTCCCGTGAGGACACAGTTCTCGCTGGCTGTCCGTAAACCAAGAAGCGGGCCCTCGAGGGAGACCAGACTAGCCGGCACTTTGATCTTGACTTTGCTTAAGCCCTGCAGGCTGGTGTTGTGCTATGGCAGCCCCAGCTGACTGAGACATCGGGTTTGTGTCCCAGGTCTGCTGCCGGCCACATAGGCCACCTGGACAGTCCCACAGCCATGCTCTCTGGGCTCATGTGATTCCCCCACGGGACACCGTGAGGTGTCAGCGAAAGCCAGTTTAGGAGGCAACTGACACGCTGAGTTCTGACCCCAGGCAGGGCACACACATCACCCCACTGCTCCTTGAAAGCCCCATGATGTACAGGTTACTGTGTCATTTGATAAGGGAGGACCCTGGTTGTGGAGGCAGAGGAGGGGGCAAACCAGGTCCACGCACATCCCAAACCAGTGCTCTTCTCCCCTCTCCATGTGAGCTCCTGGGTATGAGCAGGGATAGAAAAAGGGTATAGACCACCCCATTATCCACTCGTCAGGGGCAGAAGAGGTTCCTGGCAACCAAGCTGGTATCTATGTACGATACCATGATGCACGGACCTGAGCAGGCGTGGAGGAGACGGGGAGGAGGTGAGCTCAAGCCCAGGCACGGCAGCAGCAGGTCCCCACGGAGATGGGGCTTGCGCGGCTACCTGTGCATACTGACCCTGCATCCCAACGGCCATCCTGCCTGCGCAGACGAGCACCCCCTGCCCCGGCCCCGTTTACCTTTGCTCTTCCAGTTGCGGTCAGCGGCATAGCCCAGGTGCCCGGCACATTTCCTGTTGAATTCGGCTACCAGGGACCTGTACGGGTTCCGGATCAGCAGGATGGCCGAGTCAAACATCTCGATCTCCCTCCTACCGCTCTCGTGAGTTTTCACGCAGATGGTGCGCCGGCTCCGCCAGTGGTCCTTCTCGCCCTTGAACCCTGCGGGAAGAAATGAGAGGGCCCTTGTGCAGGAAGGTGTCCGTGGGGCCCCCTCCTATAGCAGCAGACAGGTCTGAACGCTAACCTGCGCTGGTATCACGGGTGGCACGGCAGAGGGCACCGGGAGGACCTATGGGTGGTGATGGGAGCGGCTGTCACAGGAGGGACCCCTGTCCAAGGGAAAGTGAGAGCAGAAGGGTCTCAGAGCAGGTCCCCAGGGAGGGGGCCCGAGTACACCCTCTTTATGTATGGAGATGCGGACATACATTTTTGGCATTTGCATGGAGATATTTACACGAGTGTCACAAATAACCTTGTGATTTAACCACAGCCACAAGCACAGCCAGATGAAGAGACTGAGGCTCAGAGTGAGTGTGTGACTTGCCCAAGATCACACAGCACCATGGAAACAGCAACAGGGCTCTCTGCACATGGCTTTGGGTGTCCCCGTGAAGTCCCCAGCTTCCACTCCCCTCCCCACAGTGGGGGAAAGCTCTCCACCATCAGGCTCAATGGCTGTAAGCAGGTGCAGCCCCACCTTCTGACCTTATGCCAGGGACCTACAGCAGGGGCCCAGCCTCTCATATATGCACATCCTTCACCTTGGATGACCCCAGAGCAGGTCTGGTAAAAGTCTCAACCGTGGCGTTTGAGCCCAGCCTTGAAGAACTCAGGGCCCTGTTTCTATAAATTGGAGACTTGCTCATATCGCCCAGTCTCTCCGGGGCCTGTCCCCTTCCTTGGCCCCTTGGTATAGCACTGGGGACTGAATGACTACTGGCTGAGAAGGACAGACTCCACCCCTTCATCCAGAGCCACACATTTATCAACAGAGGTTACTGTGTGCTCATTGTGTGCACTTTATGTTGGGGTAAAGGGATAAGACTCAGATCCTGTCTTTAAACTTATATTCTAGCAGGTGAAGTAGCCCAAGCGCAGAGCACAGGGGCTTATGGCAACAAAGAGTGGGGGGTACCGAATAGTGGGATGTCACAGAAGACCTCCTGGAAAGATGTCTCCTGAACCTAGTCTGCTGGCCACATCCCAACGTAGCCCCATGACATCCAGCTCTGGAACACGCTCCATACATGCTCACGGGCTCTTGGAAACAAAACGAGTCCTACCACCTGCCCCTCTTCGTGACGGGCTGGAAAGCATTTGTACCTACAGTGAGCAGTGGAAGATTCTCTGATGCCTGGAACATGCACGTCCCTTTTGAATCTGGAAGTCTGGGTTTACCCACCGAAACTCAACAGCTTCAAATTCATCTCTGCCGTGGGCCAAACACTGAAAGCCCTTGCTTTGATTCACTCTGTCAAACCGCTAGGAATTGCCATGAAAGGAAGACTCACACTGTGGACCGAATACACTCGAGATCTGATTTTTAACAACCCTGAGACCCAGGGTGCCTTTCACACTGCCTCAGCTGTGGCTCATTCCCCTACCACAATGGGGATGGCATTTCAGCGCTGGACATGCCTGTGAGTTTTGCGTGTATGTGTGTCATCGCCTCATCCGTGCTCTGAGGCCAGTGGCTACGTTTAACAGTCCAGTAAGGTTCAGCGATGCCCTGGGTATCTCTAAGACATTTTCAAGGCAGTGTCATCCCAACCTTTATGGCTGGCTATTCAATCATGGGGCCACTGAGCCACATATAGACCAAAAGAGCCAGCTGCTTGAATAAGGTACAGGCCGTCCAGACGAACAAGGTGGGTACTCTGCAGCAGGGACACAGTGGGCGATTCCCAGGGGGCTAGGCCAGGTGGGCGGGATCACGTGCTTACCTGGTCAATTCCTCCCTCAGCTGAAGGTGCCCATAACACTCAAGGCTCCCAAAGATGATGGGGCTGGCGTATATATACACAGCCTTGGCTTTTCCCCAACCAGAGCAAGATTGCTGTGAGTGAGTCCAGAACTCACTGCACTGCCAAGCTCCAGAAGTTTCTGCTTCTCTAGGATGTTACTCATAGCATCATCTTTCCCCAAACCAAACTCTGGTTAAGAAACCCAGAGAAAATGCTATAACGCTTGACAACAGAGAAATAAATTTTGCCAAATTTAGATGCCACTGGACTTGTCTGAAGTTCTTCGTTCTTAAACAGCACACGCACTTGAGCCCTTTAAATTAATTTGCTTGGCATAATGAGGCCTCTTATTTTTACAAGGAAAAGATTAGAAATCATAAAACTCTTGAAAATTTTTGGACCTATTTTTCAAAACTTGCATTTTGATGAACTACCCGTTGCCTCAAAAAAACAACAACCAGGAATAAGCAGATGATGTCAGTTTTACTCCTAATTATTGAGAGTTTTAAACATTAAGGAAAATTCAAGAAACGTTTATAGAGGGGAATTTCAAACTGCTAGTCTTTCCCTTGAATCCAGAGCAGGTGCTATCTCACAAAGTTCCACTCCAAGTGAGGTCCTAGGGCTGCCTCCATCAGCATTATCTGAGTACTTGTTAGAAATGACAATTGCTGGGCCCCACCTCAGACCACCTGCATCAGACTCTCCGCAGGTGTGGGCCAGGGATCCATGTTTTAACAAGCTCTCCAAGTGATTCTTTTTTTTAACTTAAAAATATTTTTTATTATTATTTCTAGCTGATATGTAATAACTGTACATATTTATAGGATATGGTGTGATATTTTGATGTATGTATACAATGTGTAATGATCAAATCAGGGTAATCAGCACATCCGTCACATCAAACATTTATCATTTCTTTGTGTTGGAAACATTCAAAATCCTCCCTTATGGCTATTTGAAAATATGCAATAAATTATTGTAAACTATAGTTATCCTACAGTGCTGTACGACACTAGACCTTATTCCTCCTGTCTAGCTGTAATTTTGTATCCGTTAACCAACCTCTCCCTATCCCCACTCCACTACCCTTCCCAGCCCCGACTGACCACTATTCTACTCTCAACTTCTATGAGATCAACGTTTTCAGCTTCGACTTGAGTGAGAACATGTGGTATTTATCTTTTTGTGCTTGGTTTATTTCACTTAACATCCTCCAGGCTCACCCGTGTTTCCATGAATGAGGGAACTTCTTTTTTGTAAATGGCTGAATAGCATTCCTTTGTGTACACACATGACATTTTCTTCATCCATTCGTCTGTGGATGGACACTTAGGTAGATTCCATATCTTGACTATTGTGACTAGTGCTACAATAGGCACAGGAATGCAGACGCCTCTTTGACATATCAATCTCCTTTTCTTTGGATATAAACCCAGGAGTGGGACTGCTGGATCATATGGTAGTTCCATTTTCTTTAAGGAATCTCCATACTGTTTTCCATAACAGCTTTACTAATTTACATTCCCACCGACAGTGGAGAAGGGTTCCCTTTCCTCCACATCCTTGCCAGAACTTATTTTTTGTCTTTTTGATAGCAGCCATCCTAACTAGGGTGCGATGATATCTCAGCGTGGTTTTGATTTGCATTTGCCTGATGATTAGTGACGATGTGCATTTTTTCATATACCTTGTTGGCCATTTGGATGTCTTCTTTTGAAAAATGTCTATTCACATCACTTGCCAATTTTAAAATCAGATTATTTGTTTCTTGCTGTTAAGTTCCTTACATATTCTGGATATAAATCTCTTGGCACACGGATAGCTTGAAAATATTCTCTCCCATTCTGCAGGCTGGCTCTTCACTCTGTTGATTGTTTCCCTTGCTTTGCAGAAGTTTTTAACTTTGACATAATCTCCTTTGTCTATTTTTGCTTTTGTTGCCTGTGCTTTTATGGTCTTATCCAAAAAAGCTTTGCCCAGATCAATACCTTGAAGCATTTCCCTCATGTCGTCTTCTACTAATTTCACAGATTCTGGTCTTACATTTAAGTCTTTAATATATTTTGAGTTGATTTTTGTATATAATAGAGATAGAGGTCTATTTTAATTCTTCTGCATATGGAAATGTCCAGTTTTCCCAGCATCATTTATTGAGGGGACTGTGCTTTCCTCAATGTTATGTTCTTGATGCCTTGGTCAAAAATAAGCTGGCTATAAATGCATGGGTTTATTTCTGCGTTCTCTATTCTGTTCCATTGGTCTCTGTGTCTGTGTTTGTGCCAGTATCACACTGTTTTGGTTACTAAAGCTTTGTAATATATTTTTAAGTAGTGTGATGCCCCTAGCTTTGTTTATTTATTTATTATTTTTTGCTGTGATTTCTTTAGCTATTCAGTGTCTTTTGGGGTTTCATATGAATTTGGAAGTTGTTTTTTCTATTTCTGTGAAGAAAGTCATTGGTATTTTTATAAGGATTGCATTGAATCTGTAGATTGCTTTTGGTAGTATGGTCATTTTCACAATAGTAATTCTTCCAATCCATAAATATGGGATGTTTTCCCATTTTTTGTGTCCTCTTCAATTTCTTTCATCAGCATTTTATAATTTTCCTTGTAGAGATTTTTCACCTACTTGATTAAATTTGTTCCTAGGTATTTTTGTTTTGTAGCTATTGTAAATGGGATTGCTTTCTTGATTTTTTTCAGCTAGTTCTCTATTGGTATACAGTAATGCTACTGTTTTTTCATGTTGGTTTTGTATATTGCAACTTTACTGAATTCATTTATCAGTTCTGAGAGTTTCTTGGTGAAGTAGTTAGGTATTTCTATATATAAGATCATGTCAGGCTGGGTATGGTTGATGGTTTACACCTGTAATCCTAGCACTTTGGGAGGCCAAGGTGGGAGGATTATTTGAGGCCGGGAGTTCGAAACCAGCCTGAGCAAGAGCGAGACCCTGTCTCTACGAAAAATAGAAAAATTAGTCAGGCATGGTGACGCACGCCTATAGTCTTGGCTACTTGGGAGGCTGAGGAAGGAGGATCTCTTAAGCCCAGGAGTTTGAGGTTGCAGTGAGCTATGATGATGCCACTGCCCTCTAGCCTGGGCAACAGACTAAGACTCTGACTCAAAAAAAAAATCATGTCATCTGCAAATAAGGAAATTTGACTTCCTCCTTCCCAACTTAAATGTTCTTTATATCCTTCTTTTGCCTAATTGTTCTGCCTAAGACTTCCAGTACTATGTTGAATAGAAGTGGTGAAAGTGGGCATCTATGTCCTGTTTCAGCTCTTAGAGGAAAAGTTCAACTTTTCCCCATTCAATATGATGTTAACTGTAGGTTTGTCATACATGGCCTTCATTGTGTTGAGGTATATACCTTCTATACCTAATTTGTTGAGAGTGTTTACTATGAAGGGATGTTGAATTCTGTCAAATGCTTTTTCTCCATCTACTGAAATGACCACATGGGTTTTTGTCCTTCATTCTGTTGATGTGATGTATCACATTTATTGATTTGCATAGGTTGAGCCATTCTTGCATCCCTCTGATGAATTCCACTTGATAGTGGTATATAATCTTTTTTTGCTGTTAGATTGGTTTGCTAGTATTTTGTTAAGGATTTTTGCATTTATGTTCATCAGGGATATTGGCCTGTAGTTTTCTTTTTTGTTGTTTCCTTGGTTTTGGTATTAGGATAATACTGGCCTTGTAAAATGAGTTTGGAAGAATTTCCTCACCTTCAAATTTTTGGAACAGTTTGAGAAAAACTAGTGTTACTTCTTCTTTAAAAGTTGGTAGAATTCAGCAGTGAAGCTGTCTGGTCCTGAGTTTTTTCTCAGTTGGGAGACTTTCTATTACTGATTCAGTCTCATTCCTCATTATCTTTCTGTTCAAGTTTTCTACTTCTTCCTGGTTCAGTCTTGGTAGGTATGTGCCCAGGAATTTATCCATTTCCTCTATGTTTTTCAATTTGTTAGTATATCGTTGTTCATAATAGTCCATAATGATCCTTTGTATTTTTGTGTTATCAATCATAATATCTCCTTAATCATTTGTAATTTTATTTGGATCTTTTCTCTTTTTTTCTTAGTCTAGCTAACCATTTGTCAATTTTGTTTATCTTTTCAAAAAATCAACTTTTTTTTCATTGATCTTTTGTAATTTTGGTAGTCTCTATTTCATTTATTTTTACTCTGATCTTTATCATTTCTTTCCTTTTACTAATTTCGGGTTGGTTTATTCTTGTTTTTCTAGTTCCTTGAGGTGCATAATTAAGTTGTTTATTTGAAATCTTTCTACTTTTTTGATGTAGGCATTTATTACTACAAACCTCACTCTTAGTACTTCTTTTATTGTTTCCCATAGGTTTTGGTATGTTGTGTTTCTATTTTCATCTGTTTCAAGACATTTTTAAATTTCTTTCTTAGTTTCTTCCTTGACCCATTGGACATTTAAAAAAAATTTTTTAGAGACAGGGTTTCACTATGTTCCTCAGGCTGGATTCAAATTGCTAGTCTCAGTTCTCCCACCTGAGTCTCCCAAGTAGCTGGGACTACAGGTGTGTGCCAGCTTGCTTGGCTATTTAATTTTGATGAATTTGTACAGTTTCCAAAGTTCTTCTGGTTATTGATTTCTCATTGTATTCCCTTGGGGTCATAAAAGATACTTGGTATTATTTTGATTTTTAAAAATGTGTTGAGACACGATTTTTGGCCTACCATATCATGGAGAATGTTCCATGTGTTGTATTCTGTAGCTGTTGGATGAAATGTTCTGTAAATGTCTCTTAGGTCCATTTGGTCTATACTGCAGTTTAATCTGATGTCTCTGTTGATTTTCTCTCTAAATGATCTGTACATTGCTGAGAGTGGGGTGTTGAAGTTCCTAACTATTATTATATTGGTGTTTATCTCTCCCTTTAGATCAAATAATATTTGCTTTATATATCTGTGTACTCTTGTGTTGAGTGCACATATGATTATTATATCTTCTTGCTGAATTGACCCCTTTATCATTATATAATGACCTTTATTTGTTTTTCTGCAGCTTTTGACTTAAATTCTATTTTCTCTGATGTAAGTACAGCTACTCCTGTTCACTTCGGGTTTCCATTTGCATACAATATCTTTTTCCATCCCTTCACTTTCAGTCTATGTCTGTCTTTACAGGTGAGGTGAGTTTCTTGCAGGCAGAAAATAGTTTGGTCTTGTTTTTGTACCCATTCAGCCAGTCTATATTTTTTAATTGGGTAATCTAATCAATTTACATTCAAGGTTGTTATGATAGGTGAGGACTTACTTCTGTTATTTTGTTAATTGCATTCTGGTTGTTTTGTATATCTTTTATTCCTTTCTTCCTCTCTTATTGTTTATCTTTGTGGTTTGGTGGTTTTCTGTAGTGATAAAGTTTAATTCCTTTTTATTTTTCATTTGTATATCTGCTTTACTAGTGTATTTTATACTCTGATGTGTTTTCATCATGGTGGTTGTCATTCTTTTGCTTACAAATCTAGGACTCCCTCTAGCATTTCTTATAAGCCAGTCTGGTAGTGACTAATCCCCTCATTTTTGCTTGCCTAGGAAAGACCGTATTTCTCCTTCATTTCTGAAGGGATAGTTTTATTGGGTATAGTATTCTTGGCTGACAGTTTTCTTCTTTCAGCTCTTTGAATATATCATCCCATTCTCTGCTGGCCTATAAGGTTTCTGAAGAGAAATCTGCTATTAGTCTAATCTGACTAATTATATGTGACTTAATTTCTTTTGCTGTTTTTAGAAGTCTGTCCTTGACTTTTGACTGTTTGACTACACTGTGCCTTGGAGAGGACCTTTCTGGGTTGAACCTATTTTGGGAATCTTTGGGATTCCTGGATCTGGATGTCTATATCTCTCCTAAGACTTGGGAAGTTTTCAGCTATTATTTTATTAAATAGTTTTTCTATGCCTCTTCCCATCTATTTACCTTTTCAAAAGCCCACAATGCAGATATTTGTTCAGATAATGGTGTCCTATAAGTCCCATAGGTTTTATTCATTCTTTTAAATTCTTTTTTGTTATTTTAAGTTATATCAAAAGACCTGTCTTCAAGTTCAGAAATTTCTTCTTCTGCTTGATCTAGTCTGTTATTAAAGCTCTCAATTGTGTTTTTTTATTTCACTCACTGAATTCTCCAGATCTCAGGTTTGTTTTTTTTTTTTTTATATCTATGTTTGTTGAGTTTCTCATTCAGATCAGGAATTGTTTTCCTGATTTCACTGAATTCTCCATCTGTATTCTCTTGTATCTTGTATAATTATTTTAAAATTCTTTTCAGACATTTCATAGATTTCCTTTGCTTTGGGGTCTCTTCCTGGAGAATTATTGTGTTCCTTAGGAAGTGTCATGTTTGCTTGTTCTTTCATGTTTCTTGTGCACCTATGTTGATATCTGTACATCTGGTGGAATAGTCACTTATTCCAATTTTATGAAGTAGCTTTCATAGTGAAAGACTTTTTCCTGTAGATGTGTCCTATAGTGTTGATTTGTCTTTGGTTCTGGATGGGTGCAGTAGTATAGTCACCATGTAATTTCTTTGGCTGTAATAAACATCAGTGGTGTCTGCAAGTGCTTCAATAGCCCAGACTGTGGGTGTCTGTGGAAGCAGTGGCATAGCTTTGCTGTTGATGGGGACCTCCAGGCAGGTTGGTCCTTGGTCCCTGAGAGGTGAGCAAGGTACACAGTGGCTCCACACACAGATGATTTTTATGCATACTAAAGCTAAGATACACTGCTGTAGTGCTCTGAGGAGCTCAGTTGGCAAGGTAACAGTTTGACCACTGGGAGCTGCCTTCTACCCTCCCCTGTAGCTCTGACTTACCTTTGTTATAGAGGGTTCCATCAAAGTAGTAGCTCCCTGTATAGAAGCCAGTAGCATGCTCGATGAGGTGCCGTGCCCATGTGTTTCCGGCTCCTGGGAAGCTTGACAAAGCCACAAACACTTTGGATTTGTTGGGCAGGAATCTTCTGTCTGTGCACCGAGTGTCTGAAAGTCCAGAAGTATCAGAAGTATCAGTATCAGTACTCACCTCCATTTTGATTCACAGATTCACCACTGGAATCCCCTAGACAGGGACTGATGATCCAAGATTCCCATTTAATAGGTGGGAAAACCAAGGCCCAAAGAGGGAAAGAGATTTTCCACCTGTACCTTGCCTGTAAGCCCCATGACACCCTAGTGCAAGAGTGGGTGAGAATCAGGCACCCTATGGATCCTTGACCCTCACTCTGTCTCCACAGCCACAGCCAAACCCTTGCTCCCAGCATAGCATAGGTAACTCCAGATTCTGCCAGGGGAGGTACCTAGGGGTTGTGGCTAGACTGAGCAATGCCTGCACTCAGGTGCAGCCAACAACAAACCAGGGCTGGTCTAATTTTAGGCATGCAACTCTGCCTCTCATCCTCAGGGCTGCTGCAAGGAGCACATGAAATCACCAGGGGCAAGCCCCAGCGCCTCCAGGGCTGTTCTGGGTCACAGTAGGCACTTGATAAAGGTGGTAACATCCCTCTTCACCTGCACTTGCTCTCATCAGTTCAAGTCAGACCTGATACACCAAGGAGGATGCCCAGGCCCTGAAGGCACTGGAGGTCCCTGTGCCCCCTGGGATCTCATTCTTCCCATGCCTCCCAACCCCACCATCTTGCCGTTGCTTCCCCTCTGGTCTTTGCCTCTCTTTGCTCTTTCTCTCTTCCTCTTAGTACTGTTGTTCCCAGACAGACCTAAATATAGAGTCTGATGTTCTTCAAAGGGAGTCCAGGATTTAGCCTCCAGGGAGGGTGGAGACCTCACCCTTCCCTTTATCTCCATCACTCATTAAGATGCCAGGGTTTCCAGGACTGCAGTCAGCCATGACTGGCATCTCCAAACCCTAGAAGCTCTCTGCAACCCCCAGACCAAATATCAAATGCCACAACCAGTGGTGGGTACAGAGCTCACCTTGCACGGGCGTCTGGTAGACCTCACAGTAATCTGCCAGCCTCTGGGCCTCAGGGTCCTGGCCACACAGCGAGCTGTCCATGGCATCCCGCAGGCTGAACTGGGGGGTAGGGTATGCACAGTAGCATTTCCAGCCCCTGAGGACAGCCAAGGGGAATTCCTGCCAGGGAAGAGAAAGAAAGGATGAGAAGCACATTGAGTGAATGTGACAACTGCGCCTCCCATAGCTCAGGAACTGGGCGAACATGTGGGATGTACCGCCAGCTGCATGGAGTCCACAAGGATGGCCATCATCCTTCTACTGCCAGGCTCTGTGCCCAAACCCAGGGACACAAAGCTCAAAAGGATGTGATTTCTCCCTGGGCTTTTGAGATGCTGTGGCATTTGTCAGGAGTGCCAGGGAGGGAAAGGTCACTCGGGGTAGGGTATCCACATGAGTGGACGTCTGTGTGGGACAGACAGATCAGCTGACAGAGGACAGCTCCAGGGCTCAACATGTCACTCTGTCAACCAACAGACCTTGAGCCCTGAGAGAGGACTGGAATTCCCTCTGGTCCTTGTTGGCCAACCACCTCCCTGGAAAGACACCAAAGCTAACTCTTGCGCCTGATGTCCTACTGTAGGGTGGGGACAGATTCCTGCACAGTCATCTTTCCAATGATGGGATGGCTTGGGAACCTTGTTCCCACTCAAGGTGCTTAGTCCAGCAGGGGCTTCATGAAAACGGAAGGGCCCTGCCAAGGTTAGGAGAGGGGAGGTGCCTCGCCCTGGGGGCCGAGTCAGCTCCCAGTTCTCTCTTAAGTGAGTTTTTATTCTCCTTGGGGCAGGCTGCACCATGCAATGGGGAGAGCTGGGGTGGTGACAAATGTGAATTCCAGCTCACTTACTGGGTACCCTTAAGCAAGGTGCTTAACCTCTCTGAATTTCACCATTGAAAATGGTAATAAAATCCACCTTGCATGTTTATGATGAGGGCTAAATGAGACAGGTCCACACTGCCCAGCACTGGGCCTGGCACGCAGTAGGTTCTTCTGCAGAGGTATGTACGGGCCATCTTCAGCCTCCCTATCCCTTAGGGCATCAGCCCTGGCTTGCTCAAAAATGCATCCACCCATCTCTCCCACATATATTTTCTGAGCACCTACTCTGTTCTGGGCACGGGGTAGGACACTTAGCCCCATGTCATCTCTGCCCTTGCTGCATCCCACAGCCAGGAGATGCAGGACTGCTGGAGCGGAGAGAGACGAGACAGCCGACTGCGAGTGTGTGCACCGGGGAGCGAGGCAGTGGTGGAGAAAACTTCTCACTGCTCAGGGAAGCGCTGCACAAACCTTTTTATTTTTTGCCCACAGCAAAAATCTCATAAATAAATAAGTAAAAGAAAATCAATAGCATTTTCTGAGCATGGCTAGGTCAAGCTGAAGATCTCTGCACTCATAAAAGACAATAGACAGTGTCCAGGCCCAGGGAGGGCGCCGCAGGCCTGGGGGCAGGAGGAGATGCAGCCGGATGTTGCCCCCAGCGTCAGGCTGTTTTTGTACACACAGGCCAGACCCTCTCCTAGGGGCCTGGCAGCGCCCAGAAAAGACTCTGCCCCCTCCCTCATCCTTCTTCAAGCCGAAGAGGCCGCTGCGAGTGAGTGCACGGCAGGCTGACGAGCCCCGCCGGCACCTCCCGCTAGACTCCATCGGGCCCCTTCTCTTCGGAAAGTGAGATCTGTGGCCTGACCTCGAGCAGAACATGGATGGCTTTTCTGGAAGCAAGTTTCCCTGCTGACGTGAGTCTGGGAAAAGCGATCCTAAGAACCACCACCTATGGCCGCTGCGCTCCATCCATCCTGTCTCACAGGGCGCTCATCCAGCCTCGGCCCACGGCGACACCTCCATGGCGGGAGCCGCAGACGCCAGCAGCCAGGCACCTGCGGGCCGGCAGGGAAGCACGCGACGGTCTATGTCTGCCGCACGCCTGTTGGGGCAGCTGCAATGGGCTGAACTTGTCCCCACAAACCCATACGTTGACGTCCTCACCCCCCCACCCCAGAACGTGATCTTATTTGGAAGTGGGGTCTTTACAGGGATATTTAAGTTAAAATCAGACTGCAAGGGTGGGCCCTCATCCAATACGATGGGGTCCTTATAAGACGGGGAGGTTGGGACACAGACAACACGCAGATCAAGGGACGACCATGTGTGGACACGGCCACCCCCGCCTCCCCCAAAGCAGCCACGCTTCTGATTTCCAACACCACGGGTCAATTTTGTCTATTCTACAATAGAATATCACATAAATAGAATCACTCAGCACACATTTTTGCGTGCCTGGTTTCTTCCGTGCAGAAAAGTATCTGTTAAAGCCGTCCGTGTTGTTCTACGTGTCTGCAGACTGTTCCTTTTCATTGCCACGTAGCATTCCGTGGGTGCACGTGCCAGTCTGCCGAGTCATGTCCTTGTGGAAGGACATGTGGGCTGTTCCCACATTTCAGGTGTTGTGAATAAAGCCGCTCCGGGCATTCTTGCACAAGCCATTTAGTCAATACATGTTTTCATCTCTCATGGGCAAACACCTACGATCCCTGCCTCATTTTTGTCCACAGACTGATTACTATACAACATACTGTCTATTTTACTTATTTACTTGGTTTTTCGCCTGCCCCTGTCCAGGAGCGTGCCAGCAGGAATGCTCTTAGTTCTGTGTGCTTTGCTGTATCCACGGTACCTGGAATAGTGTGTCGGATGCGGTGGACGGGCGACAAATGTGCGATGAATGAACAAATGAATGAATGAATGAATGAATGAACAGAGGAACATCCTTTCCAAATCCTGACCCCACCAAAAGCTGCTTGAAACCAACGCGAGTCTGATATTTCTGCACGGCAGGTGAGAGGGAGGAGAAGAAAGCCCGCTACATCTAAGCAAATTCTCCCGAAACCAGGGACCCCAGGGGGACTCTGCTGTCCTGGGATTCCTGTTCGGAGGGAGCAGGCTCCACCAGCATGCAAACCGGCTCGCTCAGGGCGCTCTGGCTCCCCCTCCCTGCCTGCCCTGTGGTAACGTCGCTGCTGATGCTGATGCTCACAATCTTATATCCCAGGGCTGCAGGAATGGGCTGCCCCCACCGGTGACCCGAACCTCTTTGCTTCCTTGAGTGGATTAAACTGTCAAGTTTCCGAGTGTTTGCAGAGCGACAGGAGAGCTGCAGACAGTAATGTGGTTTTATTTACAACATAACCGCTTCAGCAACATCACTGGATTCTGAAAACACAGAACAATTTTCAGCCCCTTGGGGATTTCTAAGACATGATTTCCATAAAAATTAAATATTGATGAATCTTTTCTCTCTGCCAACTTCCCTGCTCCCCCACACCTACCCTAAGCTTCAGAGAGAGAGAGAGAGGGAGAGAGAGAGGGAACAGACAGAAAGAAGGGGAGAAAAGGATCGGAGAAAGCAAGGCAGAAGAAGTGAGGACAGAGATTTGGGATTGTTTCAATCAACAGATGAGGGGTTAAAGAGAGCTGTGTCTGAGGACAGATTGGTGGGGATGGAGAGGTTGGGGGCTGGTCCATATCCTAGCCTGATACTGCATCTACACCCTGAGCCCAGGCTCAGCCTGGGCCCACGGTGTGCGTGGGCGTTCAGCCTGGAGCCAGGTCATGACACGACTGGGGCACAGCTCTGTGGGTGGCCGGGATCCACATGCAAAGGCCTGGTCTGTGGCCAAAGGGTCAAGGTGTGGACATTCCCCCAGGCAAGGAGCAAGGCCCCAGGCAAGACCCCTGTCAAAAACTGGCCCATCTCGGCCTCATCTTCTCCATCTTCATTCCTCTTCAAGTGCCTGCCTCAGGATCTCCAGGATTACACGGAATCATAGAGAAGGGGAAACTGAGGCTTGGAGGCAGGCGCTGAACAGCCCAAGATGTCCACCCATCAGGTGAGCAGGAACACACGCCAGCCTCCTGGACTCTGAGTCCAGGGCTCCGCTACACACCACGGTAGTTCAGCTCCTCGGAGGCAGACACACGAGAGCGATGGATTTCCTACGAAATCCGAGACCCGGTGCGGACGTCGGCTCTGCTGGTCTCTTGCCTCCGGGGCAGTTCCCTTCACTCCACAGGCAGGTGTGGACATTCAAGATACATAAAGGAAAGAAGACGCCCACAAAGGTGGCTTCAGGGCTGGAGGATGATGTGGTTGGGATGCTGGGTGCCTTCCAAACCTCATGCTGAAACGTGAGCCCCAGTGTTGGAGGTGGGGCCAGGTGGTAGGTGCTTGGGTCATGGGGGAAGAGTCCTCAGGAATGGCTTGGTGCCCTCCCCATGGTAATGAGAGAGTTTTTGCTTTATTAGTTCAGGGGAGGGCTGGTTGTTTCAAAGGGCCCGGCCCCTCCTCCCTCTCTCGCCACGTGACACACCTGCTCCCCCTTCGCCTTCTGCCTTGATTGGAAGCATCCTGAAGCCCTCGCCAGAGCAGATGCTGGCCTGATGCTTCTTGCACAGCCTGCAGAACTGTGAGCCCCCAAACCTCCTTTCTTTATAAAGTACCCAGCCTCAGGTATTTCTTTTATAGCAATGCAAGTGGACTAATTTAGAGGACAAAGGGCAGATTTTCTTTTTCAGGCAAATGTCAGGTTGACTGAAAACTGGCCCAGTGATACTGCAACTGAGAGTTGGGGCTGTGTGGCTTGAGAGGCAGGTCTTGGGCAGGGGAAACGGCCCCAGGCTTGTCGTAAGGAACCAGCTTTGAATCCCACTTGTGGGCTGCTGGCTACTGCGCCTCTGTGGCTTCCTCATGTGGAAAGGGGCACAGTTTAATGATTAAGGGCTTTGGAGTCTGTAGGTGTGAATTTAAATGATTGAGTCTTGGTTTCTCCATCCATATGGAGGATCTGAGGATTAAATCCTCTTCAGGTACCTTTCAGAGGCAGAGTGACAGACACTCAGCAAACCTCGATGGGCTGAGTCCAGGTGAAGCCAAATGCATGTGGGCAGCACCCCCACCCCCAACCCCCCACGGCACCGACTCTTCCCCACGTAAAGAACCAACTCGCCAGTCCCCGTCTATGTGTCCAGCCTGGAGGAGATGGCAGCTTTAGCACACACTCTGCAGATACTGGAATATCGTGCTCTGGACATGAGAATAGGCCAAGCGTGATTGTTTGGGGCCAAAGTCAGCGCATCTCCAGAGGACCCTATGGATTGTCTCCATGGGCACCAGGGCTCTCTGAAGACTTGAGCCTCCGACAGCAGACCTGCCTAACCCACCAACTGACCCTCACGCAACAACCCCCACGTCAAAGCCAAACACCCGCCACACAGAAGAGTCTGTGAAGTGGGGCATGTCTAGAACTACCAAACCAGCAAGATCCCAAGGTGCTTGGATTTTCACCAGCTTGGGAAAGGACCAGCTCCTCAAGCACACCCCACACAGCAAGAGCACTATGGGGAAGTTGAATAATAGTGATGACCATAATCGCCATCTGGAATACTCGCTGCTCAAGAGATACCCCAAAACACAAACCACAAATCTGGCCATGTCCACATGGTCCATGGATCCTCATTACATTGTGGTGGGGCATTTTTACCTCCACCAGTCCCACTGAACAGATGAGAAAACTGAGGCTCAGGGTCATGTGATCCAGCCAGGACCATGAAACAAGAAAGTGGCAGAGACGGGACATGAACTCAGGATACTATGACTCTAAAGCATTCTTTCTACCAGCTTAAGAAGGATAAGGCTAGAAGACACACTCCCCCAAATGCATCAAAAGTCTTAAAAGTGTACACACAAAATGTACACACCCCTGGCCCCAGCAACTCCTTATCTCCATTATAACCCAGTGAAATAATTATGAATATGCTCAAAGTTTTGTCTTTAAGCATGTCTGTGGTGGCATTGTTTGCGATAGCAAAAAGAAAAAAGAAAACAAAAGGGAGTGGCCTACATGTCCACCAGGAGGGGATGGATGCCAACGGGCCCTGAGAGGCACAGCACAACAAAGGCAATGTCTGCAACATAGTAAACGAGAAAAGGGAACAAGTGTCAGAAAGAAAGACTCAATGTTCATAAAACAAATGAAGTATGTATGCACCTAGAATAAAAGACCAAAAGGATGTAAAATGTCATTAGTTGTTTTCCCTGACGTGGTCAAGTTGCAGGTGAGTTTTATTTTTATTTTTGCACTCCCAAATTTTCTAAAATAGATATGCATTACTTCTGTAACCCTCCATAAACAAACAATAAGTGTTCTTAGAAACACACACAAAGAACGGTATCAACAGGTTTACTACAGACTTTTATATGAAATTGAAAGCAACATCACATCAGTCACTTACTGGAATGACTACAGCATTTTGACAAAGGGAAAATTCTTATTATCAAGGTTCCCAAAACCTGGACTCATATAGACCCAATGCATGGTAAAGACATGAAATCGGGGACCCCATGGAGACCCTGAGTCTACCTAGGGTAGATGCATCTGTGGGGATCCAGGTGCATTTAGCAAGAGCAGCTGTCCATCAGGCTTCAAAGAGGCTGCACGTTAGTTAATGCACGCCTTTCCATTTCACAGACGGCCAGGTGAGCACCGCCATTAACAAAAAGAAAGAAAAGAAAACGAAAAACAATAACTTTAGAAGAAATGTCAATGGGAAAATAAACATCCAGCGATTAATATTCTGCAGAAAGAACTTCAATACTCAAAAGAGGCTAAATGAGAGGAAAAAAAGAAAGGGCAACACTTCTCCTCTCCTCTCCTCTCAATTCCTGTATCAGTAGGGCCATCAGCAGCTGCTGGGGGAACAGACCTCAGATCACAAGGCATAATAGCTGGTGGAGCGTCACACATTAGTGACCTATTTGCAGATGGTCTTAGACTTCATTCATCAGCCCCATTTCGGAACAGTCCCCCAAATGGTCTCTCTACTTAAGTGCAAATATCGAACTTCAAATTTAATTACCCGAGATCCAAATTGGGAGCAATGCAAATATCGAAGCTGCCTCCTCATTCTCATTCTCACCTTGCCTCTCCTCGAAGAAGGAGGCACAGGATCCTGCAGACAGCTGAGAGCGAGCAGGTTTCCCTCCATCTCCAATACGATCACAGGAAATTAGACAAGATCGTTTTACTGGGCTTTAAAAACACATTACATTGGTCAAGTCCCTCTTGCTGGCGGAGAATCAGATCATTAAGATACTGATATTGCCCGAAATGTTCTTTTTCTGTCAAACTACACCCTTGGAGCTCCCCAAATCCATTTTCGCTAACTAGCAAAAAACAGTAGAGATTTTTATCTGGGGCCACAAATAAGCCTCAGATGGTGCTCAAAAGTGGGGGCGCCGCAAGGAGCCTCCCCGCTTTTCCTGTTTCCAAGCCCCACCTCTCCCATCTGCTGCTCTGGCCCCACTGCCCAGCCAGCCCTCATTAAGCCCCTCGCCTCCCGGCCCCAGGCTCAGCTCTGCCCCATTTAACATTCTACTGTGAGCATTTCCCATCATAAAAGTCTTTGAAAACATTTTCAATGGCTGTATTATAGTCCACTGTATGGCTGTGGCATAATCTAACCATTCCCACATCACAGGGCGTTTGAGCTTGTTTTTCAGCCAAATTAGGATGAGATAAAGCTGCCACTGGGACGGCCCTGCAGCCTCCGCACCACCCGCCTTTCCAGAGAGGATGTGCTTGCACTTCAGAGAAGGAAAGTGCAGCCGGGCATCCCTGAATTCACCTCTCTCACCACCCCCACCTTCAGGAGAGAAGGGAGGAAACCATTCCCTGCGGCTAAGTCGCTGGCCTCTCTGCAGGCCGGGCGGATGAACTTCCCGCCAATTCCACGTCCTCCAGCCCTCGGTGCTGGAGGCAGCATTTGCTTCTTCATCCTCACCAGAGAGTTGGCCACCGTTCACCACGACTCAGCCCCCTGGGAAATGCGGCCCCACCTGGGCATTGCCGCCCAACATATTCAGGAGGGCTCTCTGCGCCATGGTTCTCATGGCAATTTTGCCCTCCAGGAGACATCTGGCCATGTCTGGGGACAGTTTGGTTTCAGCTGGGGGTGGCATGGGGAGGTGCTACTGGCAACTAGTGGGTAGAGGCCAGGGATGCTGCTGAATACCCTGTAATGTACGGGCAGATCCTAAAACAAAGCATTTTCCAACCCAAACGTCAACAGTTCCAAGGTTGAGAAACTGTTCTAAGGGGAAGTCAGGATTCCAGCAGAGCCCCACCCCCACCAGGCACCTGCAGAGCTGAGGGCCAACAGCACAGAAGGCTCAGGTCCAAGTCATACCAACACCCAAGGGTGAGATGAGGGGAACGGACGGACGGTCTGGGAACCAAAGGCTCACTGCTGGGCAGACGGTGGTCTTAGCCGCATGCACGACATCGGGGCATCGCTCCTGCCCCGCTGGAATCCCTGACTCCAGAACCAGGTCACAGGCTGACCTCCCTGGCAGCTCTGCCAAGGCATCTCAGAGGGTAGCCTGAGGCACGCTGCCTCCCAGAGGATGCCTGGGAACTCCCCTCCCCCACTGGCCAGGTCAGCTCTTCTCTGCCCCTGCCCTGCCCACACCTCACCCTCCTACTTTTCCTTCCTTTGTGTCCCCACATCCCCTCATGTGGATTCTGTCCCTGCGTGTCTCTCCGATGTGCTCCCTCCTTTATACGCTCGCACGCTCTCCCTGCTCCCTCCTTGCAGCTATAAAGTGCAGTCCCAGCCACACTACCCTCCCTGCCACGGAAAAGGGGCAGACATCCATGGCCCTCTGAGGTTTGTCCCCACCTGACCTTTGATGACACCCCAAGTCATCCTCCACTCTGGGCCACCTGGGCTGCTCTTCCACCGCCCCCTTCCTGCTCAGCAATTGCCTCCCTTGCAGTGCACTCACTCCCCTCAGCTGCCTGGGGACGAAGCCCTGCACCCTCCAGCTCCACCCCTTCCCCAAAGTTACAACCCTCAGCCCTTCTCCACATCCCTCCAAGCTTTCTTCACCCTCTTCAGGCACTGACCTCACTCTGCCACGTGTCAGGGGCACCCGGCACATGGCTTCACCACTGTACTCGTCGGCACATGCGTTTTGCAAACCCCAGTGATTGTGTTCTGCCAAGACCCACTTTCAACTTTACTGCTGGAGATGGTGACTGTTCCTCACAGCTGCAGAATCCTGCAGCTCCCAACAATGGGACTCGAGGACACGCCCCCATCTGACAATACAGAGGGCCAGGACAAGGAGCAAGGGTCAGCACAGATTCCAGCTGTGATCTCTGAGAACCCCGGATGCCCTTCCCGTGTTCCCTGACCTGAACGGTTCCCAGCTGCACCAGCCAGAGCCCAGCTGGTAACCTGTCCTTGAAATGCACCATGAGGGCACACGGGCAAGGTGCTAAGGTGCAAAACGGCACAGACACCAGGAGCCTGCAGGGATGTTCTGGCACATGCTCCAGTGTGAAATTGCAGCGATCTGGACTTGTGCCAGTAAATATGAAGAAAGGCTGAAAATAGAAGTTGAAGAGTTTTAAATCTTTAAATTCTTGTCTGTAAGCACAAGGCAGAACTCTCTGGGCCCAATGGGCGGCCCAGGAGGAGGCACCGCAGAATACTGGGGCATCTGCCTAGGATGCAGCTTTGAACCCCTCCCCCCCAAAAAGGATTACAAGGAGGGCTTGTCTCCTCTCCTCCCAGGTCACTGAGAGGGATACAGAATTAGTATAATACAACCTTTGCCAAAGCCGGCTGGACAAAGTTTACCAAAACGACAAAGACACATGCTCTTTGATCCAGCATCGCTGAGTTATTTTCTTCTTACGGATTCTCTCTACGTTCGCACAAGGGTAGTCATTGCAGCGTTGTTTGTAAAAGCAAAAGACTGGAAACAATCTGAATGCTTAGCAGTAGGGAAGTGGCTAAATAAATTATAGGACATCTGTGTAGTGGGAAAACAGAATGAGAAGGCACCTTCTGTACTGACGTGGAACAATCTCTGAGATTGTCCAGCGTAGGGTTCAGCGCAGAAGCGCGTGTGTGTAGCTCATTACTGTCCGTGGGCTCATATTGGAGCAGACAAGGATGCAATTGCTTGAATGGTCAGAGTCTCTCTGGAAGCCAGGACCATCGGCTGCCTCCGAGAAAGGAAAATGGGTGGAGAAGACACGGAGTGAGAGGAAGGCTTCCCCTCTATGCCCCTTGGTATGTTTCTATTGAGCTCCATGCGTATGTATTATCCACTCAGAACTAATCTGCATCGCTAAGGGCACGTGGCTGTGACAGCTGCCCCTTTCCTTTCCTCTTCTTCCTTCTCATCTCTTCTGTCTCTTCCCCCCTCTGTCACACGCCAGGCAGCAGCATGTGAGAGCACAGGCTGTGGTGTCAGGAGCCGGCCGTAAAGCCACTCGGTCGCTCTGTGCCTGTGTGAAGGCTCCCACCTCTGCAAACCTGCTCTGCCTCTTGTAGCACGCAGGGATCTGAACATCTCCCCTGCGGGAGCCGCCGGTAGGATGACAGCAGACGGCCCTCGGGATGGCCCCAGCCCAGCGCCCAGCACATGGCAGCCCTCCCACAAGGACCGACAGAGGCCTGCCTTTAGCCCGCCTGGACCAGCGGAGTCCCTTTGATTCCGATGAGGGGGTCTCTCTGGGAAACCGCTCTGAGCTGCAGGTGCGAGGGAAGCCCCGGGAGGACGGCTGCTCCCTCTGCGCACGCGAGCGGGGCCTGGCAGCTGAGCAGGCATCCCTGCTGCCTCCACCCAGAGCTCTGCTCCCACGAGGGGGAGAGAGGAAGAAGAGGTCCCCAGGCCAGATGTCTGCAAATCAATAAACTGTGTCTTGGCTCGCATCTTGTCACAGGAGCCCTGACACCCAAGACATCCTTGGCAGTGGCTTTGGAAATGCTGGTGACGCAGGAGAGCCACTTCAAAGGATGCACTTGGGCGAGAAGAAAGCACAGGAAGCGGGAGGAGGGGGTGGGGACAGCAGAGGATGCGCTGGCTCCTGCAGGGCCAATCACAGCTGTTCCCGTGGAAGCCCACCCAGCCCCTGTGCCCTTCGCACCCCCTGCAGGCTACGGAGCTGGCTGAGTTCACACCCCAGTTCCACCACGTACTGGCTGTGTGACCTCGGGCAGACTGCTCAAGCTCTATGCCTCAGTTTCCTCACCTGCAAAATGCAGACGATCATGGTACCTATGATTGCTACGAGGATGAAATGAGTTATCACACGTAAAGTGCTTGGGCCAGCACCTGGCATGGAATAAACGGTCAATAAATGTTATCTTCTGTTGGTAATCACCACCACCACCACCATCATCATCATCATCATCATCACCATCACCATCACCATGGCAAGGTCCTGCTCTCCCCTTAGCCCTGTTCTATCATGCTGCCAAGCACCAGAGCCAAGTCAAGGCTACTGCACCCAGCACGTGCGCAACAGCCCCAGCCCCCAGCCTGCGGCCACCGAGGGCCGTTTCCAGAGCCACAGCACCCACCTCACTCTGCAGACTGCTGCACTCCTGCCCGAGACCTTTTGGACACAGCCTGCTGGGTCACCCCAGCCTCGCTTCACACACCCCTGGCCCTGCCGTTTGCAAGCCCCACCCAGCCTTGCCCAACTTTCCCCACCCCAGAGCTAGCATGCCGGGCAGGGACGGTGTCCTTTGGTGCCCGGCCCAGCCCTTGCACAGAGCCACACTCCACTTCTCAGCCCAGGTGGAACCAAAGGTGCAGGTGCGACTACGGCCCCTGCAGTCAGAGTCACGGCTCAACACTGTCAGCGCAAGTAACAGAAAATCCATCAGCTCTCCCCAAGTCCCGAGCCAGCATCTTCTTGCTTCCAAACCCAGTCAGTTTAACATCTGACACTTAACGCCAACAGCTCGCATCCAGAAAGCCATGCTCCTTCCAGCGTAACAACCTCCGCTGACAACTCACCACCCAGCCTTGACTCACTGATCAGGCGGAGGTAACGTCAGTGTATGGTCCACCTCCCTCCCACACCTCCACCCTCGGCTCCCACCCGGGCTTCCGGAGTGGACACCCACAGCCCAGCCCAGGTGCCCACTCCCCTCTGGGGACCACCACACACACAGGATTATTAAAGGAAAGGGTCGTGGAATTGTCACGGGTCTTACTTTCTGGGAGCAAAATCCCGAGCACGTCTCCACGGTCACGTTGGCCTGCCCCAGGGAGTCGGCGAAGGCGTTCGTGATGTTCTCTGGCAGTCGGAAGCACCCGCGGTAGGTGGCAGTCCGCCCTGTGGGGAGGGAATTGGGTTTCTGGTGAGAAGCGGTGACCCCAGGTGCTGGTACCTGTCACAAGGGAAAATGCCGGCTCTGGATGCTGAGACAGGCAAATGTACTCAGAGGGGCAGATTTCAAACCAGGGAGGGAAGCTGTCCTGGGTAGGGAGCAGTCAAGCCAAGCTCCCGAGGGAATCCAGGCAGTGGGACCTTGGTCACTCAGGGTCACCGACAGGGACCACTTGGCTGAAACTGCTAAGCTCAGGTCTTGCTTCTCCTGCCAGGTCTCTGGGCGTGGTGTCCTCCTTTCCTTGCTCCCTCCCTTCCTGCGACAAATCTTACTCGTGCATTTACTAGGTGCCAGATTCCCCAACAGGTGACTTGAGAGGCTGATGTTCTGGAAAATTCTATGTCCTCCCAGAGCATGTATTAAAAGAAAAGTCGACACGGAAATCTGAACTCCTGCCACGTTCCCTCTCGCTGTGCCATCTGAGTCACGCCACTGCTTTGCTGCTTCGCAAGGTTGGCCTCCCTCTGATCCTGGACTCCCAGCGAGTTCCAGGAACACTCCTCAAGCCCGTGGCACAAAGGCAGCCTCCTGCCACGGTGCTCTCCAGACCCTCTGGGGGAAAGTCTAGCTCCCCGGTTGGCTGCCTTGGTGCTAAGCAAACCTTCTGGAATGTCCTGGCACCCACTGCTCCATTTCTTCCAGACTTGCCTGAGTGTCTCTAGATGACATCGTGATTCTTATGCCCTGCTCCTTGCAACATCAGGTCTCCCAGGACTCAGCTCTCCCCCGGCTCTCTCCACCTGCCCTACTAGCTGGTGACAGCAGGAGCCCTCTCACCAGCCTGGATCTGCCAAGCAGGACCAAACCCTGGATCTGGAAGCCCGTCCACAATGGCCACAGCACCAGTGGTCCACACATTAAGGCACGACCTATTAGGGCTCAGACACAGGAGAGCAGCCCAGTGTGGGGACAAAGCTGGGGCTTGGGGTGTCAGGTGCTGGGCGAAAGTCCAGGCACTGGCAGTGACCAGCTCTGCATGTCACTGACTCAGAGACTCTCCCTTTCCTCACCTGCACACAGCCTAGCTCCCAGAGCTGTGATGAGGAGCAATGTGCACCCATGTGCCACCCCCGATGGGCTGTGTCTTCCAAGCATCACGTGTCTGCCCTGGCCTTTGGTGTCCAGGCAGAGGTGACGGCTGGTGCTGGGCTCACTAAACTCCCTCCTGTCCCGTGGCATGACTGAGTCCCCAAAGAGCACATGTTTGGATGGACTGGGCTCTCTCCTTAGCCAGCTCCACTGGGGTGGGACAGACAATGGCGAGAGTCAGTAGAGCAGCAAGACACAGGAGAGCAGAGTGATCAACATTCCAGTGAGCCCCAGGACACAGGGAAGCACAGCGAGGGGCCACGAACCCTCCAGACAGAGCTCCTGGGGGAGACTACGTCTGGGTCAGCCCTGTGTCCCTGCACACAGCAGGTGCCCAATACGTGCTGAGCAGATGAATGAGCTGAGCGAGACAAAGTGCATGAGGGCACCGCATCTGCTGCAACAGGTGAGCGACAGGTGAGCCGCTAGAGGAGGTGGCACCAGCTGCCTCTCGACTTCACTGCCGCGACTGTCAGGGAACAGGTTTCCACCGAGTGCGGCCTGTTCCACACCCTGCTCCCTGGCTCCCCAGGTGAGAGCCCGAGTGCCACTTAGGGCAGAATGACACCTCCAAGGTGAAGACATTGACAAATTGCTCAGAACCAACCTCGGATTCCGACCTGGGGAGCACACGGTGGGTCTCACTCCTCGTGATGTTCCTCACTTGCAGCCAGAACCTGCACTTTGCGCTGGTGTCACCTGGCCACCTCTTGACAGAGATCCTGTCTGCTCTTCCCCTCGGGAAGGGAGCAAGAAGGCAGAGGTCACACGCACAGGGCGGGCTCCACAGCCAGCCCAAAGGGTGGTGACGGCACCGTTTTCCACGCCAAGCACGACAGCAGGTCTAGCCGACTCGAGGTCTGGGGCTGGCTCGAATGGCTGGGCCATCTGTCCCTTAATCAATGGGCAAACCGAAGCAAAACAACTGTCTCCAAGAGTCAATTATGGAGCTGGCAGAAGGGGCCAGCCCAGAGTCCACATACAGGCCTGGGCCTACTGGGGGCAGGGGTGTTGTTTGAACCCAAAGAATAAAAGATCCAGAAAGGCAGTGTGGAGCAGTTTGGTCCTCAGGAAGCCCACCTGGATGTCCGGGTGACAGGGCAGGACTGTGTCTGTGCACCACCGCAGACCCTGTGCCAGGTCAGGGCCTGGTGCCGAGTGGGTGCTGAGGAGTATGTGTTGAGTTAATGGCCTCCCCAGAGAATCCTTATGCTAAAGAGTGTGTCGTCAGTGTCTTCACCCCATCCCCATTGCCCCCTCTGGCCCCGGCTCCCAGACATCCTGTCTGAACGCAGTCAGCTGGGGCCGAACACAGAGCTGCTGTCCCTGGCACTGTGGCCAGCCAGGGTTGGCCTTTAGGGTCAACCACAGTGCTCAGGGCTGTGCTTCTGTGCTGCTTGGAAAACTCACTCATGCTAGGACAGTCGTTTTAGAAAGCCCTCTGAAGTCTCAGAGCTGACCTGATACCTCTTTACCTGAGCTCTGCCCCATTCCGGAACTAATCCATCAGCTCTCCTAGACCCCTATCCCTAGGACCGTGGCCAGAGGCGGTTGTGTCCATGAGTCAGCATGCTTGGACGCTGGGCTGTGCCTCCGTCACCGCCGTCCCACTCTTGCCAGTGGCAGGGGGAGGTCTGTCCCCATGCTCTGACCCTTCCCAGCCCGCCCCCTCCCACTCATGGGAAGGAGAGCCCCCGACATGTGCAAAAGTGTGCGACCCTATTCTTCTATAAAGGAGCCTTCTGTAAATAGATTAAGTAGACCTGGGCTCATTATTTCGCAATGAAGAGAAACCTGAGTTTCAACCTCATCTAGCTGGGCCCCTGCAGGTGCCATCTCCATCGGATGACACTCTTGGCTGAAATCTTGAGGGTCCAGGAGGCATACCCAGGCCTCCTACTCAGTTTCTCTCTGCTGCAGGGGACAAAGAAGGATGTGCCTCGGTCATGAACTCAAGCCCTGGAGTGTTTGATGGGCCCTAGCCCTCCCCACCATGCCAGGAGCCTGCCAGTGAAGGTGGTAGGGAGGGCGCACGGGTTCTGCCCCCCATGGTTTGGACCAGGGGCTGAGGAAAAGGGGCAACTGGAGCGCGCAGGAAAGGAAGGCAGAGCGCGGGCGGGCGAGGCTGGCGCACTCACGCTTCCTGGAGCCCAGCTGCAGCTCGTCCACACGGTACACAGAGAGCCGGCCCATGGCCCCGCACACGGAGCCCTTCTCCCCCTTGCACTCAAGGTTGCACGCCTCCGGCCTGACACTCGTCCCTGGGAGCCGGTTCCCGCAGTAGCACTCTGCACCCGCCTCCAGGCCGGCATAGACATAGGACCTGCAGGGAGACAGGGCCTGAGTGAGTCTGGGTCTCGGCCCCGAGAGAGCGCGGGGGTCCCAGCTGCAGGGCGGTCTGGGTCAGGCAATGGCAGCTGGGTCTGGGGTCAGGATAAAGGCTGGACTGGAAGCTGGGCTTAGGTCTGGGTGAGGAGGCAGCGGCCACAGCCATCAGCCTCCAGCCAGACTTAACCGTCATCTGGCCGAGTCCAGGAAATTGTTTTTCCCTTGTCATAAACGAACCAGCCTATTGGTCTCTCTCATCAGCCCTGAGCTTTGCCCGGAAGGTGCCATCCGTGGTTACAGGTCACACTGGCTCTGAATGAGTGGTGTGCTGGTAAACCGGTTCTCAGCATGGGACGGGGACAGCCCTGATTTGTAGCATTTGCCAATTTCTGCAGTGTAAACACTCACACTGTAGATGGTTTCAAGCTACCCACGGTTTGCAGTGAGCCCACGACAACCCTAAAAATGGAACCATTTGCCCTTGTCAGCCAGCACGAGCTCCAGCCTCACATCCCATGGTTGGCAGAGCCTGCCACATGTCACATCTTGTTCCAGTGCAGGGGACCTATCTCCATAGCCACGTCTTTACCTACTTTCACCTAGTTGTTAACACCATAGGTAAATTGGAAACGGAACCTATAACGCACCACCCAGGACTGTAACTGTAGAAAGTGGTCCACGTTTTCACACTCCCTTCTCGGTGGCTCTAGATGTAAAAAGCCCAGGCTGGAAACCCAGACACAAGCTTCTAGTCCCCGTCTGGCCACTAGGAAGGGGGACCCTGAGCATCACTTAATGTCTCCGTGTCTTAGCTTCCCTGACGGCTCAGAGACTAAAATGAGATTCTGTCGCCCTGAGTGTCGGCTTTATCTAGACTATAAAGTTCGATCAAGTAAGGGCCTTGTCCTTTCCTTCTCTGGCCTTGGCTTCTTCATCTGTGAAATGGGGACAGTTAACTGCTACCCAGCAGGGCATGTGAGGATTTACATGACATAACAATGGCAAAAGAACCCAAAGTGACAGAAATGAATGCAGAGTCCAGTCTGTGACTCTGTTTTGTCCTCTCTCTCACACGCACGTGTGTGCTCATGCACAAACACAGTCAACTGTGACCGCCTGGACATTAGGAACCATTCTCTGGCACATGACAAGTGTCCGGCAACTACTGGGTGAGCTGGCAGTATCAGAAAAAGCAAATCTTGTTATAAAAACAAGATAGAAATACTTTTCCTAACAGAGCTGAAAAGATCCTCAGAGAAATCTAAGTTAAAGCTTTTTATTTTATTTGAAACATATGAGTAAACTGAGGCCCAGGGAAGGAAAAGAATGCACCAGAGTCACGCAGCAAGTCCCTGGTACAGCTGGACTAGAAGCCACGTCTCCCGACACCGGCCAGGTGCCCAGGCCACCTGCCAACAAATGTTCTTCCTTCTGGACAACTGGGATCTGATCAATGAGGTCTAATTACGCTGTGACAGCCAACTGGCAGCCAGGTGCCACCTCCTTCTGGGACTGTCTCCCGACCTTACTCAGCAGGGTCAACAGGCCGGGGCCCAGCACCTACCGCTCAGCACATGCGTCCTGGCAGTGGGAGACGGTCATCTTTCTCAAGTCGTAAAACACAGCCCCCTTCAGAGTCCTCTCCTGGCCATCGTCGCTGAAGCATCCAACGTACGTGCCTGCAGGGAAGGACACAAGGCTGAGGTTAGAGTCCCGGGAGACAGAGGGAGGGTCCCAGTCGTGGACCCACCCTTAGGAAAAGGCCAGGGACTCTCTCCCATCCTGGCCAAGGCCCCTCGCAGAGAAGCCCAGGGGATGAGGGCCGTGGTCCAACCTTCCCCTTAGTGCCGAGCCTCCCTCTTACTCATTTCCTGCCCCTTTTTTTGTAGCTAATGACCCACCGTCCACCTGGACAGCCCTGCCAGGAGCCTGGTGTCAGCCTGACCACCTCTTTCTTCCACCACCCGCAGTGCACAATTCCGGATGGCTGCATTGCCTCCCATGGACTCCAGTCCTCCCCAACCCCCTGCGCTCCCAGGCTCATGTCCTTAGAGACAGGTTCTGTGGACTCCTTGTGGGCCAGCGGGAAGACATTACTTAGGGTAAGTCTGCTTTTAGCTAATTTGAGGAAGATCTTTCCAACAGGGAGAACTATTCCAAGAAAAATACTTGCTGTCCCAGGAGGGATTAAGTCCCCATTGCTGGAGTGTGTGTACAACATCTGTGAGTGCAAGTGTCCTGTGCAGGAATCAACAAGACCAAGTGACCGTGGAGGCCCCTCCAGGCCAGCTACCTCGGGCACATCCCTGGAAGGGGACACTGGGGGACGTGACTCTAGGAAGCAGAGGCAGTGCAAACCCAACCAAGCACGCGCCAGTTGGGGTCTGTAACAGCCCTGCCTTGTCCCAAGGGAGGGAGACGTGTCCCAGAGATGCACAGAGGAGCTCGGAGAACACGAGCACAGTGCAGATGCGGCATCAGGCATGTAAATGTCACGCGCACCAGTGTTTTGAAGGAGCGGCATGTTGGGAATTTGCAAACACGCCGTCGCAGAGTCCCCAGGCTGTGAACACACACCCACAATAGCTGTGCCGAGATCTGGATTGGGCACGTGTGATAAAGACACATCTCCCCGGGACTGTCTGCATCGGCTCCTCGATGTCACCTGTGGAGCGTGCCGCAGCCCCTGGAGAAATCAGGCCGTCTCTGGGCAGCGCCGTGCCCGAGGCCTCCCAGCAGCCTGCCGGCTCCCAAAGGAAGCCAGTCTGGATGGTCCCCAGTCTGGGAGCTCCCCGAGGGCAAGGAGTAACTTGTCTTTACTCCTGCTGAGAGTCCGGCCCACGACAGCAGCTCAGGCCACCTGAGTCTGCCAAGCATTCACTTCTGGGGCCCCGATCAGAGAGTGACTCTTCTGTCTGTAAACACTACACTTAATTCCACCTCTGATCTCAGCTAAGTCACTTCCACTGTCTGTGTCTTAGTTTCCTCAGCTGTCAAATGGGCACATGCCCACCCTCCTCCCTGCCTCACTGTGCTCAAAGTTATTTCTCTTGTCCCACATTTGGACCTGTCCCTGCTCCCCACTAAGGCCACCCTCTGCTTCCTACCTGTCCTTGGAGGCTTTAATCTCTGAGCCTAACCATGCTGGCCGGCCAGGGCCTCCCCTTTCTCTGGAGTCTTATGTGTTGTGCCTGAAAAACTTGTCTGTTGGCTGAACCCTTGTCATCAACTGTTGTTTAAAACCCTGTGCATCTGTGTGTCCTGTCTCTGCAACAGGACTGCAGGCTCCTGAGGCTGGGGACCACATTTTCACCATAGTAGTGCCCCCCAGTGACTCCCCAGGGTTAGGCACAAGGTCCATGTCAACAGCTCACTGTGGATAGTGGGTTGCAGCTCCTACAAACCATACTGGTGTGCTTGAGGTGCGACGGGAGGAGCAGAACACCCGCATGCAAGGAGGGGATGGTCTGATGGATGCACCAAGGTGCAAGTCCCAAGGTCCCAGTTTAAGAAAGGCAGAGTAGAGAATGGCCGAGATGGCAGGAGACTGGACTTCCCACCACACCAAAACCCAAGGGACTCGGAGACCCTCAGATCAGAGAACACCTGAGCTGAAGGGGGAGCAACGGCTACCTTCTTCAACGTCTGCCAAAGGGCCGGGCCCCCTGCCAGGCTCTGAGCCTCTTGAGGTCACCTTCACCCGGGGGTGCCCATCAGCACACGTGACCACACCAGTGTGCTGCCCACAGGCAGGTGCTACACCCGTCTGGTGAGGACTGCTGCCCCGATACCCAGCCTCGCAAGCTGCCCTCCCCTGTCAGGCTCAGGACCCCTATGGCCGGCATGGACCGCAGCAGGAAGCTCCCACCCAGGCCACTCTGCCGGCCTACTTAGTAAAACAACACTAATATTTGAGAAATTTCTGATGTGTTGCTCAGCAAAGAAGAAATTCCACTCTAGCTTTCAATTAAACATCCAAAGCACAAGCTCAGGGACTGGTAAACATTTATCACTGTAGACAGGAAATGAGCCCCAAGGTTCTTTAAGTGTCCCAGCTTAAGACCTTCCAAGGCTGACGCTGGCACGTACCCATGTCTGGGGGAGCGGATGGAAACAGCCTTTGAGAACAGGCTGACACAGGTTCAAATCCCGTCTCCACCACTAACTGGCTATGCTGCCTCTCTGAGCCTCTGCTTCCGCATCTGTTAAATGGGTATACAGTGCCAATTCCATGGCAGTATTTGTGAGAATTCTATAAGATAACACATGTAAAACACCTAATGCAAGCCTTGGTGTGTAGTAAGTACTCAGTAGTGACTGCTTTTATTGTTAATGCATTGCTATTAATAACGAACATTTTTAAATTACTTTACTTCCCTGAAACTCAAATTCTTCATCATTAAAATGGTGATAGCACCACTTGCATCATAAGCTGTTTGAAGATTAAATTAAACGAGATAACAGATGTACATCGATACAAAACAATGCTTGGCCCATAACAGATGTTCGAGTAAGTAACAGCTATTATTATTCTGATCCTATACTCTAACCTGGGACAAGTGTGATGGATGGATCAGTAAATATTAGCTGAATAACTAACACATTAATAAAAGAGAGAAAAAGGACGGTCTCAAGCAGTCAGGCTCCGGTTCTTTTGACAACAAGGAGTGGCTGCCCCGTGACCAGCTGGCCATTCGATGGCGCTGACCAGTGTGGACAGGAAGCCCCATGCCTGGCCAGCCCCGCCTCAGTGTGTGGCAGGGGCCTGAGACACAGATGGCCCCTCCATTTGGGAGGAGGAGGTGAGCTCTTTTATCTGGAGACAGAATGAATGGCTTTCCTAACTCCCTGACAGAGGCGAGAATGTGCAGGGAAGAAAGAACTTCCGAGGGATACACTGGGACACATTCTGAGGCGGATTTATTACTTTCGGCTGAAATGGAGGCATTGCATTATTGTCTGTGACTCTGCATCTGTTCATTTGCACATCAGAATGGACATGCCGTGAGGCTATTAACGATGGCTTTGAAGATATTGGAATGTCTTTGGAAATTACTATCAATAAAAAACAAACTGGCTATGGAGAAGTTACTATTTTTCCCCTAGTAAACTTACTGACATTTTATTCCATTATGGATGTTGTCCAAGGTATAATGAAATGCTCAGTGATTGATGGGGCCTCCTGAAGCTTCCACGCCTTGCAGGATCCCCTTTCAGGAGGATGGCGGGCTGCCCGGCCACAAAGAGACGCCTGCTTTGTCTGCAACCCCGGCAGCTGGCCCGAGGGCTGAGCTGTGGGCTACTCTCCACCAGCAAGGCCCACCTGGCCAGGCAGGACCCTCGGAGCCCTGGGAGGGGAAGGGGCCCCCAGAGAGCTTTCAGGCCAGCACTTGCCTTCCTCTGTTCTCTGGCGACCTCCAGCTATGAGACCACACAGCCTCCCCCAGACTTGGTTTGCATATTGTGCAGGGACAGCAAATTCTTCCGTAAGTCCTGGGGCATAGTCAAAAGATTTAACAATCTATGGGGGGCACTGATCATTCAGAATTCCCCCATTCAGCACTGGAATCATGTTAACCCTTTCCTTGCTGGGTTATGGGGAGGTTTGGGGGTCACCGGGGAGGCAAAGTATAGGGAGCACCCCAGGGGACCAGGGCAGTGGCCGTTTATCAACAGACATGGAGGTATTTCAATATTTTAACAACTCTTAAGGCCATACTGGCTTATAAAGTTGGAGATCAGTCCTGCTTACATCTAATCATAATCTCTCTGGCTTTTACTAGAGCTCCTTCCATTAGTTCTTTAAGTCACTGGGGGTAACTTACAGTAAAGGGGTGCCCACTGGTTCTCTTAGACATAAATTCTCCACAGCCAGGGCTGTAGCTGGGTCACCCTGAGTCCTCCCCTCTGCTGGTCACGCCCCTTGCACATGCCTCTAGCACGTCTCAGTCATGCTTTGCAGGAGTCACTGGGGTGCATATCTGATTCCACCACCAGATTGAGCTCCTCAAGGGCACAGTGAAGAGCATGCAAGGAGATTCATGTAGTGGATCCCTAATAGAAATGAAGAAAGGAATTGAGGCAGGTGAATTTACCCAAGGCCACAGGGCGAGCAATTGGCAATAGCAAGATAGGAATCCATGCCTGTTTTCAAAACTTGCGCTCTTTACATGGCATCCCCTCGAGAAAGCCATGTTGACTTTCATTAGTCATTTACACTTTAGTCTAAATAAGTGGCACTGGTGGAACCTTCATAGAGATCCAGTTTCTTGGTGTGTTGGGGAGAGTTTACAGAAATCATACCTGTGTAAAATGAGCTGCAGCATCAGTTCCTCATTTCTCCCCTTTTCCATGAAAGTCTCCCTGAGGAATCCTACAGCAAGGTTTCTAAAGAAACTAGATGGTTTCTAAAGAAACTTCCTTCCAGGGAGACAAGAGCCCACAGCCTTCCAGTCTTCTTTTTACTGGGTAACCAGTCATCCTCTTAAGGTAAGGACAGCTTGGGCTCCTTTCTCTTCCCTGGAACCTTCTCATCATGCTCAGAATAAAGCTAAACTCCCAGGCCTGGTGCTCGCGGCCCTCCCTCACCCAGGCCCTGATACCCTCTTGCCTCATCTCCTTTCATATTCTGCCACTTGGTACTCTACACTCTAACCACACCTATCATAGTCGAGAGAGCAGTTCCTCTCGTGACTTGGGGTACAGGGATAAGTCGGGTGGCGACAGGGATGCTGAGAAGCTGGTTGAGCTCAATCACCGTGCAACAACTTCGACACTTCCTGGGTGCTCACCGAGCGCCAGTCACATTTGCTGGCCCTGCACAGAAAGTCTGCATAATTCCACGCAAAGAGCTGCAACCCGGAGCCAGACGTCCCCAAGCTGGAACCCAGCAATGTGACTCCGGTGGACGCTGTCACGCCCCCACCCATGTCCCCCCGGCCTGCCACTTCCAGCTTGCACCCTGCGACGTGTGTTCTTCTCCAGCTCCAAGTCCCCCGCTGGATTAAGCCCTGGTTGCCCGGTGGATGCCTGATCAATAACGCACCTTTCGTGGCTGCCCTCCCCTCCGTCTCACTTCCCACGCCCCGACCAGGGTTCCCTGGAATCACATCTCAGATACACTGGGTGCACTTGAGTCCTCCTTTCGGGGTTTGCTTCTAGGGAACTGAAGCTAAGACAATGAGCTGGGCAATTTATTTACCTCCTTCGTGCCTCAGTTTCTTCACCTGTAAAACTGGGACATACTAATACCTGCAAATAGTAGACGTACAGGTGCACAGTAAATGCTATATGAGTTAACCACTTTTATTAAGTAACGCCAGGTGCCAGTTAGGGTGCCAACTAATACACCAGGTGCTCTATCCCAGCGGTTCTCAGCGTCAGCATGCACCCGAAGCACCTGGAGAGGGATTCAAAACAGACTGCAGGGCCCTACCCCAGAGCAACTGAGGGGGTACGTCCAGAATAACCTGGGAATCTGCACTGACGACAGGTTCCTGCCCTGATGCTGATACTGCTGGCCTGGGCGCTCGCTCTGCGAACCGCTGCTCTAGACCACCACGCTTACTCCTCACCATAACCCTGGGGTGGGTGTCTCTACCTCCATTTCAGAGGGACCCAGGGAAGCTAAGCGACATGTCCAAGGTCACCCAACACGGTTGTGGCTGAGCCAGGACTCAAGGCGAGGTCTGTCTATGCCCACGGCGGAGCTCTGAATGACCTGCTCACACATCTCGGCCTGGAGCCACGTGGCATTCCAGCTGGTGAGTGAGCAAAACTCCCAAGGCCCTTCCTGCCACAGCCCCGCAGTGCCTTCTTCTCCTGCTGCCGGGGGCCCAGAGAGAACGGGGACACCAGCCCGTGACCCTGAGCAGGGCGCGCGGGAGCAGCTCCCGAACACACAGCGGACACCTACCTCGGCCGCGGGTGGCCGGCCTGGGCGGAGCCTGGAGGACCATGGCGGCGGGCCCCGGGGGGTCGGTCATGAAGTGGTGCAGCCAGCGGCGCCGCAGCTGGCGCAGCTCCGTGTTGCGGGTCCGGAGCCAGCGGGGGCCGGGCCTGGTCCGGGCCAGGGGGCCGCGCAGCACGTCCACACCGAGCAGCAGCTCCGGGCTGGCGCGGGCGCCCTGCAGGGCTCTGCTGTCCAGCAAGCCCACGCCCAGCGCCACGGCGGCCACCGGCAAGGCCTGCAGGGGGCTGGGCGGCCGGGGGCCCTGGGGTGGGGGCACTCGGGCCCGCTGCAGCAGCAGCAGGCTGCCGGTCATCAGGTAGGCGGCCGTGAGGAAGAACAGCAGGAACTGCGTTCGGCGGAGAAACTTCTGGAGTCGGAAGAAAGGTTTGGCCATGCCCCTGGGCGGCAGGGCTCCCAGGTGGAGCCCGGGGATGGCTCCTAACGCCCGGGTCGGGGGGAGGCCGGGGCCTCCGGAGCCGTCATCCCTGCATCCTGAATCCTGGCCCCTGCCGAGGTTCTCCTGGGGTCACTGCTCCTGCTCGGTGGGCAGCGGTGTTCACGCGGCACCATCGCTCATCTCCAGCAGCCCCTGGCCCTGCAGCGGCAGCCTCCACCCGGGTGTCACAGGCTTCTCCATCCCTGGGCTTTCCCGACCCTCATCTCCTGGCTCAGAAATCTGGAAAGGTGGAGAAAGAGCACTTAGATTTAATGGGAGGGTCCACCACCCCTACCCAGGACACCCCCAACCTCGTGCTTGATTTGCCAAAGGAGCCAGCTGTGTTGTGGAAGCACTGAACGGAGCTGGGTTCAAATCCCAGCTCTGCCACGGGCAGGCTGTGTGACATGGGCAGGGTGCTTCACCTCGCCTGGCCTCAGCTTCCTAATCTGTAAAATGGGGCTAACAGTCCTCCCGTGAGTAGCAGTGAGGATCCAGTGATGACAGCAATAGAAACGAGGACGACAGAGAGTAGCGGGTCTATACTGAGTCCCTACTACATGCCAGGCTCTCAGCTGAACACTGTATGTATCACGTCATTTAACCCTCACACCAACCAAAGCGATAGAGACTATAATATCGCCTTTTTACAGTGGAGGAAACCGTGGCAAAAGGAGGCATATTAATTTTCCCCAAGTCACGCAGGTGGCAAGAAGAAGAGCCCTTCTCAAGCAAAAGAAGAGCCAAGGTTTTGACCAGTCTGTATTCAGAGACTGTACTCCCACCTATGACACGGCCCAGCCTGTAATGAGATGCCACCCCACGTACGTGCACCTAGCCCAGGCAGGAGTACACAGCAGGTGCCCCATACACGCACGCAATCAGCTAACTGCCAGGGGTACACTGGGACAGCGAGCCACGTTTTGGAAGGAGCTTCTGCAGAGGGTGGTCTCCGGCTTTCACAAAGGAGGAAGAGGAGGAAGACAGGGGCTCGAGTGGTCTTCCCAGGCCTCCTGGACTCAAAGAACAGGGCAGAGCCTGGGCCGTGCACCTGCAAATGGAGGCTGGTGCGGCGAAGGCGGAAGGTGCCCCAAGTGGCCTCTTATGGGCCCCTCCGCTCCCCAGGACTCAGCTCTCACTCTGGGCTTTGGTTCCCACTGGCGGCGCCTGTCAAGTACGCTGTTAGGGTTGGCAGAAGACTCTGCAGCTGCCGCGAGCCAGGCCGCTGTGCGAGGGAAGCCCTGAGCACAAGGGCAGGCTTGTCCCAGAAGAAAAAGACCCCTAGAAGCGTGACTAAGCCACTGCCCATAACTAACTTGGCCTGGGACCCCCGCCAGGCCTGTGCAGCCGCTCAATGGCTGCTCTGTGTGCCGGGGACAGACAGCCGGGTGTGAGCAGAAAGACAATGTTTGGGCTCCGGGGGTCTGGCATCGCAGGCCCCCAGGGAGGTTGGAGAGGCTTGTGACAAAGATCCAAAGGGGTCCAGACAAGCACGACCCTCTCTGATTAAATGCTGAGGGCTCCAGGTTCTGAGGTCTTCAGGGAGCACAGAGATCTGGAAATACATGACCCCTGGTCATTTAGGTTGCGCTGGGGGTGGCAGGCTCGGTAATTAGCAAATGAAGGTGGAATTAAACTCTGAGTCGGGAAGCCATTTCAGACCGGTCTCCAGAGCTTTTAGTTTCTAAGCTGCTGTGTCTGCCAGCCCCCACCCCCCTGGCCCCAGCCTCAACAGATTTGTAAAATCACAGAGAAAATCCCAAGAAATCCTGGCTGATCTCTCTGCCTGCAGCTCTGGATCCTCCAATCCACCTTCCACAAGGCTACCAGGGTGATCCTCCTAACACACAAATCTGATCACGGCGCTCCCCTGCTTAAAATCCCTTTCAATAGCTCCTCGCAGCTATTGGGATAAACTCCAAGCTCCTTAGCATGACATGTAAGGCCCTTTCGTGATCCAGCCTCATCTCTCACCAGGCCCTGGCCTTCAGCTTCTCCATCTCTCACACACACACACCACACCACACACACACACACACACACACACGCACGCACATACTCCCCACATTCCCACAGAGCCACCTGTATCTCAGCACATCTGCCTCAGTGCCTTTGCACGTGCTACCTTTTATGCTTTTTCCTCCCTCTCCACTTGGCAAATCCCTGTGTATCCTCCAAAGCTCAGCCTGGATGTCTGCGCCTCCTCCGAGAAGCTCTCCCTGCCCACCAGCCGTGAGCTGATGAAGATTCCTCAGTCTTCCCACCGCATGTGCTGGCCCCATCCCAGCACACACCATCCTGGGCTGATCTGAATTGTCCATCCACTTGCCAGCCGTCCTTGAAGGACTGTGACCTCCTCAAAGCTACAGGCCATATCCGATTCATTTTCCTAACTCCGGCCCCAGCAGGAGGCCTGGCACAGTGAGGAGCCTCAGCAATCTTTGTTCCCCAGCACATTTTTGAAACTGACAAGAGGATAAATAAACTGATCCGCAAATCCTGATATCAGAAACCTGCTCCTGGGGGTCAGGGATGTAAAACGTCACACTCTCCCCACCCAGAGCTGTGGATGAGCCTGATGGAGCAGTGCATGGGCACAGGGCCCAGGCCACCGGAGTAGAGGGCTTTCAGATGCACGGAAGTCAGCAAGAGTGCCTGGGCTTTATATACCATCCTTTCTGTGTTGTAATTCTACGAAGAGAGGCTTCCAGAGGTCTGCTCAAAAAGGGGTTCTGGTTACAGGGTTGGGATCGTATCAGTGAAAAATCCTATACAACTAAAATAAAAGGAGAGAGGGTAGCACTCAACAGTTTAAAATTTTGAAGGCAGGATGTGGTGTGAATTCCACATACATGTTATAGGGAGGATCTGGATACATGATGCATGCAGGGGAGGGGTGGGGAGTGGTCAGGGCTAATCAGTCAGGATTCAACCCATCTCACCAGGCTCCCTCCTAAGTCCTCCGAAGTGCTCTCTGGTGCTGCCCCTTTGCGAAGGGCCTCCCTTGGTCTGGTGAGGATGGTGCTGGGTGTGGGCAGAGCAGACAGCCACGTGCAGCCCAGAGCTCCACCGCCCAGGTATCCTAGGCTGCCAATCCCAACTTTTAAAATCACAAAGCAGATTCCCAACCCAGAGCACTCACTGCAGGTGGGCTGGGGGGCATGGGGCATGCCCCAAAGCATCAGGAACTTGTCCCCCTGCCCCAGACTGCCAGGAAACTTCACTGCCAACATCGCATTTGCCAGTCATCCCCCACTTTCAGCCATGCTCCCCTCTCCTGGCAGCTGGCAGTCCCTCCAGGGCATGGATCACACCTGCTTCATCTCCATGTCCCCAGACCCCAACACACAGCTAGCAGGGCAGTGGCGGTAAATGTTTGTTGAGTGACTGAACCTGAAGGAGGCCTGGGGTGGGCTAGGAAACTTGGGGCATCTGCACAATGGCTCGCAGCTGTGCCCACTGCACCCCCGAAGCCAGCAGGCCCTCCGTCATAGCAAATCTACCTTGAGCAAAGCATTGCACAGGGCCTCAGGCTCCTTGTCTGTTAAATGGGGTTAAATGGGCATTACGGGATCCCATTGGAGTGGAGGCGAAACTTCGTACCTACAGACTGCGGCGTGTGCTGGTTACGAATGCAAGCAAGGAAAGGCCGAGCACAGGCCTGCAGCAGCTGTGCCACTGGTGAAGTCAGACCCAAGGGCCCCCCTCCCCTCCCTCTTAGCCCCTCACTCCCCAGGGTGCACCCAGGATCGCACTCTTGCTTAAAGCTAATCCTCGTGCTAAGCCTGCTGTTAGCAGTTGCTTTATTTTTCAAAGCCACCATTTATTAAGCACTTGCAGCGTTAATAAATAGGCTAGCCCGGGTTGTGCGTTTTACCTGCACTGTCTCATTTACTCCACGTAACCCACAGAGCGTGTGCCCCGCTCGCTTCGCCTGAGAGCCGAGCTGGGTGCAGCCCGATGCCCACAGTGAGACAGATCAGCGCCAGCGCTCAGACCAGGCCTCGTGCTCCCAAAGCCCACCTTGTGCCCGCTAAGCTTCCTGCCTTTCCCCGCCCCCGCTTTGGCTTCACACGAGGCAAGAGTTATTCTTGAAAGCAGTTTCATGTGCCTCGCTCAGCACCCTTTTGAAGTCATGCGAGGCCTAAGCTCCTGGAGATGATGCCACACATGGCGTCCCCTGAGCCAAACCTCCCAGACACTGCGCTGTCAGGAAGTGACCTGGCCTCCCAGAGCTGCAGGGAGGCCGCCTCAGCCCCTCCCCTCCTCCCAGAGTCTGGAGAGTTTTCCCCCAAGGTTTCCCACAGGCACCTCCCATCTCAGAACCCCATGAAGTGCTTTGGGGGAGGGTGGTGGGCTGAGCTCCACCCCTGCCCCCGGCTTGGCTTTCTGGGGAGGGGGCACCAGGGCTGGACAAAGGTGTGCACCTGCTGTCCTGCCCAGTGGCCTTCCGGGACCCTGGGGTCACCCTAGAGAAGAGCAGGGCCTGGAGAGAGAGACCCTGAGCTCCCTCTCTGGAAGGAGAGGAGAATAATAGAACAAAAGGGCTTCTGGAAGTCTCGGGAGGGAGCAGGAACTCTGAGCACGTGGAGTCTCAGACAACCTGAACCTTTGTCTGTTACTTGGTTGTCATCGGGGCCTCCAGGGAGCAGCAGTTTGAGCCTGAAGGAGGGGTGAGGTGGGCTGGCCAGATGGCCACCTCTTGGCCAGGCTGGGGGTCCAGAGACCAAGGAGTAGCAGTGGGGAGGGGTGGGGAGTGGTGGTAAGGGTAGGGGAGGCAGTTACTGGGGCCGGGGGCTAGAGGACAGAACTCACAGCTGGCCCAGGCCTGACCAGAGGCCACTGGGGTTCACTCGTGTGACTCTACCTCCCTACCACCCCCTCCCCCCGCCAAAGAGGACAGGCAGTGGCAGTGGAGGGCAGAATGACTCCAGACACCCCCAGAGGGATCTCAGCCACTGTGGCCACTGCAGCAAGGGCTGCGAACCTCTGGGGACTCAGGAGCTGTGAGCTCTTAGCAAAGCAAGAGCCCCAAGAGAATAGGGCCAGCATGTTCCTCTCCAGACAAGAAGGAGATGAGCCTCTGTGTCCCAGCCACTCGGAGCACAGCCCCAGCCTCAGTGACTGGCAGCCGGGGGCTCAGCCTCAGGACCCTGGCTTAGCGCATGAAGGAGCCTCCAGCGGAGTGCAGCGTTTCTGGATTCCCCTCCCCTGATGCTCCCCACTCCTCTCCCCGCTGCCTTTGCCCTGCTTGGGCTCAGCGCTTAGCATCTGGACCCCAACCCCCTCCTAGAGGCTGTCCCCTTCCAGCAGCCTAAGAAAGTGTTCTTTCTAAATAAAGAGCTAATGACACTACAGCCTGCAATGTCTCCCCAGCGCTCGGACGACCAAGATCCAGCTCCTTAGCCTGGCACTCAATGGCCCTTCTTGGTGCAATCTCCCAGACCCTCCATCTTAATAGTCCTTCCAGGGCCCTGTATCCCACCAGGCCAGTGTGAGACGCTTCACACACCCTCACACACGCTCTTCTGCCAGCCAGGGATGCCTGTGCCCCATCTCATGTCTTTGAAAGGCTTCAGGCTACCAAGGCTCAGCTCTAAGGCCACCTCTTCCATGAAGCCTCACTGATGCCCGGAAAGAGTCGCTCCCCAGCATTAGACAGTGAGGCTGGATGCTGCAGAGAACGGTGCCTGGGTGCTGTGTTGTCTTGAGTCGGGGCTGCCTGCTCCTGTCCCTACTTCTCCTCCCAGGCACAGTTGGTGCCTCTGCCTGCTTCTGGGCGGGCCCAGGGCAGGCCCCTGGAAATGAGTGTCTGCTGGACACCCTCCCTCCATGCTCAGGGCCATGCTGCCCTCACTCCCGGGTCCCACACCTCTGGGGCTTGGAGGCTGAGAAAAGGGGCCAGGGAACCACTAAACATAAACCTTCTGGGCCCCTGGTGAGAACAAAGTCTGGGAAATAGGAGTGGGTGGGGACCCTGCCTTTGATCAGGCAAATCTCTTGATATTTTGAACTTTAGAACTTCAGAGAAAAAGTTCAAAATTAAAAGAAAACTTGCTAAAAGGTATAAAACATAACAATAAGGTGAGGTCAAAATGCCATTCAATGCAAAGAGGGGAAACCCTTCAGTAAACCTACTGCTGGGGTTCATACAACTAAGAATAATTTTTAATATCCCATGTTAGAAATGTCAAGGTACTTTCACGGACTATCAAGTGCACTGAATGAATGATCAGATGAACGAATGAATGAGTGATCTTCCCACAAACTTGTGAGGTCAAAATCATTATCATCCCCATTATATAGATGCACAATTTGAGACGGAGAGAGGGCCAATTAACTTGCACACAGACAGACAGCCATTGCTAGACTGAACTCTCTGATTCCAAGTGCACGTCACCTTCCATATCATACGGCCTTCATTAGTTCAATACCAGGGACAGATCTTTCCAAGCACCATTCCAGGGGGTGGGGCTGCAAAGACAGGACATATCACCTTTGGGGCTGACATTTCCCCCTTTCCAGCTGGTTAATCGGGAGTCCATCCCGCTCTTGGAAGAGCCGATCACAACCTCTTCCGGCCTATCTCTGGGCTACCTCTTTTCTAGAGCTCTATTTTGTTAATCTGTTTATGTGTTTTTGTTTTTTTTCCATCTAGTGGTGAACCCTTGACTGTTGTCTTGGTCCTATCTCAGAGTCTGGCAGGTAAACAGGTGTTTAAACCTCAGAGTGACTTGGCTACATCTAGCTGAGTAGAGTACCCAACCAAAGTCACACCTGACATTCTCTCACTTGATACTCTCCACTGGGATGGGGACTCAAGCTATGGGAGAGGGCCCAAGATACCCTGTGCGTTCCTGTCCTCGGAACACTCATTGTCCCCTCATGCCAAGGGAGGGGGCTCAAATCTCCAGTGGCTTCCAGCTTCAAGGGAAGGGAAGCAGAGTGGACCGTAGGGGACTTAACAGCTACCAGTAGGTGCACCGCATTTTGTAGCTTACAAAGTTAACCCAGCCCATTCTTGCATCCACTTCTCACATCCACACCAGGAGGCAGCGCATAGGTAGGGTTCCTCCCTGACCGTGTTCTCCAAAAGCGGCCCACTTCCGATAATTTTCCAGGCCATATGTCAACATGGTTATTATCAAAGCCATGATGAGAAGAGATTAAAGGAAGCAGTGTGAAGGCAAGATCACAAGCCCAGGGAGAAGGCAGTGGAAGGCCACGTTCACTTGCTCATTCCCTGAATGAGCAGGGCGAGCCTCCAGCCCCGATTGGCCCTAGGTGTTAGGACCTGGCTCTGCCTCTGCTGGTACGTGTGATTATCCCTTGTACCTTCAGGATGAAGACGTTGAAGGCCTAAACACTGAGCTGCCCCAGAGTCCCTGGCCTTGACCCCACTGTGCCTCCAAAGGGGAGCTCACCAAGGCTGACCGGGGTCTGAGCAGGATGGGAGTACAAGCTGGGAGCGTCCCCAAAGAGAAACGCCTTTCCAGGAGGTCCTGCTCAGAGATGGTTCTATCAGGGCCCGGGAAACTCTGGATTCAGAGGCTCTGAGTCGCCTGCTCAGGCTGACTCCACAAGGAACCAGCTCTGCGACTCACTCCCCAGTGCTCCTGTGAGACTGACCAGGCTGGAGGCTCAAGCCTTAGCAGCAGACCAACTGGTGGCCCAGAATATCCACTTCTGCCTGAGTAGGGAGACAGGAGGGAGGGACAGGAGTAGCCATTCTGCCCGATCCCAGGTTCTCTTCACTTCCAACTAGACATGACACAAGCCACAGGACAGCACCACACAGGGCTGCCACACCCACTGAAGAGAGGGATCCCCTCACCCCCAAAGAAGGCTGCAGGTGAGGGCCAGGGGGCTTCTGGTGGGGGAGGTGAGGCCGTCAGGCTCCGCTCACCAGCCCCGCAAGCCCACCCAACCTCCTTCAGCCAGGGTGCCAGGACAGCCCCGGCTCTTCCTCATAGAAACCCTGGCTCCAGCAGCCCACCTGCCTCGGCACCTTCTCCAGGGGTCTTCTGAGAGCAGGGCCGGCTAAGCGCCTGTGTGAGGAGAGCATGCTCCAGAGAAATAAACCCCATTCTTCCACACCCGAAGGAAACCCTCTCCGTCGGCTCCCCAGCACTCGCAGCGTCAAGCAGGGGGTCCTGCAGACAAGGCAGGCAAGCCAGCGTCATCCTCTAACTCTGTCACTCCCCACCGGCCCTCGGCCCTCGCTGCCTGTGACCCGCTGTGCGAAAACCCAGGCAATTCAAAGGAGGAAAGAAAGGCCCCCATTCCTGATCCTAACCATGGGGTCCCAAAGTGGGTTAACTCAAGTCCTTCCATAAACGGAAGCTACAAGAGGGATGATTAAGTACAGCGGGGTCCCGAGTCTGTCCACCTTGGGAGCAGCTGGGGACAGGGCGAGTGTGGGCAGCGCGGAGCTGCGGGGCTGGACCCCTGTATCAGCCTGCCTACTGCTCCGCAGGAGGGACAGAGGTCCCCGCCCCGGGGGAGCCAGCACCCAGCAGGTATCATCCTGAGCCCAGATGCTCTGGAAAATGCCCAGCCTGGGACGCTTCTGAGTATGAAAGAAAAACGCAATTGGAAGCCTCCAGTCCTGAGTGTCCGTCCACACCTGGGAAGATGCAAACATCCACTCGGGGTAATTTTCTGGACAAAATACAGCCGTTTCGCTTTTGCCTCTGCCTGCGTTCAAGTTCACCAAGAGCCTGGAGAAAACCCTCCGCTGACCGGAAGCCTGGCTCGGTGGCGGAACGAGAGGCAGAGAGGGAGCTACCTCTGGGTAAATGTCTCGGCCTCAGGGGACGGGGGGGAGGAGGGGCTGTGCGCACCCCCAAACCGTGCCCTCGCCCCCTCCCCGCCCGACCGCGGCGCCCCCGCAGGAAACGGACAGTCTCCCAGGACTCCCGGAGGAGGACGCGGCTCCGCAAGTCCCGCCGGCGCCGAGGCGCTCCCCGCACCCGCACCCGCTCGCACTCCCCTTCCCCGGCGAGGCGCCCCCCGCAGCCAGCCCCGAAGCCGGAGCAGGTGCAGCCCCAGCCGCGCGCCCAGCCGCGTCTACACAAACTTGTTTGCCCGCGGCGGGGGAAATCCTGCTCGCAGCCCGCGCTGGGGTCCCGGCTGGAGCCCCCAGGAGACAGGACTCACCCCGCGATCGCGGCCGGCTGGGGCGCCGGCGGCCACACGCCCGCCTCCCCGGGGCGCAGAGCCCGCAGCCCCGCAGTGCCCGGAGCCCCGGCGCCCTCGGCGCCCGCACGTCCCCGGCCGCCCGCGGCGAGCGGACCGACGCGCCCGGGGACAGGGCGCCGCCGCCGGGCTCCCCGTGCTGCGGAGCGGCGGGCGGAGCGGCGGCGGCGGGGCGCGCGGGTGCGGAGCTGGCGGCGGGCGGCGGGCGGCGGGCGGCGAGCGGGCGAGCGGGCGAGCGAGCGCCCGGCTCTGCACATGCTCACTCGCGCGGCCCGGCGACAGCGGCCGGCCGCCACCGGGTCCTAGAGGCGCCCGCGCGCGCCGCCCGCTGCCCGGGGGAGGGGTCGCGGCTTCACCCGCGGGGGCCCGCACCCTGCCCCGGCCCGGGAGACACGCACGCGGGGCGTGCCACGCGCCACTGCCAAGCACAGACGCTCCGGTACACACACGCACACACACACAGCCACAGCCTTGCACGGGAGCCTCACTGGCTCTCGTACACACACCATGGCGCTCACACCCCCACGCAGACACACAGACACGCTGGGCACTGCCACACCGAGGAGCACGCCGCGCACTCACTGCGATGCAGACACACAGTGGCAGACGCACACTGCCTGATACAAATCCACACCGAATCACTGTTCACAGACGCACTGACACCCACACTCACACATACACACACTCCCTGTCTCCGGGCTCTGCCCCACTCACCCAGAAACACACAGGGCCACTGGGACAGGTGCGCACGCACACAGCCACACAGTTTGTAGCACTCTGATACAAATGCACAGACACACACTGTGTCCCCGTCCCATGCAGAGCTGGATACTGGCGGTCACACCTTCAGGCACACACACTCTCAGAGGCAAGCACGTGCCGGAACACTCACACTCACACTATCTGGGACAGTCCTACAGAGACAAACGCACCGACACCATGTCCCACGCTTGCACACTCAGGGCTCTGCTACCGGCTTAGCGCACCTCTCCACACCGGCGCACAGGGACAGACCCACGCCTGGACACAGTCGCCCACGGAAGGAACACCACGCACCGGTGTCCACTAACAGACACACGCTTGCATAGAGGGGTATACTGGGCACTGACACACGCTCTCTCTCACACACACACAAGCACACACACACCCCGAGGTGGACATTTGCTGAACAGTCACAGGTCTGTACACAATCCCACTGTTTAAATAAAGGCTGGATCCCAACCTAAGAATGTCCCCTCTGAGCAGCCCCGCCCCTGCTTCTCAGAAGCTCCCAAGTCACACTGTCCACCCCGCCCTGCCAGGTGCACCAGTGGGCCCTGTCCTCACCCAGGGCTGGCTGCTGACACGCTCCCGGAGGCTGAGGACAGCAGAGGCGGCAGGAGCAGGTGGCGGTGGCTCTAACCCGGTCTTCCTGAAAGGGAGTCTATGCCTCCGACTCCCACTAGGGGCAGAGGTGCTCGGCCGGGCTCAGCGGAGCCTGCTTTCAACAGGTGCAGGGCGGCAGGGGGACAATTCGCCTGGGGACCAAGCCGAGCCCGCTTTATGCAGGTCACTTAAGTGGCGCCCAGAGGGGGAAAGGAGTCGCCAAAGTTTGCACGTGCAGACCACGTGCAGAATTAAAACAGAGTCCAAACCCGGGAATGAAGGGTGAGTGCTCTGGAGCCCTGGGGGACCAGGGTGAGGACACCGGGAGTGAGAGGCGAGCACCATGCTCCCTCAGCCTTCTAGCCTTACAGAAAAGCCCCTCCAGGCACACAGCCTTTACTGAATATGAATATTTGTATTATTATTAATACTAGCAGTAGTTACCCACTGTGCAGTTTTACAATGCATTTTGGTTTTCAAAGCCTTGTACGTAATTTGAAGGGCCCAAAATGAAAATGTGGACCCTTGTTCAAAACTTACCAAGAATTTCAAGAGATGAGAGCAGGACATTAAACTAAGCGCAGGGCCTTTCTGAGCACAGGATGTTCATGAAGCCAGCCCTGGCCCTTAAAACTCATGATAAGTCTGTGGGTGCCTTCATGTGCCCATCTGACAGCTGAGACCCAAAGGTAGACAATCACCAAGGCTTACAGTCCGCATAGCCCAGGGGACCTCCAGCCTGGCTCCTCCGGGAGGCCATGCACTGGCCTGCAGCTGCCACTCAGGAGAGTGACCATCTTGAGCGGCAGCCCCTTGGGACAGAGAACTCAGCTGAGGAATTGATGTAGCTGCCACCAGGGAAGGAGGTGCCTCAAGGAAAGAGAAGAAAAGGCTACTGTCCCCAATGCCACAGTGCACCTGCTCTGCAACACCCACCCCCCCCCCCAGGGAGTGTCACACAGCTTCTGCGTGGGAAGACACCTGCTGAGGCCAAGGAGAGATGTTGAGAAAGGAGGTGCATGAAATAACCAGGAGAAGCTGAGAAGGGCTTGAGAAATGTATCTTGGGTGTCAAAGTGGCCAGGAGTATTTCAGCACTGAGGCAAAGCCCTTCTCCCTGGCAGTGGTGACAGACAAGAGGGTATGAGGAAGCTGCCCAGACTACGCCTGATGACAGAGTGACTCTCAACCACAGTGCAACTCCCTGCCCCACAGCTCTTCTCTCCACATGGCTGGGGCCATTCAGTAGTTATCTGCACATCATCCCTGCCCAGATCCCAAAAGCAATTGGTCCCACAGTGGTGCTGGGCTATGTCCAGTTACTGCTGAGTAATGCACTCCCCCTGCCTCTGCTGCAAGTCTCGGACTAAGAATCAGACCAGTCTGATCTCACTTTAATCCCATCTCTGTGTGTTTGGCACTTGACTCCATCTGCTCCTCTCTTTGCAGACCTCAATTATTGGATCCAAAGTATTTACATTGCCTCCTAACTTCATGCCATCTGCTGGCTTAGCCTTTCCTTTCCCTCCCTCCCTCCCTCCCTCCCTTCCTTCCTGCCATCCTTTCATTTATTCACTGAGCAAGGTGCCCATTTTGTGTTAGAATTTGTGTTGAACATTGGAGACTCTTTGATAAAAGAATCGGTCCCCTCAAGGGGTTTCTGTTGTGAAGACCTGGACAAGAAAACAGACCCAAAGTGAAAACATACCACAAAGGCAGAACTTTGCTGTATCAATCAGGTAGCCTGCAGCTTTAAGCAACAAACACCAAAGTGAAAGTGGTGTCAACCGAAGGGTTTATGATCCCAGACAGCAAGAAGCCTGGAGGTGGGCAGTTCCCAGGTTAGGTGATTCAGCAGCTCAATGATGCCAGGGTCTGGGGTGGGCTCTCGGCCACTCCCTGGACCTCCCCCTCCTGACTGCAAGATGCTACTGCAGCACTATTTATGACTTCCAAAAATGGCAGTGTTCAAAGGCAAGAAGGAAGGGGACATTTCTCCCTTTTTATTGGGGAAGAAAAACTTTCCCAGATCCTCCTCCTGGCAGGTCCCATTCAACTGGACTCCGTGTGTACCACTAAGCCAGTACCTGGCTATGAGGAATGAGTTTGGCTAATTATGATTCATGCTCTGGGGAAAGGCCAGTCTTCTCTGAGCACATTACCACTTAATCAAAATTGTTCCTCTGTTAGCAAAGAACAAGCAGGGCGATGGCTGTTGGGAAGGCAACTAGCTGTGTGTGTCTCATACATATACATGGTGCACTGAAAACCAAATGACTCACAACGTCAATTTGGAGGGATTTAGGGAAGGCTTCATGAAGGAGTTGACATGTGCACTGGCTCTTGGAGGAGAAGTAGGCACCATCTGGGTCACTGCCTGCAGGGGCCATTCCAGACAAGGATCAAAGAGGCATTCTTTGCAAAGGCAGGGAAGTGTGAAACACGTAATGTGTTGCAGAAATTACCAGTAACTTAGTATAGCTGGTGCAAAGTCAGGGGTGGTTGGAGAGAGAGGCTGGCCAGAGACTGGCCACTGAGCCTCATTCCTATCATTGCTACCAGTGCACAAGGCAGGGCTGGACAAAGCCTGAGCCATTACCATGAGGACCTCCCTTCAAACAGTGATCCCCTAGTCATCATCAGGCTTTGGAAATGGTCATTCCACAAGTCATGAATTGTCAATCCCACATTTCTGTGTCATGCTGACAAAGGCAGCCCGAACAGTCATAAGAACGAGAAGACAAGCCCAGGTGGGGCATGGGGGTGGGGGTGGGGTCCAAACCCAGCTCCATATCTCTCTGTCACCTTGAGCAAGTCCCATTCTCTCTGAGCCTCAATATCTTCATCTGCAAATTAGAGAAAATGCACCCATTACTGGGTACTTGTAAGGATCAAATACAATGCCTGCCAAATGCATATATGAAACAGAGTTTGCCACAGAATAAGCAAAGCGTAACACATTTTAGTAAATATTGCATGGAGGGTTTTTTCCCAAGGCTTTGCTAAAATCCAGAAATGCCACCCATGCAATGTTCTCCTGACCCACCAGGCTGGTGGTACTTTCCCTTCCCACAAGTGCCACCTCCCCGGAGAGTTCTGCCCTGACATTCCAGCCACTGCACACTCCTGCCTCACTGTCCAGTTCCCAGTTTAAAAACTCATCTCCGCATCATCTTCTTGAGTATTTATTGGTTTGTTTTCTGATTTCTCCTCCCCAAGCCTCATAGCCCCCAGAACTAGAATTTAAGCCCCAACACAGCCAGGGAACTTTCTGTCTCATTCAGAACTGTATCCTTAGTGCCAAGCTTAATTCTTGGCACATAGGCATGCTCACTAAATATTTATTAAATAAATAATTGGTTTTTAAAAATGCGATGTGTCTAGCGTGACATATTTTTAATGAACCCAAGCAGGTTCCCAGTGGTCCCCACGTTTGTTCCCAAGAATTCAAGAGACCGCTCCTTCTTGCTCTGCTCACAGACTGGTCCCCGTTCGTATCCAGTCTGTGGGATTCTATTCCCACGGGGGAGCCCCAGAGGAGAGTGTGGATGGCTCACTTCACCGCATCCCCCTGCCAGGGTCCTGGGGTGGAGTGAGGAATCAGGTATCCTGTCAACGCCCAGGGCCACCTGCATCTGAGCTTTCCCTTCCTTTACCCACACAGCTCTTGGCCGCCGCTTCACCAATACCCTAGCCCACAGGGTGACACAAGTGTGACTGTCCTGGAGCAGCCTGTGAAGGTTGCCTTTTGCTCCTACGGAGCATTGCATCATCCGAGAAAGCATCATTCAGAGACCGACAAAACCTTTGGCAACATCTCAAAAGGGGAGATGCAGTTTTTTTTTCTTTCTTTCTCTGCTTTTTTCCCATAGTGCTGTGAACTATTTGAGGCCCACTTCGTGCAGCCAGGCCTGAGGCTGGGTTCAGCGCTTTGCTGGGCTGTGTATTTACTTGCTTTCTCCTGTGAGTGCCGCAGCGACTTAAATATGCCTCCAAGACGCCAGTGACACCGATGGTAATTGTACCCCCTGCTGAGCTGCGCCTGCAGACATGCGGAGTAGGGGGTGGAAGGCAGGGAATCTGTACCTGCCTGGGAAGGGAGAGGCCTCCCTGGGCACTGGTCTGGTCTGGGGGCAGCTGGACTTCCTAGGCATTGGCCATAGGTGCCCAGAAAGCTTTAGGGATTCAGAGATGGCAGTGAGAGCACAGCGAGAAAACCTCAGTTCCTTTTCTGGCCAGACCTGAAACTTCCCTCTTTGTAAAATGGGCAGGTTGTCTAGTTGTGATTGAAGGGCTTTTCTTTATTCAGGGAGTCAGGGGAATAAGATGAGAGTGCTTTGGGACCAGTTCTGCTTTTCTAGTTAGCCAGATTACATTATTTCTCACAGATGTAGTTTTTCAGTCTGCAAAGTGGGGAAAGTGTTCCATTCCGGGGGCACAGTCCCTGGCACAGGGGACATATTCGGTAAATGACAGGTGGGATGATTCTTCCAGCTCTAGCCGGCCCCGGGGTGGGGTTTGACATGGCAGGTGCTGGAATAAGGGTTGTCGGATTGGGGTTTATAACTGCGTAGGTCCATCCCACTCTAAATACTAGCACAGAGGCAGCAACTGGGCGAGTCTGAGGAACAGAAAGCAATGAAGGACTGCGGCATGCAGAAGTCGGTGGGAGTAGATGTAGAGCCTCTGGGATGGCAAGGAAGTCCTGGTGAAAGAGGATGGAAAGAGTGGCCCTTGCTTTACTCCTCCTGCCTAGCTGGTGTGTACCAGCTGGCAGATGCAGTAGAGGAAGCATCTCATCTTTGTCCTATTTTTATGAATTTCCCTGTAAGTCACTCATCAAAGGCCTTGAACTTGCAAATAGTCTTCTACATTAAGCTGCTGGAGCACCTCATTCTTACAATAGCACTGATAAGAGAAGAGATGGGTCCACTTTAATAAACTTCTCATTTTGGAATAATTTTAAATTTCCAGACACGTTGGAAAGAGAACAGAGTTCTCATGTGTTCCTCACTAGTTTTCCCCATTGTTAATATCTTATATTACTATAGTCCTTTCATCAGAATGAAGGCATGAGTTGATATTGGCATGTTGCTATTAACTAAACTTCAGACTTTATTTGGATTTCACCAGTTTTTCCATCAACGTCCTCTTTCTGTTCCCTGATACCACGTTGCATTGCATTGTCCTGTCTCCCCAGTCTCTTCAGGTCTGTGATGGCTCCTCATTCCTTCCTTGCTCTTTGTGACCTTGACAGTCTCGAGTGGTACTGGCCAGGGAGAACATCCAGTGGGCGCATTTCAAAGAACCAGACATCACAAACTAGAGGATTTTTTGAAGCTGGTGGCATCCTGTGACCATTGATGCTGTCTTGGGGCATGAGGCCTGTCAGCTCCAATAAGGGACAGCTGGTCAGTGTCCAGGGGACAGGCCGGGAGCAGGAGAGCCTGCTGCGGGAGAAATTCGAACAGGGCTAGAGCTGGCAGATTGCTGGTGGCTGAAATGAAATTCTGGAGAGATCACGATGTCAGGTTCCGAATGCACAGCGGACAGATTCCCAGAGGCACACCTGGTCTGCAGGGTCTACTCATTCATTCCGTGCCCCTTGTCATGCCAGGTGCCCCGGCAGCAGAGGAAGGGTCGCCAGAGAGGAAGAGCTGCTCCTCCCAGCCTCCACCTCCAGCCCTGCCCCTTCAGCCACATGGACAGAGTCACCCACTGCAGCATCTGGCCACCTCCCTCCCTTACTTTAGCCTTGCAAAAAACAGCACGCTGACACCAATGGGTGCAAGAAATGCTCCATTGCATCCGTTTCCCAATCCTCTGTTTAGAAATATTTTTAAGAAAGGGAATTTTTAGTCCTTTTTAATCCCTTTCCCTGCTTTCTCCTTTTTAAGACTTTCTGTTGTGGCACCTCAAAATCAGCTGCATTGCTCTTCTCTGTGCCATCTTGGGACCATGAAGTGACAAGTCAACCCTCTAAGGGAGAAGAGCACAAAGAAAAAAGTAGCCCGGGTCCTCTGTGGCACGCCTGAGCTGCTGTACCAACAGACGACCCCTTATCTCTGAACACATGTCAGTAAATTAAGGTCCACGTGTAAAGGGAAAATATTCTGCTCAGTTATGTGCTTTTATGTTGTTTTTTTCCCTCCAAGTTGGGAGCCCACAGCATCCAGCATAGGATCAGTGAATTCCTAACAAATGCCTGCTGACCAAGAGAGTGGAACACTTGGAAAGTCGGGCTTCCATATTCTGAGCATATTCATACCCTTCTATTTTCTGGAAGGATGGGTGTGCAAGCCAGTGGATGAATGGAAGATGGGAGAAGGGGCTGGGGGTGTCCAGATGGGTTTAGGGGTGATGGACAGAGCCCAGAGGTGCTATGCAGGTGAGTGGAAAGGTATGAATTGTAGACTCTTTGCTCCCTGAGAACAGGGAGCTTGTTTGTCTTCATGTTTACTGCCGTTGCCCCAGAGGGTCTGGCATATAGCAGAGTCTCAATAAATATTTGTTGATTGAATTAATGACTATTTAGGTTGATAGCTAAGAAGGTAGAAGTGTGGATGGGGGGTGGATGATGAGGTAAATGGTAGAGTGGGTGAGACATGGATCAGTAGATTTGTGGGTCAATGGATGGGTGAATGTTTGCGTGTTGTATTAATTTCTTGTTGCTGCATAAGAAATTATCACAATCTTAGTGGCTTAAAACAACATGCACTTGTTGCTTCGTAGTCTCCGTATATCAGAATTCTGGACATGCTCAGCCGGGTCTTCTGCTCAGGGGCTCGTCAGGCTGCAATCAAGGTGTCAGCAGGGCTGTGTTCTCACCTGAAGGCTCAACTGGGGAGAATTAGCTTTTCCAAGTTCTTTTGGATTTTTGCAGCATTCACTTCCTTGCAGCTGTATGATTGACCGCCCTGGTTTCTTTCCGTAGCTTTTTGGCCAGAGCTGCCTTCAGTTCTTCAGTTCCTAGAGGTCACCCACAGTTCCCTACAGCCTTGTGCTTTGCTTCCTCAAGGTTGCAGGAGACTCTCTCCAGTAGGCTAAGACAGAACCTTATACAATGTAACAAAATCACAGGAGTGCCTCCTACCACTTTTTGCCTTATACTGTTGGTAAAAAGCAAACCACAGGCTCTTTTGCACTCAAGGGGGATGGAGATGCCATGAGGATGGGCTCATTGGGGGCCACTTTAGGCTGTGCATGACACGAGGTTTAAAGGTCCACACCAGGTTGTTGGAGAAATGCCTGACCTGATGTTGCCAGCCCCATAAAGGCCCTAAACCCACCTGTGCTTCTCGAGTTTGGCTCAAGAGACTGGTGTTCTCTTTGTGCACCTTGGGTGTCTGCTTCACAGCAGTGAGCAAAGCATAGAGGGGGGTCACCAGACTCAAACGGGTGGCAGGAGGAATGTCCCCACCCTTCAGCCTGCCTTGTCTTTGAGCTCCAAATAGCACTGAGAATCTAGCCCTCCCAGAATGTTCTGGGCTCCTCAGTTGGATGTCCAGAGCCTGCCCTGAGCAGACCCTTCCTGATGCCTACAATCTTCATCCCACCTGATCGGCTTGGCTCTCTGAATCCTGTCCGGAGTGTGTTCACAAGTCAGTGCATCAAAGGCCAAGCGGCCCCCTCCATTCCAATCCCCCCTCCCCCCGTCCTTACCACCGCCCTGCAACCCGTCTCTGAGAGAAGACTGAACTTCCAAGTCTCTGGTTTTATGGAAAAGGCCACGGTGCACAGAACCTTCCTCGGCCCGCATCTCAGAATTGGCTGTGCCTTCCGCCCTCCTGTGTCCATGCCTGTCCCCTCCATTCCCTCCCCTGCTGGACCCCACCAGTCATCTCTTTCCAGCCACTTCTGTCTTTCTCTCTCCCTCCTCTCCCCCCGCTCCTCCTTGAGTCCCCACATGGGGGAGCCTCCCTCGCCACACCTGTCCAGGTCACCCTCTCACCCCTCCCATTCCCCTCTCAGCATCCAGGTGTGCTCGGCTGCTTCCACCCTCCACCGCCCTGGCTTTGTCTGTCACAGTCTGCCTTTCACCTGCATCATTTGCCTGAAAGAGCCCCCTGTCCCAAGATGTCAGCAACACCCTCCTGACTGCCAAATCCAGGGGCTACTTATCCATCCCCACCTGCGCTAGCCTCTGCTGGCAGGTTCCTTCCCTCTGCAGCCCCGAGACGCCAGCCGCCTGTGTCCCCTCCACTTCCTCTGTTGCTCTGGTCTCCTGTCTCATCCACAGGCTCCTCTTTTCCCGCTTGCCTCTTAAACAAAGATGTTTCTGAAAGTTCTGTCCCCAGGCCTCTTCTCTGCCTGTTTTTCCCATCTTCACCCTGCCTGTTCTCTGCTCTGCCCTTTGCCCTCTGCCCTCAGCCCCAGCTGTCTGCCCAGCACCTCCCCGTGGATGACCCGCCAGCAGCCGAGGACCACTTGTCTCCCACGGGGCCACCCATCTCCTCTCCAATCCCCCGAGCTTCTCCTGCCCTGCGCTCCCTCCTCCGGTTAATGGTGCCACCATCCAGCCAAGACCCGAGCTAGGAACCCAAGCATCAGCCTCAGGACTGCCCCTCTCTCACCCTGCCCCATCGCATTGCTAAGCCTCGTCCATTCCACGTCCCTAAACCTTGTTTGAATGACGCTCATCTGCTCCGGCCTGACCTGCTTGTGTCTGCACCAGGCCCTTCCCTAAGCATTCCCCATGTGCCCCGGCACTGGCTGACCTGACAGCGCCATGCAACCTTGACACGTTCTCAGCATGATCCGTCTAGATGTTCCTAGGGCCTGCAGAGCGAGCTCGACTTCTGAAGCCTGTCGTCCAAAGCCCTTCACTCCTGGACCATCCTCCTTTGGTCCTAGCTCCTGGTGTTGCCATGTTCTTTGTCTTTCCTGCTGGTCAGCCTGCGCCAGCCCATCTCTGGAGTTTGCCCACTCTGTTCTCTCTGCCTGGAAGACCCTCTCCCTCTCTGCACTTTGTCTCTGAGGCTGCCATCTTTCAGGGCCCAGGACAGATGCTGCCTCTTCCCCAAAGCCTTCCCAGATTCCACATCTGAACTGTAGCTTCCCCCTCCCCACCAGGTCCTGATAGCTTTGAGCTTGGGATAAGAGCCAGGATGGAGAAAAACAGGTACAAAGCAAGTGAAAGGGGCATGTGTGTGTGTGTGTGTGTGTGTGTGTGTGGCATAGACCTGTTTAGATCTTTATTGCCCTAGAAAGAATTGATGCCTCCTATCTGTCCCCTGCTGAGGACAGCAAGGTTGCCGGGTCCTATGCTAAGCATTCTACCTGTTATTTTGTGTAACTGACCCTCCTCACAAGCTCACACAATGTGTACTGTTTTAGTCCCGTTTTGCAGATGGGAAAACTGAGGCTCAGAGGAGCTGATCGCACAACTAGAAAGTGGGGATGCTGGGGTTGGAGCCCAGGTTTACTTGGCCTCAAGGCCATGGGCACACGGAGACAGAAAGGGAGGGCAAAGTTACTCAGATAAATACGGGGCCCCTCCACGGTCCATCTGTTCCCTTCTGTTTCCTCTTATGTGTTCTCCCCAGCAGGAGCTGAGGGACAAGGTGTGAGAGGGAACAGAAATGCAGTGGACGAAGAACTCACCAGTCCCCAGACGCTCAGCAGACCCGGCCGACTCTGCCACCGGCCAATCACATGACTGCGTGTCCCCCAGCAAGTCCCCTCACCTCACGGAGCCTCATCTGAAACGCAGAGATCGTGAGGATTAAAGACGAGAAGGCCTGTTTGGTCCTTAGCACTGTGCCTCGCACCCCGCATGTGTGACTTTACGTATTTCTTTTTCTTCGGATATTTTTTTTAAATTTTTTATTTTGTGAAGTAACTTTATTTCTGGGGACGATAGTTCTAATTCTCTGGAAGCTTTCATCCTTCTGAGCTCTTCTGGACTTGAAAGCTCCTCATTAGGTCGGCTGACCTATGTTCCTGGCTCGTTTGTGCCTCAAGGTCTCAATAGATCATTTTGTTAAGGAGGTAGAACATTCCGGATCGGTACTCTATTGCCTTTCATGTTTGTAGTTATATTTTCATCGCGTCTGCCTCTGACACCAGCCTTACTGCCGGCAGGGGCTGCTGCCTGCCCAGAGCCCAGGACAACGTCCGCGTGGGGCAGGGCTCAGGGAAGACGCGCTCAGTGGAGGGTGCCCACCCATCCCCTCCGTCCCCGCCCGGGGCCGTGTGCTGAGCTGGGTGCCCAGAGCTGCTGGAAGTTCTTCACCAGCGGGTGTAAGCCACGCCATGGAGAAGGGAGCAGGGGTGTGTCCTGACCATCACCCCGGCCTACTGTTGCCATGGCGACCAGCGGTGGGACGCGCGGCGAAGGGCCTTTTTGTTTATATATGAGTTTGAACCTTAGAGTCTCGGGCTGAGTTTAGGACAAAGAAGTGGGGCCACTTGCTCCCCTTCAGGGTCCCCAGGTGAGGAAGCAGTTTCAGCAACTGCCCACGCTCCTGTCCCTCTCCCAGCAAGCGAAGCCCTGGGCTGCGGGCCCAGCGCCCCTCCTGGGCCCTCACATCTGAGGGCTGATGGGGCTCAGGTGTGTGTCAGGCTTTCTGACCAGCCTCCACCCCGTTCCCACCAAGCTGGGAAGAGCAGGGAAATGGGAAGTGACAGCGAGTGCCAGGAGTCACTAAGTCTCTGTCACCTCGATTTCCAGGCAGACAGAGCTGGCTCTGAGCAAATGCGGCATTTTAGAGACATCCCTGCCCCTGCACTATCTGCCTGGGACAGCTGTGGCCTCGCCCCCAAGCCTCCCCTCCACCTCTGGGCCCCGCCCCACCCCCACTGCAGATCAGGCTGCACAGCCCCTGCCCCCAGGGGCCGTCCTCTTCCTGAGGTCAGAATCCTCTTTTATCTTTCACCAAGGCAGGTCTGGGGCTGCCACACCTAAGCCACAGGCTCCTCTCCCCACCTGCAGGACCCGCCTCCCAGAGCCGACAGCGCTCTTCGCTCTTCGGGGCTTTCTCTAGATAACCCTGAAACGTTTGCCTACGATTACATCCGACAGTTGTGGGGTCAGACTCCCAGGAATAATTAATCACTCCGTCTGTATTCAATTTCTTTGTCTCCTTTTATTTTTACCAGCAGATTGAGGGGGTTTCAGGCTACCGCGACTGTCTCCAAACAGTACTGCTTTCTGAAATAATCTAGACCAGGGGTTCCCAACCTATGGTGAGTTGTATAATTATTGCGTTACAGATCGCAATGTAATAATAATAGGAATAAAGTGCACAGCGAATGTAATGCGCTTGAATCATCCCGAAACCATCCCCCCCTTAATCCGTGGAAAAATTATCTTCCATTGAAAACAGCCCATGGTGACAAAAAGGTTGGGGATCGCTGATTTCCAGACAATGCCCTATTTGTTACATGATAGAATTTGGGAGGAATCTTTCCTGAGGGAAAAATTGGAGAAAAATAACTTCATCTCATATGCAGGCATTTATAGCATCTGAAATGCGGGTCTGGCCTTGTGGTCCTTCAAGGCCCTGCAAGATCCGGTATCAGCCCCTTAACCGGTCCCTTCTCTAACAACCACCCTCACTGTCTACATTCTGCCAGCCTTGCCCCAGGCTTTACCCTCAGCCCCTGGATTAAATTCTCTGACTCCTCCAGACTGAGTTAGGTGCCCCCAATCCAATCACAGATACACATATGCACACACATGTGCATGAGCATAAACACACATGTACACACAGGTATGCGTATATGGGCACTGTACATAAACACACACATAACACATGTGTAAAGCTATATAGCACATCCACATGGACACACAAGCACATGCACATACACAGATGCATCTGTATGCACATATGTACGCATGCACATGGCCATGTGTGCATAAAGATCTACATGCACGCACATACACACACAAGTGTTTTTTTTGTGTGTGTGTGTTTGTTTTAATCATGGCGCTGATACACTGTACTTGCCAGAGTGTCTTTGGGTCCTCTGGTACCGGTCTGTCCCTCGTCAGCTGAACTGGTCCTCAGGAAGGCAACAGTCCTGGTACCTGGTGACAGGCCAGGCAGGAGGCTCTGGCCCTGCCCTGCTGTAGGACCGTGGCCGGGCCCCTGCCCCTCTCCCAGTCTCAGTCCCCCACAAGGACAATGGGCGTGGCCTGGCTAGCATGGGTCCTGCCGTCTCTTGGCCCACACGGCCCAGGAGGGAGCAGGCCCTATGTCACTAGCGGGGGCAGCTGGAGACCACTCTATAATTCCCCAGCACAGCCAGCACAGTCTCCCAGCCCAGCTTATTTACGATGCTTTTAGCTCCAAGCAGACCCATTTCCGAACTCCTCTCCGAGATATAAATTATCTTAAAGGGCTGATTTGTATCACTGTGGTTGGACAATGCCTAAGCAGAAAGCACTCCTGCCTTTCAACAATTTCAAGCCGGGGAGAGCTATGGATTTTTTTTCACCCTAATTGAGCACTTCAAAAAGAGGGGTTGAAAACCTTCAATAGGTTTCATTTTTAGGGAAAGCAATTTTGACTTATTAGGCACTGTTGGCTTCAGAAATATGCTCACTAATGACTTCTATTTAAATATTTTCCTCCAGCTGAGACTTATTTTTTTAAATACTGTGTTAATGGATTCAACATCCCCTAAATGAGTATTTCCCCACTGCAGCCTCTGAACTTTCTTGGCCGGATCCGCTCACATGTGCACAAGGTCCCACGCAGGCTGTGTTAAGAAGATCCCTGTCAGGAATGTCACCTGCAGGAACGATGACAGAGGACCCCAGCCCCTCTTTTTGTGTTTCCAGGGATCTAAGATTGGAAGCACAATCTTAGACGGGATCACTGGTTTCTCAATACCTTTCACTGGCTCCCCAACCCCTACAGGTTTAAATTCAAACCCTCTAGCCTTGCAAAGAAGGCCCATGCTGCCCACATGGGAAACCACAAAACCCACCACATTCCCTCTGGAGCCCCAGGCAGGAAACAGTGGTAGTTGGTTGCCCGAACTCGGGGCTGTCTTCCTGGGTGTGGGACCCGCACAGGCTCACGGGGCCCAGTGTCTGGAAAGGCCCACATCTGGTTCAACGTCCTGCTGTTGCCATCTTGAAATTCTTAATAATAATTCTCACTGTGCACTGGGCCCTGCAAATGATGTAGCTGATCACGCCCAGGCCTGCCTGGGCCACGCTGTTTCCTCTACACAAAGCATCAGCCCCAGCCCATGCCTGCCTGCCCCTTGTGCATGTGGCAAGTGATGGGGAGAGACGCAGTGGGTGGGGGGACAGGAAAGCCCCAAGACTGAACAATGCTGGGGCCAGAGTGTGACTCTCAGCTCCACCACTTTCAAGCTGCATGACCTTAGGCAAGCAACTTAGTCTTTCCAAGTCTTAGTCTTCCCATCTGAAAAATGGGATCACATCGTCCCTACTTCCTAGGTTGTTGCAAAGAATAATTTACAGGTTATCACTGAGCACTTAGAAGAGTATCTGGCACAGAGTGACTGGTTAATGATGTTGGTTACTATTATTATTCCTTCCTGGCTGTGATTGAATATTGATCCTTTTATGAAGCCTTCTCTCGGTGGCCCGACTCCTTTTCCTGAAGTTAAAGGACCTCTGGTTCATGCTCATCCAGCCTCCTCTCCTGTCTGTATAAAGTTCTGCCAGTATATCCCGACCATCTGTCATAACAGTTTACAGGCACTTTTGTTTGCAAGCGTCAGGAGCTCACTCAAGCTAGCTTTGACAAAAAGATGAGCTGGTTATAAGAATAAGGGGTATGTCACAGAAACCCGAGGACCAGCACACCACTGGGTTTCCATAAGGCCTGGATATGAACTTGGGAAGCCTCTAGAAATACAGCAAGGACTCAAATTCCCCCTTTTACTTCTGCTTTTATCTGAGCATTGGCCTCATCCCCCCATGCCCCTGCAGACAGGCATCCTCCTCAACTCAGCCACACAGTTGAAGAGTGTCACCCCATAGCCTTCTAACCGCACCTTATGGTTTTAGCCACTGGAAAGTTGGACAGTTCTGGACTTAGTTGCCAAATTTTGCAGAATGAGGCCTGATCGGCCCCTCTAGACTCAGGTGCCCACTGGCAGAGTCCAAGCTATAGGATGACCTTACACTCTAGACTAGCTCCGTCCTTCTGCACCTGTCTACCACACGTGTCTATCTTTCCCTAAAGGGCCATAAAGGACCCCTACAGCATCACACACTTCTCATCTTTGCCTGTACCTGTGCCTAGCCCAGTGCCTGGAACGTAAATTACTGTTGAACAAAGGGAGGAATGAACGATGGAGAAGGGGCTTGCATTTCCGACCCTGAGCACCTGCAGTCTCCCAGCTGTTCTGTCCCCTGCAGGAATCCAGTGAAGGAGCCTGTCCTAGAACCAAAAGCCTCCGAGGCAGCGGCTCATCTGCGGAGTGCCCACCCCCGCGCCCACACATTCAGGCCGGGCGTCGCTGGCCCCTCAGCCTGCATCCATCCCAAGCAGCTCCTGTTCACCTCTCCTGTTGGCGCCCAAAACAAATCAGCGCCCTGTCTTCCTGCGTATGCAGCGTGCAGCCTCGGGATTTAAGTTGATTTTTGAAGAAAGGAACCTGCGCACTCAACAGAATCTATACTCTCAGAAATTATTAAAGGAGCAGAATTAAATTCACTGGGGTCAGAGGTCAAGGGATGCTGGAAACAAGGCAATCCCAGCAGAACCATAGCTAATTGCCACAGCTGAACACACTGGAGGAGCAGAAACACTCCTGAATTATTTACTTGGGCCCGAATACCGAAGCAAAGCTCGTGGCGTGGTGGTGGTCAGGGAGTCTCAGCACCTACTGACCCTTCCCGCCCCTCCCTGGCTCCTTTTCAGAGCAGGACAGGGCCAGGTGAGGATACAAAGGAAAGAAAAGCATGTGCCTGGTCAGGATTCCTCAGACTAAGTAAAGCCAATACACTGACTGTTGAACTTATAGCTGTCACAAAGGGCTCTGTGAGTTGGCCGGCTCCTACCAGGAACCCAGCTTAGTGGTCCTCTTCCTGAGCTCCCATCTTGAAGATGGGTATGAGAAGGGAATGCCTTCTCCCCTTTCCCAGTTTCCATGCAGAAGGCATTTCCAAAGCCCCTTCTCATCTCTCATTTGTTCCTCCATCCTCTCCGGAGTGAGTGGCCACAAGATGGGAGCATCACCTGGCTCCACCCCTGCAGGGGGACGGCCTGCCTGGTCCACGTGGCAGACCTGAGTTGGTCCTTCTGCCTGGCTTGATGCAGTAATGAGAGAAAATCTCTAGTCCTCTATCTTTATTTTTTGTTTGTTCAACTTGTTCAAACCCCAAGTGGGGAACAGAGGTGCTGTTTATTGTCAGGAGTGCTCATAGACCCCAATTTTTGCTTCGTGGATCAAAAGCTACAGTCACCAACCAAAGTTAATATACCACTTGGCCTGAGGCACAACCTTCCTGCCCACATCAGAACTGTTAAAAGTCAACCACATCGCTATAAAATAAACCTATCTGGCTTAATCCAAGCTTCTAGAAACCACCAAGGTCAAAATGCCCTGCCCAGGGTCACAGCCACGGGCTCATGCTGCACCAACCACCAAAAACCATTCCATGTGCAGATTTGGCTTCCTGAATTGCAGTTTTGCTTTTTATTCCCCAATGCACCCAATATTAAGTATCCACGAGGAAATCCCTAGCAAATGATACCCTGCTGCCTCTTCTAGGTTTTAAATAAGTTGTAAAATAAAAAGTAATGATAAAGGCCAAAATATCAGGTTTATTACTGCTAGAAACCAGGTGGAAAATGTGGCATCAGGGCTATTAAACAAGTGGCTTGCTAGTGCCAACCCCCAAACCTGGTGGAGGTGTCCGTGCGGCCTCAGCCAGTGCCAGGCCGAGGCAGACTCCCTGCATGGAGGCTCCTGCCCAAGTGAGACTTAGGTCTTAGGGGAGCAGAGACGTTTTGTCCTTTGAAGCCAGACTGGACCCTAGGAAGGACAAAGCAGGGCAGGCACAGTTATGCTTCCCAAGTTTACCCATCAGAGGAGTCGGTGTGGGAAAAGGCAGACAGAAGCCACGTGTGCTCAGGGCAAACCCTTCAGTGGGAATAAGGGGTTCCTTTCTAACAATGAGCAATTATGTTTGCCCTGTCGCCCAGACCAGAAACTAGGGCATCATTCTCTCTCCTCCTCCTTGTACACCTCACACATGTAAACAGTCAGCCATTCCTCTTGATCCCAAATCTGCTTTCTAAATAAACTTCACATCTGTCCATTTGTCCCCACCACCACTGATGACAAGCTGGTCCCAGTCACGTCTGTTCTTGACAGTGGCAGTAACCTCCTACCTCGTCTCTTTGTTTCTATTCTTCCTCCTCCCCAGTCCATTCTTCCCCTGTCAGAGTAGTCCTTTTAGAATGGATGTCTGGTCATGTGGATTCCCTTCTTAGAATGCTTCAGCTCCCTACATCCCTGCCTTCATCTCCAATGTTGTCTCTCCCTCACTCCTCATTCTGTGCTTCAGTGATCTTGACCATCTTTCTGTGCTGCCAGCACATCCTGCCCAGTCATGCCCCAGGGCCTTTGCACATGCAGTTTGCACTGCTAGTTTATTCTCCTGCTCCCTCTTTACTTTTCCACCTGGATAAATTTTAATAACCTTTTAAGTCACAAGATGTGGTTAGGGAAATATACAATGTTCATGGATAGGAAGTTTTAATATCATAAAGATGCCCAGATCCAATAAACTTCCAATCAAAATTCCAAAGTGCTGAAATTTTAATGGCCTTTTTTAAAACGATTCTAAATTTGTATGTAGGAGTAAAGTGACTAGAATATCCAGGATGCTTCTGATAAAGAAGAGCTACGAGGAGTGACTTATCCTACCAAACACGAGGACTTACTTTGATGCCAGGGTAATTCAGTCAGTTAGGGAACTGGTGCAAGGACAGACACTTCCACTAACGGATTCCAGAAAGAGAAGAGAGTCATATACAGACAATAGACTCTCATGTTAAGACAATGGAACAGTGAAGCATTTTTTGTTTTGTTTTGTCTCTTGTTTTAAAGTAAATAGTGCCGTTTCAATTGGATATCCATATAGGAAGAAAGACATCCTGATGCCTATTCTTCATACCATACTCAGTAAGGAAAGTTACAGCTCGAAGAAGATATAATACACACAAGGGTTAGTAGTATCAATAACACGTAAAGAACTACAACTGCAACTCAGAGTAGCCAAATAATTGATAATTAATCAATTAATTAATTAATAATAAAATTGGGTCACACATGGAGTAAAGGTGAAAGTGTCTTATAAACTGTATTAGTCTGCCCAGGCTACCATAACAGAATACCAAACACTGGACGGCTTAAACCATGGAAATTTATTTTCTCACTGTTGTGGGAGCTAGAAGTCCAAGATCAAGGTGTCAACAGGGGTGGTTTCTGGAGGGAGGCTCTTCCTGGCTTACAGAAGGCTGTCGTTTTGCTGTGTTTTTATGTGGCCTAGTCTCTGATACTACAACTCCTAGTGTCTCTTTCTCTTATTATAACAAGACTCATTCTGTTGGATCAGGGCCCCACCCTTATGACTTTTATGACCTCATTTAACCTTAATTATCTCCTTAAAGGCCCCATCTCCAAATACAGTCACACTGGGGGGCAGGGATTCAACATATGATGTGGAGGGGCAGGGGGCCACAATTCAGTCTATTAACATGAACCAGGGATTGTGCTTAATCCAATTCTATGCACCTAAAGTTAAAAAATAAAGTGAAAAGACCACATATCCAAAAGATTTGAAAATAGGGACTAAGCAGATGCTCACAATTAACACCAGTGTTCATGGCAGCATTATTCACAACAGCCCAAAGGCAGAAACAATCTAAGTGTTCAGCAACAGATGAACGGATAAACAAAATGTGATCTGTCCATACAGTGGGATATTATTCTGCGATAACAAGGAATTAAACTCGGATGCTTGCTATGACATGGACGGACCTTGAAAATGTTATGTTCAGTGAAAGAAGCAGTCACAAAAGGACAAGTTTCGCATTGTTTCATTTACACAAAATATCGGGAACAGGAAAATTTATAGAAACAGAAAGTTGTTTAGAGGCTACCAGGGTTTAGGGGAAGAAGGAATAGGAAGTTATAGTTTAATTGGCATAGTTTCTGTCTGGGGTAATGAAAAATTTCTGGAGATAGATAGTAGCGATTGTTACACAACACTATGCATGTAATTAATGTCACTGAATTGTATACTTAAAAATGATTAAAATGGAAAATTTTATGTTATATATATTTTACCACAATAATAAAATAAAATAAAAAGATCGGGGCAGGTCTCAGCCATAAGCTTCTATGGCACCTGCACATCTTCATAGTATTTATGCTGGTAGTTCCTTGTTGTTTGACTTCATGCCTGGCTTACACATAGTGGATGCTTGATAAATTGATAATCATTAAATAGTTGAATTAATAAACCAGAACTACATCAGTCTTCTGCTGCATCTGTGACTTCTTGCAGGATGATTGACACAATTAAATATTTCTGGATTCAATGAATTAGCATAGCAAGACACGAACAAATCAACAAAGGGCGGGGGTCTTGTCTATTGCTGGGTTTATCACTGTATTCTTTGTTCCTAGTAAAGTGCGTGATACTCAGTAGGGACTCGGTAAATGAACATGTGAATGAACAAATGAACCAATGAATGAATGAATGAATGAATGAATGAAAAGGTGCAGAGTAAGGGAGGTGAGAGTCCTGTCCACCCAGATACAGTCAGAGATAACTTCAGAGTTTGGTCCATATGCTAAGAACAAGTACGGAGGAAGTGAACATTAGCTAGATTTCTATAAATGTTGAAGGAACTGGAAGAGATGTGACACTCTGTCTTTTAACGTGTCTTTAAACATCTGCCAGGCTGTCATGGGGAGGAGGAGACAGACATATTTTGGAGTCCCCAAGGAGTCAGTGGAGGAAGCTTTAGTAAGGCAGATTAGGGCACTATGTAAAAATGAAAACCTGCACACTTTGTGCAGCAACCACACGTTAACATACATTCAGTTACATTTCGCACCTCTCCGAGGCAGGCATGATTTCCCCACACCTAATACCTGAAAGATGAGGTGGCTTGCTCAAAGTTGCAGCTGCAAGGGGGCGAGCCAGGATGTAAACTCAGGACCAGCGGACTCCGTTGCCTACAGTTTAGAGCTGACTAAAAAAGGTGTCAGCTGCCTTGTAAGGTAGTGAGTTCCCCATCACTGGAGCTGGTCAAGTAGAGGCTTGGTGGATCACTCAGTTAAGATAAGAGAGAACACATGATGTAGCTGAAACGACAGACTGAACTGAAATGTCTGTGGTTCCCTGGCTGTGGGTTCACCCACTCTTGCATTGAGTGCACCCAGGCATCATAATGGCCTTTGAGACAATGGCTTTGGTCTAGTGAGCTTACTTAAACAAAATCTACCTGTCCTGTAAGCCATACCTACATGGCTTGTAGACACACCTGACTTTAAGTGCAAGGATGGCAAATAGATTTAATTTATGTTTTGATTTGATTCACTCACCTATCTGGAGTGGTGCTTTAAAAATAATTCTAAAACTTTGTTTGGCCTCCATGGGAAACGGTGCTCTGACTGATTAGTGACGTCTGCCGCGGGTGCGGGGATAGTAGCTGGCAGACATTGCTACATATTTGCCATCCTTGCTCCAGGACGTGCATTTTAACTCTGGAGAGTCCCATCGGATCATAGTGGTAAAGCCACATTCATCTAAGAAAATACCAAAGTGCATCTTCTTAGAGCCAGAAACGGGATTAATCTTTAGCATGGAGATTTGCAGCAGTCCAGATTCCAATTCCTAAGCATTATTCAAGTTGCCTCTTTGTGGGCTTGTCCTTTAATTAGAAGGCTCTGCAAACACTTCAGAGCTGAGCAGCTTCCCGGCCATCCCAGCCCAGTGCCTGTCCTGCCAGCTCCCCAGTCCACCCCCTCCCTGCCTCCCCAGAGCACCAGGCTGGGTTTTGATCGAGCAAATCGAAATGTATGTTTCCCGCTGTGAAGTAAATAGCCATCCCCCAACCACATCTTTGTCCCTGAAGCCAATTAGAGGCATGGCTGCCTTCCCAAGCAGAGTGGGAGAGCATCTCTGGCTCATCCCTTCCTTGGATGTTTGGGGAATTCTGTCGCCCCACATCCCAGCCTGTCCAGTCCTCCGGAGCCTTCCTTGGACAAGTGTCCTAAGGAAATTTCTTCACCAGCCCTGCCTATCCAGCATGCACACACCTTCCCACAGGTGCCTCAGTGGTTAACAGTGCTGGGTTTGGAGCCTGACACAACTGGGTTAAAATCTTGATTCTGCCATGTACGTGCTGTGTTACTTTGGACAAGTCACTTAAGCTCTCTGAGCTTAACCTCCTCATTTTTAAAGTGGAAAGAATATTTTAAACTACACGATGCTTTATTCATTCCACTGTCACTTATGGATGGATCTTACATGCCTCTGTCCCATGCCACTGCCACAGTTTGCATTCAAGCCTTATCTGCTCTTCCCTGGCTAAGATGTGTATCTGGTTAGGCAGAATTCATTATTTTTTAAAGCCAGAGAAGCTCCTGTTTGGATTTTTCAATGTCTTCTCTGCCTGTGTAGGGACATTGAGTCATCTTGGAGTAGATGTTTTTCTCTCCTGGGAACAACCCCTTGGTAACAGAACGGTGGTGGGCTGGGGGCAATAGGAGCTCACTATCCTAGAAGGAAGGAATGAAGGGACCTCTTCTGAGGTTTGACCAGGGCCGCACCTCCCAACATACCAGAGCTGGTGATTGGGAGGGAAATTGGCAAAGTAGGGGCCCCTTGGGAAGAAAAGTTTCAAGAGCCCAACTTCTTCCTTGCTTCCGAGGTTCAGGGACACAGTTTGAGGTGGTCCCGACCCAGGTCTGCTGGAAGCCCCAAGAGAACGTGCCTTGAGGGAAGGTAGCGAGCCGGGCTCAGCCTTCGAGCCTGGGCCGTGAGTTTGGCTGGCGTAGATGTGCCCCGTCCCAAGCCCCTTTTCTCAGAGGATGTGATCTGGGGAAGAGACTGCAGCTGCAGAGTGCAAACTGAGGAGCTTATCTTGAGGAATGAAAGAGGAATCCTTGAAGCCTACTGAGAAGGCAGGTCTGCTCTATTCACACAGTAGCCAATAGCCACATGTGGCTATTTAAGGTTAAAATTAAATTAATCAAAATGAAATAAACTTGAAACTTTAGTTCCTGAGTCACGACTAGCCACATTTCAAGGGCTCAATTGCCATTTGTGGTTAGTGGTTACATTAGACTGCGCGGAATGATAGAACATTTCCATCACTGCAAAACGTCCTATTCAGACAGCGCTAATCCAGAAAAGGTTGCTCAGCGTAGACACTACTGATGTTTGGGGTCTGACAATTCCTTGCACTGGGGGGCTGTCCTGTGCATTGTAGGATATTAGCAGCATCACTGGCCTTTACCCACTAGATGCCAGTAGTACTTCAACCTCAGTGTGACAACCAAAATATCTGTAGACATGGCCAAATGTCCCTTAGGAGTGGGGGACCGACCGGGGGTCAAATTTACCACCAGTTGAGAAACACTGAGCGAGAGCATATAGACCACCATGGGCATTGCTCAGGAGTGAACAAAAATACACCTGGGCTGGGTCAGTTTTCTTCAGGGCTGGGATAGCAGCAACAGGGTGCATGGCTGGCCCCATCCAGGTGAACCAAGCAAGTGTCCAGAACTCTTGGCTGGAAAGGGGAGGGGGGCTGGGGAGGAGGCCAGAAGGAGCACCTGGTCCTGCAGTCACACTTGCATCTCTGCAGGGCCCCCTCCAAGGCCTCCCAGCCCCCCATTTGCTGCCCCACAATTAGCCCTACACACTGGCTACCAGAGTGATCATTGCAACAGATACATTCTTGCCAGTGTTTCCCATTGCTCGTAAGATAAAATCCAGACACCTTGGCCTAGCACCCAGGCCCCTTGCAGCCTGGTTCCTCTGAATATTTTCAGGTTCACCAGCACCTCTCTTTAATTTCCTGCAGGTCAGACCCTGCCCAGCCACATCCTTTCATGAGTTTGCATATGAGTTTGCATATGCTGTTCCCTATACCTGGAATTCCCTCTCTTCTTGCTCTTCCCATTAAAATCTCATTCATCTTTTCTGTTTTAGGGGACCCCCCAAGACCACCCACATGCTCATTGACTCACTAGAAGAACTCATGGCACTCAGCATACACTTGACCTCATAGCTACAGTTTATCACAGGTAAAGGATACACAAAAAGATCTATAAGGGGAAAAGACATCAGATGGGTGCTAGAGAAATCCATGCACAGGCTTCCTAGGCTCTCCTTTCCATGACACACTCGGGGAGGGACACATTGAGCATGCTATTTTCTCCAGCAGCAAAAACTGCAGCAACATGTGTGTAAAGTTTTCTGCCTGGGGAAGCCTGTTTGAGACTCAGAGTGTAGGGTTTTTATTGGGAGTTGGTCACATAAGCACTATTTACCTAGTAACCACCAAAATTTCAGACTCCCCTAAGGAAAACAGATGTTCTATATAAAATGCATTGTACAAACAGTCTACGCAGAACAAAGTTACTTTATCAGTTAGGGAATGCTTCAAAAGCCAAGTTCCCTGACTCCGGCCAAGGGCCAACCTTACAAGCAAACTCTTTTAAGGATAGCAGCTTCAAGCTTACTGTGCTAATTCTTTTCTGCACTTTTCTTTTCTAAAATCAAAGGCCACATTCTTTGTGAAGCCTTTCTTGCCTCCATGATAAAGCTGATTCATGGCCTCTGGGTCCTGTAGTTTTCTATGAGTCCCTATATCATGAGAGAAACTACCAGGGCCTTGCAATCGCATGTGTGTGTTCCCCTCCAGGCAGTAAGCACTTTGAAGGCAGAGAACAGCATTGTGTCTTGGTGCTCCCAGGGCCACCACCCCATGGGCAGGTCTGCTGGTCCATCAGACAGGAGAGCCAATGGCAGCCTGAGCCCACATTCCCCTCCCCCTGCCGCTTGCCCTGCTGCCCACTGCAGAGACCATACTCTCTCTCCCCAGGTGGCTTACTGCCTAAGAACATCAGGTGTAGAGTACTGATAGCCGAGCTGGCCATTTGGCAAAGCACCTTTAGGTGCACGTGGGGGCCAGGTAAGGGAGAGAGATCTCACTAGGTAGAGAGTTATGCTCAGCATCAGCTTGAGAGAAGGTCACTAGTACGAAGCTACTGGGCAGAGGTGAGGCAGAGGAGGGGCTGCCCTCAAAGTTCCAGGTCCCTTTAGTTGAAAAAACGGGGTCCATACCCCACTCCCTGGACTTTGGAGTCCAGGTGACCTAGGTTGGAATTCCAGCTTCCTCATTTTCTGAGAGATCTGGCAAGTGCCTTAGCTTCCCCGAGCCTCAGTTGCCTCATCTGTAACCTGGGAATAATACCTGCTTCATGAGGCTACTGAGAAGGTCGACTGAAATATGTCATAGAGAGCACCTACCGTAGTGCCTGCCCAGGAGGTAGCTCTGACTGCCATTGTCACTGAATGATATTGCGGGGCTTGATTTGCCCATCACCCATGAGCGATGAGCAGAGGACAACCCTCCCCTGGGTGTCAGGCCCTGTCCGGCTTGGCCCATGCTTTGGGCAGTGTCTCCAGCTGCCACGGGAGTGTTTGGCATGGATCCCGCGGCTCACCACATTCCACAGGCCGCTTTGATCAGTTTGGGTCATCCTGGGAAAACCTTTACCATCTCTTGTCAAATGAGACACAGTTCCAGAGACTTTGGGGGTAACCATGGCAACTGATTTCTGAGCAGGATTATTGTTACTTTATCAGAAAGTTCTCTTTTCCTCCAGCTTTCTCAGATGCTCCAAAGTTCACTGAATTTTTAAGTGGGGTTTTATTATATCTTGGAGCTAAATCTTTTTGCAATAGCAACCCTTCCCCAAATCAGTAATGAAAGCTTGCAGGAAAGAGTCTGCAAGTCTGTTCCAAAGACAACTTTCCCCCCCAGGTTGCCCATAACCACTGTCTGCTTTTACCCCTACTGAACGTAATCGGGGTAGTCAATGTCCTCTTGCTGTGAATGACCAGTTTCCTCTCCCAGGTCCACTCCGAGCTGCTCCACCCACGCAGCCCAGAAGGAGCAGGCATCGTGGGCTCTTCAGAGCAGGGACCTGCCAGACTCAGTTCTGCAGCTGAGCTCCTGGATCAACACACTGAAATAAATGGTGAGTAGTTTAAGCCCGTCCCAGCTCTCTAGCGATGAGGCTGCAGGTGACACCTTTTACCCCCTGGATCCCCTGTTTTCTTACTGTAAAAGGGCGAATGACACTCAGTCCAGCACATCGTCTTGCAGTCCAAGCGCTCTATAACTGAATGAATGAACAGTTTAACTAATTAATTCCTTGCTGTGTCTCTTGCAAGTTTCAAATAAAGAAACCATTATGGAAGTTCATTATAAGCTGCGAAGTACTCCTAAGTGCATGGGAGCATTGTTAGGGTCATTGTGATTAATAACAAGAACACCACCAGCAGCTCGCCCACCCTGCCGGCAGAATTACCTCCTGCAAACCCGCTTGGCTCCAGCCAGTATCCTCACACCCTGCCTCGGTGACCTGCAGGTCACCGCACAGAGGGCATCCCAGATCCTGGCCTTGATCATTGACACCCATAGCCGGGTTCCCCCCTTTCTT
>VBSM01003203.1:1713181-1765303 GCA_008086735.1 Cheirogaleus medius
CGGCCTCCCAGAGAGCTAGGATTACAGGCGTGAGCCACCGCGCCCGGCCGCATTGTTATTTTTTACCAATGACATGGGTGCATATACAGAAAATCCAAAACAGTCTATAGGTAAATTAGTAGCATAAATATGTGAATTTAGCCAGGTCACTGAGTATAAGATCAATATATAAAAATCAACCATATTTCTATATGGTAGCAACAAACAAAAAATTTTTTGAAGTATGCTACATACAATACCATAAAAAATCAAATACTTAGAAATAAGTCTAATAGAATATGTGTGAGACTTTTACCTGGAAAACTGCAAAACACTACAGACTTAAATTAAAGAAGCCCTACATAAATGGGGAGGAGGGGGAATATACTATGTTTATGGAATGGAGACTCAATATTATAATATCAGTTCTCCCCTAATTGATCTATAGATTCAATGTAATACCAATTAAAATCCCAGAAGGTGCTATATGTAGAAGTTGATGATTCTAAAATTTATATAAAATGAAAATGGCTGAGAACAACCAAGATAATCTTTATCAGGTATCAAGTTTTTTTTTTTTATAAAACTACAGAAATTAAGACAGTATGATATTGGTACAAGGATAAGCAAATAGAGAAGCCATAAAATGACCTACATATGTGTGTGTATGTGTATACCCACAACTGATCTATGACAAAGATGGCACTGCACAAGAGTGGGGAAAGGATAGTCTCCTCATTAACTAGTAACAGATCGACTATTAGATATCCATATATGAAAAACAAGTGCTGATCCTTACCTCACATCATACATAAAAATTAATTCCAGTTGGATTATAGATTTAAATATGAACAGTAAAACAGTGAAGCTTCTAGAAAACAATAAAGGAAACTGTATAACTTTGGGGTAAACAAAGATTTCTTTTTATTTTTTGGAGACAGGATCTCACTCTGTCACCATGGGTAGAGTACAATGGCGTCATCATAACTCACTGCAACCTCAAACTCCTGGGCTCAAATGATTCTCCTGCCTCAGCCTCCCAAGTGGCTGGGACTATAGGCGCACATCACCACGGCCAGCTAATTTTTCTATTTTTAGTAGAGATGGGGTCTTGCTCTTGCTCAGGCTACAAAGATTTCTTTAACAGGACCCAAAAGCACTAAACTTAAAAGAAATGACAAATTTGACTATATTAACATTAAGAACTTTGTGTGTCAAATGATCCCATTAAGAAAGTAAAAAGGCAAACTGAAATGGGAAAAGATATTTCCAACACATATAACTAGCCAAAGACTAATAACAGAAAACTAGGCAAAATATTTGAATAGCATTTTACATAAGATGATATTTAAATGGCCAATAAACTATAAAAAATCTTCAAAATCATCAGTAATCAGGAAAACGCATATGAAAACCACAATGAGATACACTGGACTGTCTAAAATAAAAAAAGACTTTAAGTGTGGACAAAGATGTGGAAACTGGAACTCTCTTACATGGTTTGTGGCACTGTAAGTTTGTATAATCACTTTGGAAAGAGTTTCTACCAAAAGTTGAATAGATGCATCTCCTACGACCTGCAGTTCTACGCCTGGGCATACGACCAACAGAAATGCCCACCTGTGTCTGTGACAGACACGTATGAAAATGCCCATAGCAATACTACTTGTGATAGGCAAAAACTGGAAACAATTCAAATGTCCATTAAAATAGAATGGGTAAATAAATTGTGGCCTATTCATAGAGTGAAATATTAAACAACAATGAAAATGAACAAGCAATGTTGAATGAAAAGCCAGACGCAGAAAAGCATATACACCATGATCCCATTTACATAAAATTCAAAATTTGGCAAAACTAATTCATGACAATGAGTGTCAAGATAATGATCACCACTGGGGAAGATCAGCTGGGATGGGGTGCTGGTGGGTTTGTAGGGGTCTGACAATGTTCTATTTCATGATCTGGGTAGAGCTTATACGTGAGGCATTTCAACAAACCGTCAGCCTATAATTGGTGTACTTTTCTGAACATATGTTAGACTTCAATAAAACAGACTTTTTCTTTAAAAAAAGAATATACTTAGTTTTGATCTGGAGGCAAGGCAAGGAGTAGAAAAAGGAATTTTGTTGTGCTTCACAGATATTACATTTTTTACAAATTGAAGGCTTGTGGCGATCCTGCATCGAGCAAGTCTAAGGGCGAAATTTTTCCAACAGCATGTGCTCACTTCAAGTCTGCATCAGCATGCTGTAGTAATAAGGTTTTAATTAAGGTGTATGCATTGTTTTTAGACATAATGCTACATAGTGGACTACAGTAGAGTGCAAACGTAACTTGTATATGCACTGGGAAACCAGAAATGTGCGTGTGACTCCCTGGTTTGGAACAGAACCTGCAGCATCTCCAGGACAGGTCTGTCCCCCTGGGTGGACTAGAAGGGGAAAAAAGGGGGAGGAGAGGTTTTAGTGTCTCCCACCTTTTCCTATAAATTCTAGAAGACGAAATTGTCAGCCAGGCTCTCACTCGACTGATACTTGCCGTGGATCCTTAATAACTTGTTCTTTGGTGAGAATAAACTTATTCGTCTCGGCGAATTGATGATGATTTTATAGCCTTGGGAGTTCAGGGGGTTGTTTCTTGTTTTCTGCTTCCTTAGCTAAATGTTTCACCGCACTGTAGTCAAAACACAGCTACTGCTGAAGAGGAGGGAAAAGAATCAATAGAGGACTTGAGTTTATTGGGTTTATCTCATGGCTTTTCTATCATGAAATAATTTCTAAAATTGGAATTCAGAAAGTGAAGCAAATCACTGAGCACACAGAGATTTTGTAATGTCTTTGCTTCAATACCCCCACCCATGACCCACCCTGCCCAGGATTCTGGACGCTGGGTCTTTGTCAACATTGTGCCAACACACACGCACACACACATGCACACACACAGACACACAGGCTTCCTGCCCCTTGGCCCACACTCTTTCTATTATGTCTTGCTTCCTCTTGGGACATTCCTTTACAGAGTGAAAAACTGTGGTCATCATCCTGGCCTTGGTTTCCTACCTGCACGATAAAGGGGCTGGGTGGGATTCTCTCTGATCCCATCTGGCTCAGACCCCAGACTGCGGGGGTCTCTGATTCCCCCTGCCCCTTTTGGAAGCAAACACGTGGGCACAGGGAAAACTCAGGGAAAGCTGAAAGCCCTTTGATCCTGTTAAGAACTCAGTAAATTGAACTTCGGTTCTAAAAGCATCTGCCTGGGCCCCAGTGTGGCCCCAGTGTGGACTCATGGTTTCAGCTGCATCCTGCATGCAAAGTCGGGAGTTTCTCTTGTCTGCAGAAGGGACGTGGAATGGGTCAGTCGGACCTCTGACACATCCACTCTTCCCCATCTCCACCACCTCCAGTGCTGGGCTGTCCAGCAGCCCCCAGGGTGGTCTTCCTGCCTCTAGAATGCCTGCTTCATGCACTCATTCACTCGCTCATTCATTCGTTCATCTTTAATTAATTCATATATTCCATTCTACACTGACAAGTCCCGGAGCTTGAAAGGATGCCTCAAAGTCATCAGCTACATGTCCCTACCTTACTAGCACAAGTCTAACCATTAACCACTGGAATTTGCCATTTCGTTGGCAATATCCTTGGCCAGGGAGTGCACAGCTGACCCGTGGAGCAATCCCGAATGTGAGTGCCCCGTGGGTCAGGAAGGGCTGCCTGACCCCTGAGGTCACTGAAGTGTCTGACACTCATGGTTGTCCTGCTCAATAGCCACCTCTGCAGCTGCCAGTGGCTCCTGTGACTCCCCCTCCCAGGAATCAGAGAAGTTGGAGTGTGAAGAGTGCACCCCCTCTGGTCCAGCCGCCAGAATGATCTAGAGCCCCCTTCGGGCCCCAGAGACCCATGGCAGCCCAGGGGTTGGTGTGTGTGGCCACTGCCAGCATCCACAGGATTCTCACGGCGGCTGCATTAATGCTGCTCTTGGCCTTAGCTCATCACATTACCTGGCTTCCTTTAAGCACAGAGGCTGCTCAGTGGAGGGTGTAATTTCCTGACTCTAATGCATGACAAGGTTTCACTTAAAGGATGAAATAAAATCACCTTGGGAGGCAGACACTGGGAAGTCATAGATACGCCTCGGTCCGCAGAGCTGCTCAGGGCCAGGCAGGTTGGACAGAGCATACACGGGTCCTAGCTGCTAATAACAGCACAGCTTCCCTGTGACTCTCAGTTCCTAGTTCCACGTCTAGGGTTGGGATTCAGTGGGACTGGGGTTGGAGCACAGTCTGGCTGGAGTCAGGACTCTTTTTGTGGCCATGGAGTTGACTGTCCTGAATCTCATTGGTTTTCATTGTTGGAACCTGTGATCACAGGTACCTTCAGTCTGTGCTTTAACTGCTGGCTCCTCAGGGCCACCTGTGCTTCCAACAGGGATCCCGCACAAAGGTTGGAAGCATCACTAGTTGTGCATATGGGCGTACTGAAGCCTCACGGTGGCCCACTCAGTCACGCAGGACAGTGTGGGGCCGAGAGCTGAGCAGGGCTGGGACATCCTCGAGGTTATTGAGTGAGTCCCTGACTAGAACAGAGTTCTTGAAGTAAGAAGACAAGGGTAGCACACCACTGAGGAGGAAGGGATCCCACCTCCCACCCTGGCCACCATCACACACCATCCTGACGGATAAAGGAAGCAGAAAGGACAAGGGTGAAGGGAGTGGCTGGCGAGACCCACGAAGGCAGCTCTTGGATGAGGTAGCCCCACATAGACACCAGCCCTCCTGGGAGACACAGCCCAGGCCAGAGCTTTCCTTGGCTGCCCCTGCAGAACTTGGATAGAACCTTCCTCTGGGAAGACGTGGGAGCATCCCAGCCACCCCATGCCTGCCCTCCTTCTTGACAGAGTGACTAAAGCAAAGCTCAAACCCAAGTGTCCAAGAAGATGCTGGGAGGACCTGGACGTTCTCTTCTCCAGCCTCCAGAAGCTCAGCAGATCCTGCCTGGGACCCACGCACAGGTACACTCCATCAGGGGAGGAACGAGCTCAGGCTCCCAGGCCCTCAGCCTGCATCAGGCGCCAAGAGCATTGAGGACGGCTCTTCAACAGCCCATCTGTGCCCCGGGTCACAGCCAGAGCTTCATTATTCCCTGAAGGACGCAGGGACACTAGATTCTAGGTTCCTAGAACCTGTCTCCACTTCTGTCCGGAGCTGGGGACAGCTCAGATTTCTGGAGTCTCCTTCAGGCTGGGAGTAAGGAGGATCTAGGTGACAAGAGTTGGCCCTCACTAAAGGACTGTAGCCCAGGGAGACAGGTACATTTAGCACCTTCTCCCACAAGAGCTCCCTGCAGGGCCCCCTTGCCATACTGTGTCACTGTCCCTCAATCACCTGACCTTGCTTTTAGGTAAGGACGGAAGCACTAATGTGCAGGGATGAGCTTTGATTAGGGCAGGGGCACAGTTAATACTCTGCTGACTATAAAATTGGGAGGAGTTGAGATCCACAGCAGAGGAACAACCTCGGAGAGACAACTTGGACAGTGGGTGAGGGTCAGAAGACCCCAGCTTGGCCACAAACTCCTCAGACAACCATGAACGGTGTCCTTCCTTCCTCTGAATTTTCACTCGTAAAGTAGAGATGACCTCCGTAGGATTTTCTCCTACAAAACACTTGGTAAGAACTCAGTAAACATGAGATATAAAAACAGGTCTCTAGAAAATGTAGATGAACAGAATCTATTTCCTCTTCTTCCTGGCCAAGTCACCAGAGCTTCAGAGTCTTCAGGCTTTAACCAAAAGTGTCTGTTCAGAGCTGACTGGCTGCACTTGAACTATCCTGCCTCTCACTCACACACATGACAGGTCTCTTTGTGGGGACTGAAGCTGGGGCTGAGGCAGTCTTCAAAGATGCAGCACCGGTTATTTTGAATATTCATGGAGAGCGTTTCATTCGGGTGGGGAAGGGGGGCTGGTGCTAAGCATAACAGCTGGACGTGCAGGTTGCAAAGAGACCTAATTTTAGAGTTGTTTTGACATTTTTCCAGGGTTTAGTCACTGGTGCCTGGGGTAAGAGGAGCCAAAAAGTATGCTGCTTCTTAAAATGTGTGTCTGTCCAGTTATTTCTGAAGGATGGAGAAATTCCTAGCTAGAAAGGGCAGGAGCCACACTGGAAAACTCCCTGCGAATTTCTTTAAAAGTTTAACATACATCTCCCCTATGGACCTGATATTTCCCTCCCAGGTACTTAGCCAAGAGAAATAAAAACCTGTGTCCACAAAAAGCCTCGTACAAGATTGTTCATAGCTTTTTCATGATAGTCAAAACCTAGAAGCAGCCCAGATGTCCATCCTCGGGAGAATGGGCACACTGTGACAGAGCCCCACAGTGGAACACCATTCAGCAATAGTTAAAAGGAACAAAGTCTACTGAAACAAGGTACAGCATAGATGAATCTCAAAACACAGGGTATTGGATGGAAGGACCCAAACACAAAAGGGTATATACAGTGTCATTCCATTTCTAGGACATAGAATATGGACATGGAATAGGTAAACCCACCTGTGGAGACAGAAGTCACATCAGAGGCTGTTTTGGGGTGGAGGTGGGGCTGATGGGGAATGGGCACAGGGGAATGTCTAGGGTGAGGACAATGTCCTACCTTGTATCCAACACATCTCTCCCCTCCATGCCTTCTGTTCAAGTAAAGCAAGGATTTCCTGTCCCCGGGCTTCCAGTCTTCTGTTTTGGTTCATGTCATTCCCTCCCCCTGGAAAGCCCTTCCGTAGCCGATCTCTGCAAGTTCAGAGGTTTCTACCCCCAGGAGCTAATTAAAATATCACTTTCTCCAGGAAGCATTCCTGGCTCTACCCCTACTTATCGGGAGTCGCCCTGTCTTTCCAGCACTGATCCTATAGGGCTTTTTCCTATCTTTCTTTGAGTTCAAATTACTCTTTGTGTCTTTTGTTACCAGTTAATGGTGCCTATGTCTTAATTTCTTTGCTACATTTTGTCCTCACTGAGGTCAGGGCTGTGTGGATTCCAGCCACCTCAAACCCGAACAAGGGTCCCACAGTAGACACTCAACATAGACGTGGGGAATGAAAGAATGAATGAAGTGCGAACCTTCCTTTTCATTTCTGCCAGACGCTGCATTGCATTGTGCTCCGACTCCTTTGTTTTTTCAGCCATGGAAGATGCAAGCCACACCGAGCTTTGCAGGAGCATCCGCTGGGCCCCCAGAGAGGGCTGGGCTGCCAACTTCTTATGGAGTAATTAAATGACAAATTACCTGCAGGCTCTCAGTTGGAAAACCTGTAGGAGCACAGCCTTTCCATATTCATAGGTTTGATCAAAGCTGAACACTTGGAAGGACCTTCACAGCCTTTGTTCTAAGGGTCTTTATTTATAGGTGGAGAAACTGAGGCTCGAAGCAAGACAGTGACTCATTCAAGGATGTACAGGGCTTTTGTGGGGTGGAATGTTTCCATGGTGAGAGGGGGCTTCCATTCCACTTCCCAGGATGAAATGGGATTGGAGGAATGTTTTCCATTCTTCGTTCCAGCCCGTACCTGCAAGAGAAGAGGAAGCCTTTATCTGAGGGAGGGGGTGGTGTCAAGAAAGACCACTGGCCAAGCATGGCCCACCTTCTATCAAGGCCCAGAGTCTCCTCTCAGCTGTGCAGCAGGCTCAGGCGCAGGGTTCCCGCACCCACCAAACAGACACCCCCACGGGGGAAGCCCTGATTCTCCAGGCGCTCCAGCACTCGCTGGGGGGTAAAGCAAAATCAGGAAAAAAGGACGTGCGTGCTGTATTTGGGGCTCAGTCCCTGATGAGTTCCCCAATTCACCTCTGTTGCAATAAAGTTGATATGATCTTTGTATGACTTCTTGTGTCTGTTCTCAGAGTTGTGACCAATTATCACTTCACACTCCACATTGGGACAGGTGGCAGTGCCATGGAATAGCCAGGCCTTCCATGCCACCCCTCACAGGCAAATCCTCTAGAAGCAAGGTAGGAATTGGGGGACAGGTTTCAGGGATGGTGCTCTAGTTTCTTGTTTGGGTGACCAGATGGATGGGGGAGTTACTCTCTTCTAAAAACAAGGATGATGGAGGACGGAAAGGTTTAGGGAGAAGAGAGGGAGCTCAGCTTTGGTCGTGCAGTCTGAGGAGGCTGTGCGGCAGCCAGGTGGAGTGTCTGGGAGGTGGGTGCAGACGTGACAACCTGGATCTCCCGGGAGAGCCCCTGGACTGGAGACGGAGGAGCCATTAGGGCACATGGCGTGGGTATGTGCATGTGGGGAGCGAGACGGGGACTTAGGACAGGACGCTTGGCAGCTCCGGGTTGAGTGGTGGATGGAGAATGAGAAAAGCAGCAAGAGGAAGGAGCAGGAGCAGAGTTGAGCTGGGAGTGAGCGATATCTCAAGAAAGAAGGGTGGAAAGACTTTCAAGGGCTAGACGTCAGAAAGTGACAGGCGCACGCTTTACAGTTTCCAGTGTCGAGCGGAGGTTCTCCAAATGTGATCCATGGCCCAGCAGCCTCAGCATCGCCTGACAAGACGTGCAAATTCTCCAGCCACACCCCAGGCCCACTGAGTCAGGAGCTCTGGGCTTGAGGCCCAGCAGTCTGTATTTTAATAAACTCTCATGGTAATTCTGATGCATATTAAAGTTTAAGAATCTCTGGTGTTAGAAATTGCCTTCTTATATATCTTTAATTAGATTTATTTCTAGGTATTTTCTAGGCATTCGATGGGTTTTGATGTTATGATAAATGCTATTTTTAAACGCTATTTTTCTAGTTGTTTATTGCTAGTATATAGAAATACAGTTTTCAATTCAGCAGCTTTGTAAAATTCACTTGTTAATTCTAATTCATAGAATTCTAAATAACAGAATACAGATTTATTCCTCTGGATTTCCTACACAACTGGGGAAGGATACAGGACGACGGCAGAGAAGAGCCCACAGGTTTGGAGATCAGTGGAACATCTGTGAACTTAATAAGAGCTGTTTTATAAGAAAAAAGGGGTCCCACGTTAGACTGAAAGGCATTTTGCTGTGTGCTGCATGGGAGTGTGTATGTGAACACACAGGCACAGAGAATCTTCTAGATATCATGCATATTTGGTGGGGACTGGATTGCAGACAAGACAGAATATCCTCTTGGGTCCCACTGTGACTGTCTCCTAGGAACCAAAGTTGGAAGTTGGCCCAGGTTGACCAAATTCAGTGTATTTTCCAGGTAAGCAAAGGTGGCTTTCTCAGATCTGGTCAGGATCCTATGCCAACTGTGGCCAACCATCCTGGTTTGCCTAGGACTCAGGGGTTTCCTGAGGTGCAGAACTTTCATTACTAAAACCTGGACAGTCCCAGACAAGCCAGGCTGGTTGGTCACCCAACCCTGTCACTTGGCCTCCCTGGAGCACAGTGGCCTGGTGATCCAAAACATCCAGACGCCATCATGAGGGTGATGCCCAACCCCAGACGCTTGTGAGGATTGATTATGTCCAAGCCACACTCCTTCGGTTTTTCAGTCCTATAATCTTTCAGCTTATCCAACCCAATGGCCTGCTTCTTGGAGCTGTCTTCCCTGGATAGGGCAGAACAGGGGGGATTTGTCACCAGAGTTCTCCCAGAATCTTTTAGCAGTCAGTACCTTGGAGGTTTTTGACCACTGATCACCAGCATCCAAGGAATGGGAAAATATGGCATATCCAGGGCTTATTCTTTGAGATGTCAGTTCTTTGCCATGTTCTGCCTTAGCACTCAAGACAGGCAAATTTTCATGAGTAATTCCCATCTCACAGCCAAAAATTCACCACCTTCCACGCAAGAAAGCACATCTTTCTTGAGAGTGAGTGAGACTATTATAGGGACAACCTTGAATTCCCTTTTTTAGTTTTTTAAAAGATGAACTCATTTGCAAACGCCAGTCATGTATTGTTAGTAACAGATTACTAGCAACATGGCACATATGCACACCAGTGTATTGAGATAATTCCTTGAGGAACACCAGATTTGAAATAAGCCCCTCGGGGTAAAAGGACACCTGTGTGTGGACAGGCAGTGGCTAAATGTTAGAAGTGATCAAAGGTACCAGCCACGACAATAAATTCTGATTCACTAGCCCAGACAGAAATCGAGACATTACAGTCTCCAGATTGCTGCTTGTGATGGTACCATGGCCAGCAGCTGTAGTGAGTCATGGATGTCACTCACCACCCCCTTGCTCCTTAATTCCTCCCTATTTTACTCTCTCTTTGCAGGAGCCTGAGTCCCTGGGGAGGCTTAAATCTTCACAGTCCTGTCCCAGACAGACAGGATGTCGAAGATCCAGGTGTCATGGCATCTGGTCCTGCCGGGATACTGCCATGCCCCACCATCCACAGGTAGAGGGCTCAGGAGCAGGCTTCCTTGCAGTGGAGAGAAGTGGAAACAGTCTAAACATTGAGTCAGGAAGCCCCAGGCTTGGGTTCTAGCTTAACCTCCCTGAACCTTAGCCTCTTGATCTCAAATCTCTCCAAATCTGCATGCCAAAATCACCATTTTGCAGCCAAGATTGTCATAGTAAGAGCTAGGCAAAAATCATCAATGGACACTAACACCCCTGGGTGAGATGATGTTGGAGAATAGGATATTCACACAGCCTCCACGTGTCATCCCACAGTTTCTTGGTAATTTAAAAAAAATTGTACTTCTGCTATAGGGAGGGCCAGTGGATACCTCCGTAACCATGTGATGAAACTTAACATCACCTGGAGTGGGACAGACTGGCAACACGTGTCTCCTGAGATGACAGGAAGTGCACAGCATCATTTATGTGGTATTCTTGTCAAAACTTTAGTCTAGATCTAACCATGAGGAAACACTTAGCACATTCTGATGGCGTGGCCACTTCAAAAATGGCAATATAATTATATATATATATATGTATATATAAAGATTTAAAGTTGGCAAACTATTTTGGACTAAAAGAGACTAAAGACAATTGACAATCAACTGCAATGTGATTGACAATCACATCCTTGATTGATCCTGGATTTAAAAATGGGGGAAGGGGTATAAAGGACATTGCATTGCACACCTTTTCTGTGCCTTTTCAAACTCTCTTGGCCCCACGTCTGTCTCAGCCGTGGCTTCAGCAGCCATCCCATGCTGGCTTTGATCAGCTGTATGCAGGTGCAACGTCACACGGTCTCTGTTCAGACTTGAGCTGCTATGGGACCCTTGATTTCAGCCCCAGTGCTTCTCTGGCCCCCCAGTATGGAATGCCCCGTGCTCAAGCTGGAAGCACAAGGCTGTTAATGCCCCTGGGGTCACCTTTGACCATAAGAGACAGGAGCCAGTGGGCATGCTCTCAAGCTCACTTTTTGGAGGAGCCTAGGCTAGGAGAGACAGTCTGGGTGCAGTTTAAAAACTGTTTGAATACACTTTGACTATGGACTGTGCAGGAGATGATGTTATTGTGTGATTGATGAGTTAATTTGTTGGATAATGGTGCCGTGGCTTCGGGAGAGAAAGTTCTTGTTGTTAGGAGGCACGTGCTGGAGTGCTTAGGAGGTGAAGTGTCACCATGACTGAAATTTATTTTCAAATAAATTTGCAAAAAACAAAATGTATGTGCACGCACACACACACACACACACAGAATGTTAAATTGGAAAGACAGGTGGTACCCATAACATTTGAGTGGCAGGTGCCAGCCTCACTTCCCGTGACTGTCCAGGAGGATTGGCGGGTGGCACCGCTGCTGGGTGAGTCAACTTTCTGCGTGTTCTTGAGTGAGCTTCACTGAGCCACATAGCAGCACAGGAACAGCAATGACCCCAAACCTGGACTCGTACGGTGTTCTTTTGCATCAGTTACCTATTGTGACATAAAAATGACCCTAAAACTTAGTGGTGAAAAACAACAAATATTTATTTTGTCAGTTTCTGTAGGTCAGGAATCTGGCAGCAGCTTCGCTGGGGTGTTCTGACTCAGTCTCCTGTAAGGCTGCAATGATGCTATCAGCTGAGCCTGACTGAGGCTGAAGGAATCTCTTCCAAATTCATGCATGTGGCTGTCGGGAGAAGGCTTCATTCAGTTCCTCATCACTTGGGCTTCTCCATAGAGATGGCAGCTGGCTTCCCCCAGAGTGAGTGATGAGAGAGGGGGAGAGGGAGAGAGAGAGAGAGCAAGATCAAAGTCTCAGTGAATCTGCAATATTCTATTGGTCACAGACCAACCCTGGTACAAGGTGAGAGGGAACTACACAAAGGTTGAATACAAGGGAGCAGGGGTCAAGGTCGCCATCTTGGAGGCTGTCAACCACACCTCTGAACAATCCCTTCTTCCCTTAACAATGTGTGACTTCTGAAATCTGCTAAGGCACAGTTTGAGAGGCCCCAGGAGTTCCAAAGATGCACATGAACATGCATGCATACATGCACACACATACACACACATACTCCTAAAGCAGATTAAAGATCCTGCCTTCCTGGGTCATCCTTGGTGTGTGATGCTTTGTGGCAATGTTCAGTTGCCTGGGTGGAGACACCTAGAAGATGGTGCCAGGTCAATCAGGGTTTAGGTTTCCTTAGACAAGAGGACAAGGAAAAAAGGTAAGGAGGAGACGGTTGTTATGGCAGAGAAGGATGAAGAGGGAAGTGAAGTCAGAAGGGGATGAACAGTTAACAAGTGGGTCAGCGCTAACTGGAGGTTTCCATGGGGCTTTAGAACAAGAACAATTGAAACAGTTTTTAGTGTTGGGGATGACAACAACGGAGTGTGAATTTGGGAGTGACTGGGGTGAGGGTGGAGGTGGGCAATGTAGTTGCAGGACAGTTAGGTAAGGAAATTGGTTATGTTAATTTTCTCTACATCCACTGTTTGTTTGTTTCTTTCTTTCTTTCTTTCTTTTTCTTTCTTTCTTCTGTCTTTTTATTTTTAAACATAGCTCACTACAACCTCAAACTCCTGGGCTCAAACGATCCTCCTGTCTCAGTCTCCCAAGTAGCTGGGACTACAGGTGCATGCCACCAAGCCTGGATAATTGTTAAATTTTTTATAGAGATGGGGTCTTGCCATGTTCCTCAGGCTGGTCTTGAACTCCTAGGCTCAAGCAAGCCTCCCGTCTTTGCCTCCCAAAGTGCTAGGATTACAGGTGCGAGCCACCGTGCCCAGCTCCACTGTTATTTCTATTGCCTCATCTTATCTTTGGAGATTTCTCTTATTCTCATTCATAATTTAATGTATTTGTGGAGTTTCTTTTTTTAATTTTCTTAATTAGATTAGCTAATGGTTTCCTTATTCCATTGCTTTCCCCCTCAAAGTACTAGCTCTTATATTTATTTATTAGTTCCATTGTTTTTAAGTCATTAATTTCTGTCCTTATCTTTGGCAGTTCCTTATTTTATTCTGTTTAAGCTAATTTTGGTCTTCTTGTTTTTCCTAACTTTTGGAACTGAGCCCTTAATTCATTTATTTCCTTTCTTAAAATTAATAATGTAAGTACTTAAGATCGTGACTTTTCTTTTCAGCACTGCTCTGGTTGTATTCCATCAGATTAGGTACATGGCGTTTTAATTGATCTTATTTTTTAAATATTCTGCAATTTTACTTTGGATTTCCTGACATGACAGTGAGAGTTTTGGGGTGAGCTGTTCGTTTGTTTGTTTAAGTAACGGGGTTTTGTTGTGGTTAAATTTTATTGTTATTACCTGTTGTTGTCAAATTATAGAGAGCGTCTTCCTTATTTCTACTCTTTGGAAGGTATTTAGGGTTATTTTGTGACCTAAATATCCTATATGGCCAATTTGATAAATGTTTCAGCAGGTGCTTCAGGGGTAGAGAAAGTGTGTTATCCATTGTTGAGGTGTAGTTATATAGTTTTACTTTATTAATTATAATTTATTCATTTTACTTTCTTAGTTACTTTATTACTTTTTAGGTCCACTTATTTTTATTTATTTGATCTATCATGGGCTGAGAAATGAAGTTACCTATTACTATCATGTTTTTCTCTCTTTTATTGTACTTTTTTTAATGAATTTGTTGCCATATATGGATGCAAAAATATTCAAGGCCGATCATTAAAATTTCTACCCATCACAGCATAAAGGGCTATTCTTGGTCTTTTGCTTAGTGTTTTTCACCTTGAAGTCAACCTTGCTGGATATTGAAGCTTTGACTTCTGTTTGCCTTTTGCTACATTTGCCAGATATGGGCTCAACTGTCTTTTTATTTTTCCATCTCTCTTTGTCACTGGGTTTAGATGCTCTTGTCTACAGCATGTAATTTGCCTTTGCTTTTTGGTGCAGCCAGAGAGCCTTTCCTTAATAGGAGTGTTTATCTCATTTGCAGTTATGTACAAATACAACACTCATGTCTGTTCTTAGTCTGATCATCTTGTTTATGTTCCTTTTTTTTTATTTTTAAGGTGTCTTTTTTGTTGCGGTTTTAAAAAATGTTTCATTCCAAGGCCTGCTTTCATTATTTTCTCCCCAATGTTTTCCTTTTGAAAATCTGAAAACTTTATAACTTATGTTTATTTCTTTCCATGGTTACATTTTTTACTTTATATGCTATGATTGTATTAGCCAACTCGTCTCTTGTTCCAGGCATCACTGTGGCGACCAGATCCGAGGTCACCTCTGCATGGTCCACTTCCGGCAGGCACAACCGGACAGGGCCGTGCCTCAGGGGGGTGCCCCGCCCCTCCTGCCTCCCTCACCAGGGCCGTCTTATTGAGCCCGAGTCACAGGACATAAGGAGACTGTGCAGCCTCCACACACATGCAACCTGGAAGTGCAGCGTTTGATCCCCTAGGAAGTGAACCATTAGCCAACGGAAGACGTGAATTTGTGGATAAATTCTTCCCGCCTCCTCTCCGTGGCCACACGGTCCTGAAACACCAGATATTCCCGCCCACTTTTGTCCTCTCCTCTTGCTTTAGCCTCTCCCTGGAGCGTTTGTATGGAGAACTCCGAACCCCTAAGTTTTACCTGCTTCTGGGCATAATCTTTCTGGACCTCTTCATCCTCCTCCTGATTGTCATCATCCGGCCTCCTTTTACCCTTCTGCACAGATGCTGGTTTCTTTTTGGTTATTATTCCTCCTTCAGTTCAGGGGGTGTAGTCCTTCCTTCGTGGCCTTTGTCCAAAGGGACCGTTCAAGGCCTGGATGTGAGCTGAGTGTCAGGCAAACTGGGTTTTGTTCGCCATTCCACTGTCTCACAAATCCCCTCCTCTGGGCTGCAGCGGTGGGCGCTCTGCACTAACAGGGAGGCTCCGCGGTGTGCGGCTCACACGCTGGTGTGGGCTCTGTTGCTTTGCCCTCTGCTGCTTTGCCCTCTGCTGCTCCGGCCAGAACTGCTTGCCAGCTACAGCCCCCCTGCCGTCTTGCAACCTGCTTATTGGAAGGGTGATTTCCCTCCCCTCCCTTGTTGGACCCTGCCTCTGGGGTCACTTCATAGTGCAAACCAGGACATGCCAGGCTCTCACAGTCTACCCACTGCCCTTCCTGGCCAGGAGTCATGAACGTTCATCCTTAGGGTCCTGCTTTGCCACCCTTCCGCCTGGTCAAGTTTTCACTGCACCGTGCAGTCAAGTCCCATACATTGCAATTCAGGGTTATGGGCATTTCTGAATTGCATCACAAATAAAATATACTTTTCAGCTCCGACAGAGAGGGGCAGAGAGAGATATAATTTTTCCAGCTTTAACCAAAGCCCCACCCACTTACAGTCTTGGACCAGGAAGAAGACATGGCTCTTTGATCCTGGAAGGGTAAAGACTGTGGCCAACATGCCCACCCTGTGCTATGACCATGGAGAACGAAGTCACCCCCTCCTAAGCAGGGTCCATAGTGCGCGGGAGGACTGAGAGCTCAGGAGACATTCTTGGAGCTGGCCTCTTTGGCATCAGAGACTTTGCAGCATAATGTGTAGTGGCACATCAAAGCACACCGCTGAGGAGGTGATTAAAGGAATTTAGAGTGTGGGGTCCCTAGGGCTGGGGGGAGAGTGGCGCCCACGGCCCCTTGTGAAACAGCAGCTGGTGTTGAGGTCTGGGCTTGGCTTCACACCCTGGCCTGGAGAAAGGAGGGGATGATGGCTCAATCTCTTCTCTTTCTTCTTATTTCCATGTTCCTTCTACTTCTCCTCCTTCTTCTCCTTCTCCTCCTTTCCAGCTCCCACCCCCTGTATGAAACGCAGGCCACAGCAAGTCGGGCAGAAGTCCCCCAGGTGCTGAGCCGCTGGTGGAGAGAATGGGCATGGCCTGCAAGTCCAGGCCATGGGGACGCTGTTACAGTGACCGTCAGAAGAGGGAGGGAGGAGATATTTTTAAATTTAGGTCACAGCTGTGGGTCAGAAGTTAGGAGGGTTTTGTAGATGGGAAAGAGGGGGAAAACCTGAATGTGGGAGACAGAACAAATTGGACTCAATTGTCAGCTGCTCTACTGACTAGGAAGGACCTAGGCAAAGTGATTCCCCTTCCTGACTCACGATTTCTTAATCAGTTAAATGGAAACAATAGTACATCTATATTCGAAAATTATTGTAAAGACTCATAGGACACTTATGGCTCTGGAAGACAGACTAGATTTATTCCAAGTCCCTCCATCTACAAAGACGTAGAAATGCTAAATAAATACAAAATAATTGTTTTTAGATACAGAACTCACAAAAAAGGAAAAGTCCCCAGAAACAAAAGCAGTAAATGTGTAAACTCAACAACACAACAGTCGTAGTTACACGTGCTCCCCAGAAATATAGAAGAATGTCCATAGCAGTATGTTTCCTAATAGCCCCTAAGCTGGAAACTGCCCAGATTTTCAGCATAAGTAGAATAGATAAATAGCAATGTATTCAAATAATGCACCATTGTAGACAATTACAAAAAAAGAAACTATAGTTACACACAGCAGAATGATGTTTACAAACAGTATTAAATGAAAGCAACAAGGCAGAAAGGGGCACATACAATGTGAATCTGTGTATATAAAGTCCAAACGCAGATTCCAAAGAAACTGCTCTGTCTGAAACTGGGGTTGTGGATACATAGCTCTTGGCATTTTTCAAAATAAATGAATTTTAATAAATGCAAATTTTTTAAAAAAATCAAGCAGGATCCTAGGGGATCCCAAAACAGAATGAAGTCTAATAAATAAATCTAACAGTGTCACAGTTTAGTTGGGCATAACCCAACTAAAGGGTGTGTGTGTGTGTGTGTGTGTGAGGGAGTGGCATAAGAAACTTTAGAAAACTATGTTTTGACTGAGAACTGTAAGGCTAAAGGCAAAAAGAACTGTACCTAAGGATTGTGACCTGGTTGGTAAATTTGTTTCTCACAGGGGCACAAGTTCACAATTCTGAAATTACATTATATCCATCCTAGGATTGAACAAATCAGTTAATAATGGCAGATCATGGAAGACTGGAGTACCTTATAGTTCCAGAAAGTGAGAAAGTGCACAAGGAAGGAAAAAGAAAAAAAAAGGATAGGCCATGTCAAAGGGACACAGAAGCCAATTTTGAAAACTGAAAGCTCCCAGTGGTCAAAGCTGGGACAATTTGAGCAACAAAATAAATAGCATAATATTTGTTTAAAACCCTTGGTATAAAATGAATATGCACAAGTCTGCATTGATATAAACAAATAGTTTAACAAATAAATAAAGGATAGAAGAGATAAAGTTTGTCTACAAAAGAATTACAAATAATATAAATAAATACTCCCTCCCAAGGGTTCCCCAGCCCACCCCTTATTGAGTGAGGGCTGGGCTTAGTGACTTGCTTCCAAAAAATAGAGTAAGAAAAGGGAACGATAGCAACTTAACAGGGGTGAAACGTGGCAAATATCACTTAACCAAGGGATAAAAGCTCACGTGGCCAGGGGTAAGTGGTGTGGGTACCATCCTGCCCCAACATAGAGAGAAGACGCCTCCCCTCTGTGGTGTTCCTTCCAAAGCCCATCATCCCGGTCTTACCAGGAGAAAAATATCAGACAAACCCAGATTGAGGGACGTTCTACAACATACCTGACGAGTGCTCTTCAAAACTGTCGAGGTCATTGAAAGCAAGGAAAGTCTGAGAAACCGTCCAGCACAAGAGAAGACCGAGGAGACTCGATGACTGAATGTGACGTGGTGTCCCGAATGGCATCCTGGTGACCAGAAAAGGCACATTAGAGGAGAAACTCCTGAAACCTAAAGCGTGTCCAGAGATTAGTTAGCAAGAATGGGCCGATGCCGTTTCTCTGTTTTGACAGCCGTTCCGTGGTTATGAAAGATATTAACGTCGGGGGAGACTGGGAAAAGGGTGTATGAGTATTCTCTGTACTGTCTTTGAAACTTTTCTGTAAATCTAAAATTATTCCCAAATAAAAAAACTTATTAGATGTAGCAATCACCTTCTCAAGTATTTTCCCCAACTGATTAAAAAAATTTATGCTCACACAAAAACCTGCACAGAAATGTTTAAAGCAACTTTATTCATAATTGGCAAAACTGGAAGAAACCAAGATGTCCTTCAATAGATGAGCTACTGTGGTGACACAGTAGTTCACCCTTACCCGTGGTTTTACTTTCTGCAGTTTCAGTTGCCGACAGTCAACTACGGTCCAAAAATATTAAATGGAAAATTCCAGAAATGAACGTTTCATAAGTTTTAAATCACATGCTGTGCTGCATAGTGATGAAATCTCCAGCCATTTCACTCCATACCACCTGGGATGTGAACCGTCCCTTTGTCCAGGGGACCCACGCTTTATACACTCCCAGCCCCTTAGTCACCCAGCAGCCCTCTTGGTTATCAGATTGACTGTCACAGTATTGCGGCGCTTATGTTCAAGTAATCCTTATTTTATGTCATACTGGCCCCAAACAGCAAGAGTAGTAATGCTGGCATATCGTTATAGTTGTTATATTTTATTACTAATCTCTTACTGTGCCCAATTTATAAATTAAACTTTATCCTAGGTATGTATGTGTTAGAAAAAATATAGTATATGTAGGGTTCAGTACTATTTGCAACTTCAGGCATCCACTGGGGGGCTTGGAACATATCCCCCAAGGATAAAGAGGGACTGCTGTATGTCCACACATTGGAATACTAATCATTGTTTTGGATGAACCTTAAATGCATAATGCTAAGATGGAGAAGCCAGTCTGGAAAGGCTATATATTGTATGATTCCAAATATATGACATTCTGGACAAGGAAAAACTGGAGACAATCAGTAAAACAAAATCAGTGGTTGCCAGGGGGAGAGGTGAATAGATGAAATACAATGGAGTTTTTAAGGCAATGAAACTGCTCCATATGATACTTTGATGCAGAATATATGGCATTATGCATTTGTCAGAACCCATAGAACTCCACAGCACAAAGAGTGAATCTTAATGTCCACACAGTTTTTGAACAGTACATTTAGGAGGTTGGGGGATCTCAGGGTGGAATGCAGAAGATGAGAAAGATCTAATTATGTTATGGATGTATGAAGCAACCTCGCTGAAGGAGGTGGGGAGAGGTGCTGACCTAAGTAGCCTCGGGCATGGGTGGAGTCTGCAAGACTGAAGGCCAGAGAAACTGTACATAAGCACTCTGCTTTAATTGATAAAGTTGTTTCCCATGGGGTGTGGGCTATCAGTTTTGAAACCATTATGCTTGTACATGGAACCTGAACAGTGAAGTGAGTGGATGTCTGGTAGTGGGAGCTAGTGTTCTCACTGTGAGTGGGAGGTCAGAGGCGAGCAAGTGGTGGATTGGCATTGTGGACATCAGTGTGGATTCATGTTCAGCTTAAGAGAGACACAGAAGTTTGCAAATAGAAATAAGTATAGGTATGTTTATATACATGGGTTAGTATGCATAGATATACTTTATTGCTCAGTCAGCTGAAAGGGCTGGGAGGAACAACTACATCCCAATAGCAATGAACACACCTAACACCCAGTTCTTGGTTTCTATTACCATGCTCAGATAATAGAAACAGAACCCCTTAGAGAAAAGGTTGATTCTAGGACCAGAGCAGAAAATATGCAAGATAAGCCTGGAGCATCTTGTAGTGCCAGAAAGGAGGTGTTCAAAACACACACGCGTGCACAAACAGACACACACACACACTCACAAAGATGGGGGTGTGTTAAAGGGACAGAGAGAACTCCCAATGACCAAAGCTGAATCAATTTGAGCCTCATAACAAAGAAAGTAGTATTGGATTAAACCCAAAGCATAAAATAAATGTCCATGTGTTCATACTAATATAAATGAATGATTGAATAAATAAATAAATTGTGAGAAGAAATAAATCCCTCTTGCAGAAGAATTCCAAATAATTTATGTAGATACTCCACCCTCAAGGAAGTGGAGCACAATTCCCCGCTCCTTAATAATGACTTTGTTCCAAAGAGTGCAATATTGGAAGAAAGGGGGATAAATAGTAACTTTATAGCACAGAAACCTGACGAATGCTACCTGAAGCCAGTGACCAAGGTTGACATCAATAGTGATATGTCATGTTGATAGTATGTACCCTTGATGTGATTTGATGAGAATGGCACTTGAAATTTAGTAAATAATAAGGTAACAATCAATATTAATTTATACATTGTGACAAATGTACCATAATGATGTATGATGTTAACAACAGCAGAAACTGAGTATGAGATATACATGAATTCTCCATACTATGTTTGTAATCATTCTGTAAATTCAAAATTATTCTAAAATAAATAATCAACAGAGCAAAGAGACAACTCACAGAATGGGAGAAAATATTCGCAAACTACACATCCGATAAAGGGCTAATATCCAGAATCTACAAAGAACTCAAACAAATCAACAAGAAAAAAATGAATAATTCCATTAAAAAGTGGGCAAAATACAAGAACATAAGTTTCTCAAAAGAACATAGACGATGGCCAACAAACATGAAAAAATGCTCAACATCACTAATCATCAGGGAAATGCAAATTAAAACCACAATGAGATACCACCTTACTCCTTTTAAAATGGCTTTTATTAAAAAGCCCAAAAACAATAGTTGCTGGTACGAACGCAGAGAGAAAGGAATGCTTCTACCGTATTGATGGGACTGCAAATTAGTACAACCTCTATGGAAAACAGTATGGAGATTCCTCAAAGAACTAAAAGAACTAACCTACCATGTGATCTAGCAATCCCACTACTGGGCATCTACCCAAAGGAAAAGAAGTCATTTTACCAAAAAGACACCTGTACTCGAATGTTTATTGCAGTACAATTCACAATTGCAAAGATCTGGAATCAACCCAAGTGACCATCAATTCATGAATGGATTTAAAAAATGTGGTGTATGTATACCATAGAGTACTACTCAGCCATAAAAAGGATGAATTAATGCCTTTTGTAGCAATTTGGAAGAAATTGGAGACTACTGTTCCAATCAAAATATCTCAGGAATGGAAAAACAAATACCACATGTACTCTCTAATAAACTGGAACTAACCAATGGGCACACAAGTGCACAGAAGGAAGTAAAAGTCACTGGAAATCAAGCAGGGGGGAGGAGGGGAAGGGGAGGGGCAAAACCCCTCCTAATGGGTACAAGCACATTATTCGGGTGATGGGCACACTTATAGCCCTGACTCAAGCCATGTAACAAAAACATTTGTACCCCCTTAATATTTTGAAAATAAAATAAAATAAAAAGCTTACTTAAAAAAAACTGAATAACCCTCAAAAAAGTAACTACCGTACTAACAGTGCAGAAAAATATTTACTAAGAAAAAAAAACATATTAATAATCCTGGGTTAATTGATACTAAAGAATGACAGAATGTTGGATAAAAGGTTGTTTAGGAAATCAAAACCAAACACACACATGCAAACAGATAAAATTAAACCTTAGCATTTAGCAATGCATCCTTGGGTAGTGAAACTATAAGAAAAATCCATAAGTAATTATCATACAAGTCAAGATGGTGATGAATTTTGGTGGGGAGAGGGCTTGAGTACAGTTTCTGGGTGCTCGCAATGCTCTATTTCTCGATCCAGGGGGTGGTTACATGGGTGATAAATTTGTGATACACTTGCAATAAATTATGGAACTATACTTTTTTGTTTTGTGAACCTTTCTATACGTGCACTATAGTTCACAACGAAGGTTGGGAAAAGAAACCAGACACACGAGAGAGAGAATGCATCAGAAAATGTTCCATAATTGATGAAAAATGTGAATCCTTAAATTGAAGAACCCTGAAACTGATAAAAAAAAAAAAAGTTCTTTAAAAAGAGTAAATCCACACACAGGCCTATGATACCAAAGAGAAGAAGAAAAAGCAAATATAACAAAATGTTGACTTTCTATTAGATGTAGGAATTGCATTCATGGGTATTGTATTGTTTTCTGTGATTTTCTGAATATATGAAATATTTTAAAATTAGCTTTTTTTAATCTGAAAGAACGGGTGAGATAATGTAGAAACATACACAAATGTCTATTTAGGTAAGTCAGAATAGTGGTTACCCCAAAGAAGAGATTGTGGAACTGGCCAGAAAGTAGCACAAGGGGACCTTCCAGAAGCTGGAAATGTTTCGATCTTGATCTGGTCAGTGGTTGCAAGGGTGGACACACAATCTACCCAGCTGTGCATTTAAGATGAGTGCACTTTACGTACTCGAATGCATGTGTGCTAAACATCAGTGAAAAAGTTGAAAGAAGCTTAAAAGCAAATTCCTATGGCAGGGCCTGGCGCACAGATGGCATTAATAGGATATATGCATGTTCTGGGCCTATAGGAGTTGGATGGGATTTTTCCTTGAAATAAACAAAGACCCCTGGAGGCTGAGTAGAAAGGGAGTCTATCAGAGGACCCAGGGATAACCCGCAGAACCCATGGGTAGGGCGGACCTGGCCTCAGGACCCAGGGATGGCTGGGAGGGGAATACTGCCTGCCTGGACTCTCCTTCCATCTCTTCTCAGGGCTCCTCTCTGTCCATCTTCACTTTCCTCTGTCCCAGATGCCTTGTCTGTCTGCTCCCCAGGCCACGAGATAGGACATGGGTTATATAACTGCTGGGTTGAATTCTGCTTTATTTAAGGGGCAGTCTGAGCAAGGGTAGGATGTCTTCCAGATTCCTAGGGAAGGGGCCTGGCTTGAGCACCCAACCGTGAGCTAACCACGCTGACCAGGGCAGTGGACGCTGTGGAAGGGACCATAACCAGTGCAGGTTGGATCAGGGACTCAACAGCTGAGGCCAAGGTGACAGTGTGAGCTCATCTAGGTTGGCCGCTGGGAGCAAAAGGAATCGTGGGACAGGTGCAGGGCCGGCAATCCAATAGGTGTCCTCTACACCCCGGCAATGGCTTGCACACTCAGCAAGGACGTGACGCTCACCCCTTAGGACAGTGTTTTCTACCTTTTGAGGCACTTTCACACTCATGATTGCATTTTGTATATTCTCGGGATTTTGATGTTGAGCTCAATTTACAGATGAGGAGACGGGTTCTTGGAAGACTAGTGACCTGCCCGGGATCATGCAGTGAGTCTGCAGCTAAGCCAGAATCCAGATCCAGGGACGCACCTTGATGTGGCACTAGGGGCTGAGCATCCCAGCCTGCCACTCCCTAGTGACACACCTGGAGCTGGAGTGGCTCATGGTGGAGCCGGGGCCTGGATTGTGGGTGCGCACAGGCAGCTCCCACATCCCTGTAGCCAGGACTTGCACAAGGCAAACCCCCTTGAAAACCCCTTTGCCCATGAAAGAAGTTGCCACTGCAAGGAGACCCGCTGCCAGATCACAGACACCTCCCCAGCCCCACCCACCCTGCAGGGCTTTGGCTGGACATGTGGCCAGTACACCCTTTTCCACGAGAATGGGAAATGCCAAGTGTGTGTGGAATGAAGGGCAGAGAGAGTGAGTGGGCCTGCATTCAGGGTCTGTGAGCATCAGTCTCTTCATTATTGCCTGCCTCTCCCCACCCTAAAGAAGGGCCTGCTCTCTGGGATACTTCTGAGTAGCATGTCCCAATTCACAAGAGCACCCTGGTGCCCATTTATTAACACAATTGATCCTCTTAACTGCTCTGGGAGGGCTAGTATGAGACCAGGAAACTGGGGCTCCTCAGGGCTGCTGGCCCAGCTAGGATTCCAACCCAGATCTCCCGCCCCTGAGCCCCAGGCTCCCCCCACAGCCCCATGCTGCTCCCAGCACATGCGGGACAGTCTGAGAGCACAGGATGAAACGAGACACTAAGTGAGTGATTGCAATGCCAAGAGCTGTGAGAGAATTAAGAGACTGTCTTCATTCTCTATAGAAAAAATGGGGACCCTTTAGGAAATCATAAATACCCCTCCATTCTCATTTTCTCCACTGTACCCCCGTTAAAAAGTGAAGCCACACAATCTTTTCTGCTTTTAAAAGACGCTCATAGCAAGAAAAGAAAAAGGGGCAGAGTCCAACACCGTAAGGCTGGAAGATATACACTTTTTATTAAGGCAGATTCTGCTTTTATCATTAGCATGTAATGAATTATTCTCAGCTTTCAATGCCTTGGTAATTGTCTCCAAAGAATCTCATTAAACATTGCTGGATACTTTTGATCATTTTTAATGAAAGTGATAACTTGGAAGACTCTTGCGTTTCTCGATTGAGGCTGCAAACCTGAAGCATTGCCAGAGATAATTAATGACAGGTGGAAATCTCCAGGGACAACCACCAGAGGTGTCTGTCTTTGTTCTTCCCATCAGGACTTCTCGAGATCAGGGAAAAAGTTTGCCAAACAACATTAAACTGTCTGTCCGACCAGTGGCTTGAACTCTTGCTCCACCACTTCCTGGCTGTGGGTCTGTGGACACATTTCTTAACTTTTCTGAGCATCTTGGTTTTTTTTTTTTTTTTTTTTTTTTTTTTTTTTTTTTTTTTTTTTTTTGGTTTTTGGTTTCCATCTGGGTTGTTGTAACTATTAGTGAGAGAATAAACTTCAAGAATGGAAACATAGAAGATGTCTACAAAATGCCAAGTTCTATTATTATTAGCTAAGAAGTATGTACTCACGTATTTTTATTCAAAGCTCAAAATTGTGAAATTTTATTTAAAAGCTCCTAAACTAGCCAGCACTAGTTCATTGCAGCCCCTTGGAATCAAGATTCCTCTCTGCTATAGTATACTATTATATATGCATAACATGTCTTATGCGTTTACTAGATGCCAGGCACTATGCGAAAACCTTTAATATGAATTATCTCCTTCGATAGTTATGACAATTCTAAGCAGTAGGAACTATTATCCCCATTTTGCAGATGGGGAACATAAAGTCAGAGAGGTTATTTAACTTGTCCAGAGTCACTCAGGTAAGAAACATTGCAGCTGGGATTCAAACCCATGCAATCTGCGTCTGGCACCAGTGTGCTCTACCATCTTCTCATCTTTTGGAGTTTGAAGCCACCTTTATGAAAGCAGAGAACTAATGGCTGTGGATTCTATTCCATCCTATCTCCAACCTTCTTCCATATGAATCAAAGAAGATTCTAAGATTTCCTAGTGGATTTTCTAATATCTAGACAATGTCCAGTCCTTACAAGTCTGCTTCTCAATCTTAGTTGTGATGCAGATTATATTTTCCAAAAATGGCCCAACAACATCTCTAATCCCATATGTTCTTTTTATAGTCTGATTTTGACACTCTTGCCGCTCCAAGATGGGACCCATGTTTCCCCTCTTTAGCTCTGGGAGGGTTTGTTGCTGTGTGATTTCTAGGGGCAGGTCATACAAGATGATACGGCTTCCACGGGATTCTCTTGGGACGCTCGCTGTTGCAACTCACCCCATGCTGTGAGGAAGCACACACGCTCTGCAAAGAGACCTGTGAGGAGAGGCTCACATGGAAAGAAAGTGAGACCCTCTCCACCCTCAGCTGTCAACCTGGCAGCTCTGTGGGTGAATATACAACACTCGAGGTGGACCTCCAAACTGGCTGAGGCTACAGAGAGCGCAGGCCAAACTTCCCCACCAAACTCCGTCTAAACTGCAGATTCATGAGTGAAATAACATTGTTCTGGGCTACCGTGTTTTGGGGTAGTTTGTTATGTAGCAGTAGATAGACTGGAACAAGTCTATCTAAACAAAAACCTCTTTTGTTTTCCAGACACATGTATTCAACTGTGTCCTGCACACATTCGTTCACTTGAATGCCCACCAATCACTTTAGACTTAATGTGTTTAGGGAGTTCCAGTTCCACTTTGGATATAGAAATCCTCCTAGAAATGTCATTCCCACCCTCGCTATGAGGAAAAAGCCAGACAATCTGCAAAATCCTAAATGTTTTTGAGCCCTTCCGAGAGCTGACTTCTGAAGTGCGGCAAACCCTTTTGAGGAGGGAGGGGTCATGTGAAATGCTTCATCAATGACAAAGCGTGGGGGAAAGATGTGGCCACCATGAAAGCAGGTAAGACAAAATCAGCCAAAACCGTAGTGGATCCGTAGAGGTTGAGTGTAGGCCAGTACGGCAGTACGGAAAATTGAGAGTCCCAGATACAAGGGAAGTTTACACTCACTTGCAAGCTCTTTGCCAGAGATCTCAGCTGTGTGCTCATGAGAAAGACCAGAAGCAGGACAGGAGACTGGAGAAGACTCAAGTCATGGAGTAGGCATGCAGATACTGTTCAGCTGCAGCTGGGTCCCAGGTGCAAAACCCCTCTCATTTCCCCCAGAACTTTCTCTCCCAGAGTAAAAACCCTAAGCTACTAGGAGAAGGGATAGAAAACCCTCCTTCTCCCAGGGCTTAAGCAAAGATACTCTGAGGGAAGAGGTAGAAGCCAAACCATCTGATTCTGGGGGAGAGGGAGAAGCAAAAGCCTTCTGCCATTGGGGAAGGGGCAGGAAACATTTTCAGACCCAGGATCTTAAACTTATACAAAGTATAGGCCTGCTGCTTCTGGGAGAAGGGCCCCATGCCAACTGTAGACACAAGGGGTATTTGGCTGCCACAGAGGGGAGGAGCAAGTCTATTGATAAAATCCCATCCCTATGCCCTGGGTGTGCAAGGTCTGCCTGAGACCGAAGGTGGACAACGAGAAGTGAGAAAAGCTCCTGTACCATCAGATCTTCACACTGAGTACAGCAACAGCAAGCCACTGCTGGGGGAGATGCAAGAGCATGGAGAAAGACTCCAGCTGTGGTACAGGTGTTCAGGGGCTGCTGAAAGCTGAGGGTGAAGCAGAAAGACCAAGAAAAATTTCATGGTACTCCAGACCTAATACTAAGCACAAAATAATACCAGGCCACCTATGGAGAAATTTAAAACTTGTGGTACTCTGAAAGAGAGGATAGTAACAAAATATCTTACCCCAGTTCAACCCCTTGTTAGATTAACATGGTCTCTAACTAAGAATCTGACAGAAGAAGTGTGCTCACTCCCAAGAGTAAAAATCATTGACCTCAGCCTCTACTGTTCTTCTGTACACAGTGTCTGACATTCAATAAAAAATCATGAGACACACACAAAAAGAAGTAAACCATCCATTATCAAGAGGTAAAACAATCAACAGAACCAGACTCAGAGATGATACAGATGTTGGAATATCAGGCTGGGACTTTCAAATAACTTCAATTAATATGATAAAGTACCTCGTGTGGAAAGATGGAAAAGATACATGAACTGATGGAGAATTACAGCAAATAAATGGAAACTATTTTATGAATAGGAGAATTAAAATGCTACAAATATAAAAGTATGATGTCAGAGATGAAGACTTCCTTTGACAGGCATCTTAGTAGAATGGATACAGCTGAGGGAGAACCTGAATATAAGTCAATAGAAATTATCCAAACTAAAGCTCAAAGTGAAAAATAAAATAGAGGATCTAAAAGCTATAGGACAATATAAAAGTCTAACATATATGAAATTGTAATCCAAGAAGGAAGAGAAAGTGAAGAAAAATCTTTGAAAGGATTATGACTAAGAATTTTCCAAAATTAATGAAATACAGCAAAGCATAGTTCCAAGAAATTCAGAGAACCTCAAGCAGAATAAAGTCTGCACACACAAACACACTTGCACACACTCACATGCACACACATACCTAGACACATAATAGTCAAACTGCTAAAGCCTAAAAGCCAAAATCTTGAAAACAGTAAGAGGAAACAAAATTACATACAGAAAAACAAATATAAGAAATAAGCAGACTTCTGGGAAAAAATGATGCAAGCCAGAAGTAAATGAGGTGACACTTTTAAAGTACTAAAAGAAAAAGCTGTTAATCTAGAATTCTATATGAAGCAAAAATATCTTTCAGAAATGGAAGTAAAATAAAGATTTTTTTCCAGACAAACAGAATTAAAAAAAAATGCATTGCTAGCAGAACTGCACTACCAGAAATGTTAAGGGAAGTTCCCCAGATGGAAATGTGAATCTACACAAAGAAATGAAAGACACTAAAAAGTGTAAAAACGTATGTAAATATAAAAGACATTTTAAAACTAATTTTTAAATTGCTTTAAAATATAATTGACTATCTAAAACCAAAAAAAGTAATAATATATCCGGGGTTTATAGCATATGAGAAGTAAAATATATGTCTGCTATAGCACCAAAAATGGGAGTGAGGAAAGGGAAATATACTGCTTTAAGGTTCTTACATTATATCTGAAGTAGTATAATGTTATATGATGAAATATTGTGATGAGTTAAAGGTATATGTTATAAACCCTACAATAATCACTAAAAAGTTAAAAAGAGATATGACAAAGAAGCCAACAGTACAGATAAAAATGAATTATGAAAAGTGTCCCACTGATCCAAAAAAAGGCAGAAAAAGAGACTGAAGAAAACAACAAATGTAACAAATAGCAAACAACCATTAAGATTAATAAGAAGAGCCCCCTTTTTCCTTCATCGTTTTCCTCTTGAGCCTGATATAATATTTAAGTGAGAGCACAGCATTCTTTGCAAGCCTCTGCCTCCTTCATCAGCATCCAGCGTTGTGTGGACTATTTCTGAAGGTGCCAGAACCTTCTTCCTTCGTCCATTAGCACTCAGCCGCAGAATATGTTAAGCTCTAAAGAATCTTTACAAAAGGTTATTGATTTTAACAAGGTGGATCAGAGTCAAGCCTGTTATCTGAAGATAAGCCTCTGCAGAGTTTCTTAGTCAGTGAAACATCACCCAGGAAACAAAAGCCTCCACGTCCTCCCTCCTCCTCTGTGTGTAGTTTCTGCGTCTCCTCTCAGAGCTGCCATATGTTTGTTTTCAGGCTGAAATGGAATTTTAAATGTAAGATGCTATTAGAATCAAATCAGGTGTTTTTTTAAAAGTAAAATAAGAAAAAAGAAAAGCAACTAACAAAATCATATATTTAAATATGTATATTAAATTCAATAAGATTAATAATCAAATTAAATAGAAATGGCCTAGGCAACTCAATTGAAAAACAGAAATGACAGATCTGATTAACAAAAATCAAGACCCAACTTTATGCTATCTACACAAACAAATTCACTTTAAATATAAAGTCATAGAAAGATTAAAAGGAAAAGAATGAAAAGATGAAATCTAATCAAAAGAAAGCTGGAATGGCTATGTCAATGTCAAACAGAGTAGATTTGGGAACAAAGACTATAAACAGAGATAAATAGAGACATTATATAACCCCAAACCATAATAATCCTAAATGTGTATGCACCTAACAACAGAACTTCAAAGTAAATAAAGCAAAAACTGACAGAACTGTATGGGGAAAAAGACAAATTCACAATTATAGTTGGAGATTCACCACTTTCTCAGTAATCAATAGAACATATAGACAGAAAATCAGTAAGGATATAGACAACCTAAATAACAGAATCAGAGACCATGAATCTAAACTCTCTTCCAGAAAATAGAAACACAGAGGAAACTTTACAACTCATTTTATGAAACCAACATTACCTTAATACTTAAGTAAGTCAAAGGAATCACAAGAAAAGAAAACTATATGGCAATGCCCCTCATGCACATAGATGCAAAATCCCTTAACAAAATATTAGCACACTGAATTAAAAAATATATTAAAAGAAGACTATCACACAATAAGTGGTAGTTATTCCAGGTATTTAAGATTGATTTAAGACTCACCCAGTGTAATACAATAGACTGAAAAAGAAAAGGTACATGATTATTTCAATAAATGCTGAAGAAGAACTTGGCAATATTCAATATCAATATATGATATCATCAAAATCATTCACAATCTAGAATAGAAGAAACCTTCACAATGTAAAAAAAAAAGGACAGCTATGAAAAACTAACACTTAACCGTTCATGCCCAATGATGATAGACTAAATATTTTCCCTCAAAGACTGGGAATAAGCCAATGATGCCTTCCACTCCTATTCCATGTAATACTGGAAGTATTATCAGTACAAAAGGCAAGAAAAAGAAATAAAAGGCATATAGATTTGAAAGAGAGAACTATAACTCTATATTATTAGGTGGCATGATTGTCCATGAAAAATCTCAAAAATCTACAAAAAGTTAATTGAATTATTAAGTGAATTTAGCAAGATTAGTTGCAGAATAATACTCTGAAACCTTCAAAACATTGCTGAGAGAAAATAAAGAGAACCTAAATAAATGGAAAGATATACCATGTCCATGGATCCAAAGGCACAATATTGTTAAGATGTCAATTTCCCCCAAATTCATCACATTTATAATTAAAATCTTAGGAGGATTTTTTGTAAAAATTAACAAGTTGACTATAAAATGTATGTGGAAAAATTTATATGAAAAATTGCCAAAGCAATTTTTAAAAAAACAATGTTGGAAAACACACTACTTGATTTCAAGACTTACTATACAATTATAGTACTCAAGACAGTGTATATATATTACCATAAGGAGAGACATATATATACCAGTGGAACAGAAGAATAAAAAACTTCAAAAGAGACATATACATGTACAGTACATTGATTTCCAATGAAGGTGCCAAGGAAATTCAGTTGGGAGGAAATGCCTTTTCCAATAAAAATGCTGGAAGTGTTGGGCATCTATATGCAAATTAATGAACTTCAACCTCTAATTCACATCCATATATAAAGATTAACTTGAAATGGATTAGAAACCTAACACTTTAAAACTTCCAGAAGAAAACATAGAAAAAATATTTATGACTTTGAGTTAGGCAAAGATTTCTTAGTACACAAAAAGCACAAACCATTAAAAAAGTGATGAATAGAATTTCATAAAAACTAAAACCTTTTGGTCTTTGAAAAACATCTTTAAAAGAAGTTACTGCTGGAAGATATTTTTAAAACACCTATCTAATAAAGGACTTGTGTCTAGTACGTGTAAAGAACTCTAACAACTAAATAAAAAGAAAATAAACAATACAACAAAAAGTGAACAAAAGACTCAAACACACATTTCACCAAAGAAGATGTATAAATGGCAAATAAGCACATGAAAAGATATCCCACATCATTAATCATTATCATAGGGAAATGTAAGCTACAACCAAATAAAATATCACTCTATACTCATTAAAATAACCAAACTTTTAAAAACTGACAATAGCAAGTGCTAGTGAGGATGCAGATGAACTGAAATTCTCATTTATTGCAGGTGGCAATGCAAAATGGTATATAGCCACTTTGGGATAACAGTTGGTGGTTTCTTATGATATTAAACATACATTTACCATATGACCTAGTAAACCCACTGCTAAGTATCTACTTAAGGGGAATGAAAATGCATTCACATAAAGATGTGTATATGAGTGCTCATAGCAGCTTTGTTCGTAATAGCCAAAACTGTAACCAATCCATGTCTTTCAATCGGTGAATGGATAAACAAATTGTAGCACAACCATGTAACAAAATACTATCCAGCAAATAAAAGGAATAAAATACTGGCACATAAAACAACATGAATGCCTCTCAAGACCTTATTCTAAGTGAAAGAAGCAAGGCACAACAGGCTATATACTGCATTATTCATTTCACGTTACATTCTGGAAAAGTCAAAGCTATAGCGACAGAAATCAGGTCAGCGTTTGCCAGGGCTGTGGGTAGGTACAGGGTATTGACTATGAAGAGGCAGAAGAGAACTATTTGGGGTGATAAAATTGTTCTGTATCTTGATGATAGTCGTGGTTACACAACTGTATACATTTGCCAAAGATCATGCAAAAAAGATACATTTCACTGTATATAATTTTGCTTTCAATAAACATGACTTTAAAATAAACTGCAGTATGTCCAGGCCAAACTCATCATATTCCTTCTCCACAAAGTTCCCCTGTCCACGGTGGCATCCAGTCGCCCGAGCCTGAAAGTCATCCACAAGCTCCCTTTACTCCCTCCCTTCCCATTTCCAATCATTAAACCCCACTGATTCCACCATCTGAGTATTTTTTTCTCCTCTCCTCTTGCTCTCTTTCCCTATTTCTACTCCTTCATCATTTCCCACTGGTCTATCTGCCTCCAAATCCACCCACGCTTGCTGCCTCCCTGATCATGTTTCTGTCCTACTTCGATCTCTTCCCTGGCTCCTCATTGTCCCCCGGGGGTGCATTCCAAACACCTCAGCAAGCTTTTTGTAATCTGGTACCTGATGCCTAGAAGAACCCCTTATCTGTATATACCCCATGTTCCAGGCATGGTGATTAGCCTCACTCCATGAGCTGTTCCCTTTGTAATGCCCTAGTGCTAGTTTATATAGACTCTGGGTGATGGAGAGGAAGGACAACCTACTGCTCAGAGATCACACTCTGGAGCCGCGCTGCCTGGATTTGAATTCAGGCTCCAGCACCTATGTACTGTTTAACGTTGAGTAAGTTAATTGACTTCTCTGTGCCTGTTTCATCCCTAAAATAGGGATACTAAACTGCCTCTATAATTATGGAGACTATACATCCTGGCTTGCCCTATTGTCCTTGCTCCCTTTTTCACTCACAAAGTTGTCTTGGTTTGGATGATAAATATGTGGTCTCCCTATTTATAGAAATGCTATGGAGGTTAAATGAGTTAATGTGTGTAGAGTCCTTGAAAAGTGCCCAGCATATGTTAAGTGCTAGGAAAGTGTTTCAGAAAAAGTTCATCCAGTGAATGAAGGGAGTGGGGGAGGAGAGAAGGAAGGAAAGGGGGAAGGAGGGAGGAAGGAACGAAGAAAGAAGGAGGAAAAGAGGAGTAAGGCAGGCTACACTGTCTTTACGAACCACCTGCCAACTTGGGATGATTTTTCCTTGAACGAAGGACACAAAATTCAGGCTTTCCATCAGCACTTCATTTGCACACAAGGACAGGGCCCAGAATGCACCACATCTTCAGGGACACACTTTGTCCACCTTGTTTGTGAGTAGCTATCTCTTGTTTCCTTTTCAGTGGAACAAGCAGGAGCTGTCAGGCATCCAGGGGGAAGCTGGTCTCTGTTGTCCCACTGCAAAGAAGGGCAGCCCAATTCATAGTTTCTGGTGCAGAACCAAACAGAGCATCTGAGCTGGGTTTTATTAAAGAAGGTCAGTGAGTACTCTAGGAAAGCCACATGTCTTACTCTGTGTTGCTATAAAGGAACACCTGAGGCTGGATAATTTATTTGGCTCACAGTTCTGCGGGCTGTACAAGAGGCATGGCACCAACATCTGCTGCTGCTGAGGGCTTTAGGCTGTTTCCACTCATGGCAGGAGGTGAAGTGGAACTGGCATGTGTGGAGATCACATGGTGAGAGATAGAGAGAAGGGAGTTGCTAGGTTTTTTAAAACAACCAGCTCTTGGAGAAACTAAGAGAGCAAGAACTCACTCATCACTGTGAGGATGGTATCAATCCATTCATTAGGGATCTGTCTCCATGACCCAAACACCTCCCATCAGGCCCCACCTCCAATATTAGGGATCAAATTTCAGCATGAGCTTTTGGGGGACAAACATCCAAACTATAGCACATCACACTTCTTCCACAGTTGGGAGTTATTAGAAAAGGTGCTGTATGCCTCTAGGTACTGGACCAATCCTTGACTGATATCCACAGGGCTTGGGTGGATGGGGATATCAGACCAGGTGGGGAAGCCAGGTTCCCATCTGGTTCTCAGAACTCAACTTCCCCAACCATGATCTCATTACATTGCTGTTTTACTCCTCTATTGAGAAGCCCATCAATAACTTCTCATTGCCTTATGGATGAAGTCCAAACTCCATAGATCCAGTACATCTCAAACTTGAGTGAATATCAGAATCACCTGGAAACTTTGTTAACACGCAAGTCACTGGTCTCCATCTCCCAGAGTTTCTGATTCAGTAGGTCTAAGATAGGGGTCCAAGAATTTACATTTCTAACAAATTCCTAAGAACTGCTGAGGCTGTTAGTGCAAAATCCATACTTTGAGGACCAGTGTCTTAGATTAAATTCAGTCTATTTGATCTTTCCTGGACATTCCTACCTCCAAGCCTTTAAGTTTTAACTCCTACTAGATAATAATTCTTTACTTTTTTACGATGCTATATTTCAAGATTTAACTCTAGCTTCACCGGAATGCTTGACTACTTCAGTCCTCACTGACAGTTTCCTTTACTGAAGTTGGGTTGTGGGAGGAGTATCCAAGCCCTTGATGACTTGCTGTTTGTACTGACATTTTATCATTTCAAGCACATTTACAGTTGTCAACTAAAAGAAAAATTTCTTGAAACCTATTGTGTGTTCTAGGCACAAGGGTGGTAGTGGCTTTAAGATAATGAAAAGGCAACAATTTCTGCCACTGCTAACCTTATAGACCTATCAGTAAGGCAAAGTCCAATAGGAATACAGTGTGAGTCACATATGTAATTGTGAATTTACTCATAGCCATGTTTCAAAAAGCAAAAAGAAACAAATGACATTAATTTTAATAACATAGTTTATTTACCCAAATATATCCAAAATGTTGTCATTTCAACATGGAATCAATATAAAATGTTAATGAGATAATTTGCATTCTTATTTTATTACAAAATATTTAAGTAATTATATTTTCAGCACATCTCAATTCTACTTAGCCACTTTTCAAGTGTTCAGAAACCACATGTGGCTACCAGCTACTACATTAAACCAAGTAGATAGACATCAAAAGATAATTCACAGAATTTAGTAGAATTTGACTGGGAACTACACGGGACGAGCATGAGTGGGGTTCTAGACTGAGTTCTGTCCTGAATGTCAGCTGCAGTGGGGAGAATCGGGGGTTTACAGTTTGGGAACAGAGTCAAAGACCATGTGTGGTATGGGGAGAAATGCGGCTTGAGGAGCTGTAAGTTTGAGAACCGGGTTTTCCATGGATGTGATGCAAAATCATATGCCAGTCACTTACCTTCTTTGATTCTTTGTCTTCTCATCTGTACAATGAGAGTTCGAGGTGCCTACTCTACACAGGTTGTCATCAGGGTGCTGTGGGTGTTTCAATGTGCTAGGGCTACCATAACAAGATGCCACAGGCATTCCATTGGGTGGAATTTAGTTTCTCACAACTCTGGAGACTGAAAGTCCAAAATCAAGGTGTTGGCAGGGTCAACTTCTCCTGACGACTCTCTCCTTGGATTGCAGACAGCCACCCTCCTGCTACTTCTTTACATAGTCGTCTTGTGGTGTTAGATACCCTGGTGTCTTCTGTGTGTCCAAATTTCCTCTCCTTGTGAGGATGTCATTTAGACTGGATAAAGGTCCACCCTCATGTCCTCATTTCATTTTAACTTAAACATCCCTTCAAAGTTTCTCCAAATATAGTCTGTGGCACTAGACTTTGATATAGCTTGGATATTTGTTCCTTCCAAATCTCATGTTGAAATTTGACCTCCAATGTTGGAGACAGGGCCTGGTGGGAGGTGTTTGGGTCATGAATGGCCTGGTGCCCTCCCTGTGGTAATGCGTGAGCTGTCACCCTATTGGTTCACGCGAGATCTAGTTGTTTAAAACAGTGTGGGCACCCCCTCCTCTTTCCATTGCTCCTTCTCTCACCTTGTGACATACCTGCTCCCCCTTCACCTATAGCCTTCATTGGAAGCTCCCAGAAGCCCTCACCAGAAGAAGGTGCTGAAGCCATGTATCTTGTACAGCCTGCAGAATTGAATGCCAAATAAACCTATTTATTTATAAATTATCTAGTCTCAGATAGTCCTTTAGAGCAACACAAACACACTAAGACAGATTTCAACATATGAATTTGTAGGGGACATGATTCAGTCTATAACAGTGAGTTAAGAGAAGCAGATGCCCTTTGGGTTGTACAAAAGGTGGGAAGAGCTATTACCATGGGTTGAAGCCATGGGCCAGCCAGAAGGCCATTGCAGTGACCACCTGGGTGTCAGGTTCCCAGGCAGAGGGCTGAAGGGAGCAGAGAACAGTTGCTGAATCCGCTGTCCCAGGTGCTGACTTCCAGCAAACTGCCTCAGGGCTATTGTGTTATTGTATCTCATCATTTCAGTATCCAGGGATGTAAGAAAAGAAGAAAGCAAAGAAACACATTGAGACCAAACAGAACACCAACAACAAAATTTCTATTTCAACCTTATCTTCACTATAGCCTTCTTTAACCTTATGCTCCAGAGACTCAGGCTATATATTCTAGGCTAGTGGTTCTCAAACTTCTTGGTCTCAGGATTACTTTATACTTTTGAGGATATTTTCATTATGTTGATTATATGTATTAATATTCATCATATCAGAAATTAAAGCAGAAATTATTAAAGTATTCATTTTTCAATAACAACAATAAACTCATTACAGGCTAACATACCATTTTTTAAATAAAAGCTAATTATATTCTCAAACAAAGACTAGTTAGAAGAGTGGCATTGTCTTCTGTCTTTGCAAGTCTCTTTCATGTCAAGTTTAATAGGGGAAGGATGGATTCTTATATCCGTTTCTATTATACATTCATTCAGTTCTGTTGTAATACGCTGTTTGTGTGAAGAAAATCAACCCTCACATAGATATGTAGTTGGAAAAGAGAGAATATTTTAATAATATTTTAAGATAATTGTGAGTATTCTCCTTTGATAATATCATCCTTCTTAAAAATTAGACACAATGTGGAATCTGAAACCATATCAACAAACATTTTTGTACTCCATTATATTGAAAATCATTGGTCTATCTTGAACTTTGAATGAACCTTTTACCCATGCATAATTTTGTAACATTATGTATTGGTCATTTGGAAAATATTGGTCCACTGAGCTGTGTAGATATTTCAAATGTTGACACATTCCATTATGCAATACCAGAAATTCACATTTGTTAATATCATCATGGACCTCATCATGTGAGTCTTTAAATATTGAGAGCTGTTAGGCTCATTGTGGCAGTTCCAAGACCTTCAAAATTATAATTTTCATTTGAAAACTTGATTATTATCATTGGCAACAAATACTGTCAGTTATTTCTCTTGAAATTAACAGGTTTACTTTGTTCCTTTTCAATAAGTATCTGAAAAATACCTAAGTTTGAATAACCATAGCTTGACTATCAGTCATTCTTTCAAGTGAAAATGGCATTCATTGCATGAGAAAAGGGGATAATTCAGCTCACAACTGAAATAATCACAGAAGAACTTTTCCTTGAGACAAGCATTGTGCTCCAGCAAGCAGCAGAGTGCTTTATGTGTGCTTTCCATTTCATCACATTGAATATTACAAACATGTGTACTCAAGAGTTGAGAGCTAATAAAATTAGTAATATTTATTGCTCTATTAAAAACATTTCTAAGTGACATTGATGCTTTTTTTTCTGCATGTGTTTGGCAGTGAAGAATGTAGTGACCCCTGGTACAGTCTGGTGCTGTTGCCTTGATTGATGCTAATCAATTTCACCCACCAGTGCTTTGGCAACATCAGTGCAAATATCTCACAGTGGAAAAGACAAATAACATATCGTTATTATTATGAAAATCATTTCGACCTTATGGATCCCCTGAAATGTCTCAGAGACCCCCAAGAGCCCCAGACCACACCTTGAAATTTGCTCTTCTGAATTTTGAAATCTGAAATTTGTCTCATTTGCATGGGCTATTCTATCTGCTTGAAATGCCCATCTGATTTCCTCCACTTATAAAAGTCTAATCCTTCTTTCAGATCCTGTTTGAACTGCACCTCACTAGTTGTCCACATTTCACTCACTTCCTCCTGGCCAGGGACTGGAGTTAACCTTGAAGCAGTTATCCACGGAGCCGTCTGCAGAGAGGAGAAAGTAAATGGGAACAGCCCAGACAGAGTCCTCAGAAGGGCTTGTGCATACGTGCAGGTGCACAGCTATGTATTTCTGGGGTTCATAATTTGAAAGAAGAAAACACAGATTTGGAAAACTGAAAATTCAAAGGAGACAGGAACAAGATCGCAAGCAGGAGACAGAGCTAAGAGTCACGGCAAAACAGTTGAGATCAAGGGGGCAGAACTGATTAGAGAAGAAGTTAGGAGGAGTAGTTAGTAGAAATTCAGTCTACGAAATCAGTGAATTCTTTGGAACATGGACAGATCTCTAAAACATTATGGAGAAACATAAAACCAGGAGGTAAAAATTGCAGAACATCTATATTCTTTGGACCAAACCCATGAGGTGAGCCAGTGTTTGACCAAGTAGGATGAAGATTTCGGGAAGGGCTACATTGTTTTCCTACCACTTCCTGATGACTTTGTCAATGAAGCCCTTCTCCAGGGTATTAACATCATAATGAGGAAAAAAACCTGTATGTATATGAAGCCAACAATAAACTTTGTCTGATTGGCTCCATCTTGGGGGAAGATAGGGGAATAATCACAGTGAAGAGAGTGGAGTTGTTCGTAGATAAATAACGAAGTTATGAAGAAAAGGAATGTGCATTCAATGGAGAGGTTAATTGAGCCTAAGTAATTTTTGTTTCTGGGTGTACCCGCTGTGCCTGCCCTGACATTTGTCGAAGTCGCTGTAGGTTGACTATCATGTGGTCACAGAATTGCATTGTTTGGCCCCATCTGCTCATCAGCAATGCTGCCTGGAGGAAACTCTGAAGGGAGCCAAGCATTTAAGTGAGCGAGCTGCCTGCAGTGTGCTTTTTGTACTTCCCATGGCCCAAGAGTGTAGAACTGTGAGCCAAAACTCCAGAGAGGGCTTGATGGTTTTAGACAACCGCTTTGAACACTGGTCAGTAGATAGGGACAGTCAGAGGAGACTTGTTGACACAGTAACTGGACTCCGAGGGTCTACCTCCTGAGCATGTCAGTTTAGGGCAGGGCAGTGTTAATTGAGGTTAACAGTGGAGGCTCAGCAGCCAGGACTGGGAAAGCCCTACGAGACTGGGCTGGGGATTAGAAATTGGTAAGGACGGGGAAGAGTTGGTTGAAGGCTCAACCACAGCAAAACATGGCGACCAGAGAGCAAGGATGATAGGAATCAGAAGCGTATTAGGAGCAGTGGTGGTCATGTTGATACTGTATTAGTTTCCTAGGTGGCTTAAAACAACAGGAATTTATTCTTTCACAGGATCTGGAGGTTAGAAGTCCAGAATCAAAGTGTCAGCAAGGTTTGTTCCTTCTGGGGGCTCCGAGGGAGAGTCTGTTTCATGACTTTGTCTTAGTTTCTGGTGTTGCCTGCAATCCTTGGCATGCCTTGACTCATACTGCATCACTCCAATCTCTGCCTCCACCATCACATGTGAGTTCCCTCTGCATCTCCCTCTCTCTGTCTCTTCTCCTCCTCTTATAAGGGTACTGGTCATTTTGGATTGGGGCCCACTCTAATGACCTTATCTCAATTCGATTATATCTGCTAAGACTCTATTTCCAAATAAGGTCACATTCACAAATAGACAGTATTAGAGCTTTAACATATCTTTGAGGGTGGGAGGGACACAATTCAACCCATAACAGATCCCAACCTCAAAGAGCAGTTAACCCAACAAGCAGATAGAGCCTGGCCAGGAGGCAGCTGACAGGTGTTAGCACCAACCCCAGCCCTGTGGGTTGCGGGTTCTGGCGAACAAGACTGGAAAGCCCAAAGCAGGAAACTCTGGACCTCAGCTTCCCAGAATATGGGGAGGATCTTCAAGGTCGGACACTCAGGAACAAGGCGGGGGTCTAGGTCAGGACGGGACCAACAGCAGGGCTATTTCTGGGCTGAGTCCCTTCCTTAGGGCTATTGAGCTGGGCCTGTCTAATCTTGCAGGTGTCAGGCAAGAGGTCCCTGCTATGAGGAGAAAAGAGCTAGGTCCAGGGGTCAGGGGGAGGCAAGTCTGACAGCGACCCCCAGGGGATGAGCTCTTGGGGAGAAGCTATCCCTTGATGAGCCCAAGTTTTGCCTGTAGAACTAGAGCAGGTTCCAACCACGCTGCACTGCACACCCTCTGTCATCTGAGTCCCCTCTGCAGTGACTCACTGGTCTGAGCATGTCCCTCCCCACATCAGTGATGGGAAGCACGGAGAAGCCCCTGGTCCAGCGCCCTCTGAAGTCATTGGCGATGGTGACGGAAGTAGTTGGGGGTTGACAGTGAAGTTAGGGGCTAAAATTATGCAAGCTCTTAAAATGGGATAATAAGGTAACTTTCCTCCTCCTGGTATGAGCTCATTTAATTGTAAAGATCTTAATAAATTCAGCCTGATTAACTCCAACCTTGTGGGGGAAGGTTATTCAGTGTTGTGGAATTAATTTTAAACAGAAGCCAAAAAAAAAAAAAATTAGAGCGAGAAGAAAGAAAACCTTCAGTGCAGGCTAAGGAGGGCGGGAGGGGTGCGTGTAGGAAGTGGGCGCTGGAGAGCGCTGTGGTGGGGCCTGCCCACTTCCGGCATCACACCAGGGCCTCTGAAGAATAATTTGCTTTCTCCAACTTGGTGGCGCCTCCGGCAGCTCCCCCAGGCCCAGGCCCAGCCTCACTGTGCACACCCCAGGGTAAAGCGTGAACCCCTCAGGGGTCTGCAGGATTGTCCAGGACCTCTGTCCTGCTCAGTCCCCACCTGTCCTCCCTTGGCCTCGTGTCCTCTTGCCCCTGAGTGGTTTCCGTGTCCCTGCGTCCACCGTGCTCAGGAGCCAGGCAGCCGTGGCTTTTTGCATTCCGGCTCCCCTACTTACCTAAACTTTGATAAGTTCATCTTTTTGAACTTGAGTTGCCTAAGAGGGCGATACTCCACTGTGAGGACTAGGTACACAGGGAGTGCTTAGCCCAGTACAAGGAGCCGCCAGCTGTTGCCACCATTGCTGTCCTGTGGTTTGGTCCCCACCCGTGTAGCCCCCATGGATGCTGGCTGAGATGCACCCTGGGCTCTCCCCATTTAAGACCTTTTTGGTCAGCTGCTTGAGTCCCTGACACTAACTAACCTTGACCTACAGGCCAGCTTGAGCCATCTGAAAGAGGAGTCCATTCATCAAAATAGCGTTCACATGGGCCAGGCACGGTGCTCTGCATACGGCAGGCATTGTAGCTAAACCCTAGGGCATCCCCAGAATCCTGTTTACAGCGTGGGGGCGAGGGGAGTTTGGAGAGGTTTACTGGCTTGTGTTTGAGGCTGAGGAGGTCTAATGAATTACCCATACCCACACCAATGCCCCCTATGGCTCCCAACCAATCTGAGAAATGAAAATAAGCACTATTAAAACAGTTTCTGCTCTGTTGCTTGAATCCAGCATTACAAAGGCTCCGTGCCGCTGAGATCTCCCCTCCCCAGCCTCTGGCTCAGGCTGCAGGGCCCTGCACCCCCCTTCCCTACACTCCCCTCCCCTACACCACCTCTCCACGCCAGCTCAGCCTGGACAAACACAACTGGCTGAAGCAAGAGGCCAGGACTGCGAGGAGGGGGGGCAGGGCTTGAGGAGGATCCCAGAGACTTGTGGCCAAAAGAAACCTCCACCCAGCCTCACCTCCCCATTATAAATATTTCTGGAATATCCCATGTTCTCCTCTCCCACCATGATCCCCACCACCATCTCTTTCCTGAGCTGTTACTATCCAAACTGCAGGGCTGTTGCCCACGGTCATTTGGGTCATGCCCTGCTGGAGGACACCAGACCAGAGGGTGAGCGAGGCTGCAATCCAGCCACACGAGGCTGGCCTGGACAAGCCCTGCACCTACTGAGGAAGGGCTCCCTTCACTCCTCAGTCTCTGCACAGAGGCACCCCTTAATATTTTTAATTCACATCACACGTGCTCACGACAGCCCCGGCCAAGTGGTCTCCCTCATCCAGCCTTGCATCTCCTCCTCCCCCACCCCATCTGCTGCACCCCAAATCCATTCTCCCCTGCAGCAGAATGGTCTTTCAGAAAGCCTTAATCTGACCACGTCACTGCTCTGCTTAAAATCCTTTGAGAACCTCTCATTGCCTTCAGCGTGGATTACTAACTCTTCAGTGGTTTTGTGAAGCCCCCCACACCTGCCCCCCCCGCCTTTCAGCCCCTCCCTCACCCTCTTCCCCAACACTCGTGCCCCAGGTGAGCTGAACTTTTAGTTTCTCCACGTGCCAGATGCTGCTCTCTCAGCCTCCCCTCCCGGCGTGTTTGCACGTGCTGTTTTCTCTACCTGTAAGTCTCAGCTTAACGCCCCCTTCTCAGGAGGTATTGCCTCAGCAAGGTTAATGTGGATTTTCAAAAATCACCATTTAGTCAGTGTTGTTGTTTTAACCAAGGGTTATATATAACCCATTAGCAATCAGGGAATTAACTTTATTGGGTTGCAACAAGCATTTGTTTTTTAATACAATATTGAATAGAATAAAGTAGAATAGAAAACATCAGAGTGAATTTCACTCAGGAACGGTAAATATAGTTTGGTGAAACTGTTGAAATTGCATGTGTGCACACACACCTGTACCTGGGTTGTGATCTATTCATACAATGTGTGTCTAAAACTTTGAAAGCCACAGCCTGCAGGTGCCCTGCTGCCACCAGCCAGACTGAGACTGATTGCTTTGGTTTTTCAGGGCTCTCAGAGCCCTGGAATCATTGACTAGAGTAAATGGTCAGAGGACAGAAAGGAAGGAAGGTGGCTGCTTTCATTCTTCCAGGCTCTGAATGGTGGTTGCCACTGAAGTGTTCAGGTGATGCCCATGCTGTGTTTCTGAGGCTTCTGCCTCCCTAGACAGCCACTGCCCGCAGGTCCTCAGCCCTCTCCCTACATACCCAGCCGACAGGATTTGTGTATTGCATGCTAGCGGCCAGATGTGTGTCTGCTGGCTGGTGGGTTTCTTGCAAGTACATCACAGGGCACCTGCCTTCAAAAATAGGCTGACTCTCAGATGGTGATGATAGAAGCTGTCGTCGGCTGCCAGATTCCATTGTCCCCCAACTGTGAAACTCTTGTGGGATCTACTCTTGGCAGGTGGCACGTACTTGGCCTTCATGTCCCCACTGTAGCCTGTGGCTGAGAGGGAGTGTTGGGAGCCAACCCGAGCTGTACCTTGCCTCGGATCCCGGTCCTCTGGCTCCCGGAGAGCAGCACTTAGCACACTTCCACAAACAAGGACATTCATCTTTGTCAACCCTAATGAACCACATTTGTCAGACAGAAACCAGAGAGCAGCTGTGTTGGAGGGAGACAAATCACTTAATCCAAGTCTCCTGATGTGGCAGCCCCTGGCGCGGAGGAGATGGTGGCGTATAACTACAGAGGGGCCGGAGGACCCACGCGGGGGAGGGCCGGCTCCCTCAGCTGCTCCGTCGGGAGGGAGTGTGCGGGCTGGCAAGCGCAGTGTGTGCATTGGCTGGCACTCCTCTCCTGGAGCCGCACCTGGTTCTGGGGTGTGCACCCCGCAGATGCCTGGGCAGGAAGAGAGAGGCGGGAGGTGGCGGCCTCTGTTCCCAGCAAGATGCAGGCCCAGAAAAATGACTGTGCTCAGAGTCATGGCTTCTGGTCCCACCAACGTGCTGTTAAGAGGGTTTAGAAAAGATTCTTGGCTGCGAGGAACAGAAACCCATCTCAAATGAGCTCAGGCAAAAGGGAAGGTATTGACTGATGGGCTTGAAGGTTGAACAGCTGTGCTGCAAGCAAGGCGGAGATGCAACTGGGCTTCGTGAGCAAATGCATCCTGGAGCTCAAACACATTCTGGTGCCTCTGCCGCCTCTCCATGCCTCTCTGGGCATTCTGGCTCTGTTCTCTCTCCCCGTAGACAGGCTCCCTCCATTAGGGCGAATTTCAACACTGACAGCTCTCAAGGTTTACCTCTCGGAGCTCTCCACTGAAAACGGGCTGATAGAAGCTTTCTCTGGCCCCAATTTGAAGAGAGGAAAAACAGAAAAACATGCAGGAAAGAGCTGACTGGCCATTTTGGGTCTATAGCCAATGCAATGGTACGAGGGATGGAGTCACCTATGGCAGCTCCCCTGGGGACCACTTGGCTAGAAACAGAAAGGAAAATGTGAGCGTCTGTAGCAGACAGGATAGCACACTCCCACTTTGATGGTCTTTGGTCCTGACTTCCCCCACAAATCCACATCCAATCAACTTCTTTTCCTCTGTCCCTACTTTCAGGTCAAGAGAGAGAAAACCACTCTTTCCCCTGAAGACACTCGGGGAATAAGAACAGGGAGGACAGGTGGGATTTTATGATGCTGCTTCTTACTAATCCAATTTTCCGGGCTAGATGTGACATTCAAAAGCAGTACCAGGACAAATGCTGGGCTTGCTGGGTAGATTTACTTTGTTGATTTTGACAGTCAAATAACCCTGAGGCCATGATCCTGGCGGACTTTGCATATTTACTAAGCCGCTCCTCATCTGCACCAGCGGTGGGTTCTCAGACATACCCAACAGAATAAAGATTGCATTTCTCAATGACAGTGCACTAACACAGTCAGCAAAAGCACTTCACATTCATTTTCTCAGTCGCTTTCAAATTTTTTTGACCGTGAACCTCAGTAAGAAATACATCTTAAGAACAAAACAGTATATTTCACATGATGATCCAGTGTATATAAATATTTTTATAAGCCTAAGATGAGTTTCAAAAAACTATACTTATCTGTACTATACATGATACACCCCAATGTTTTTTTAATTATGTTCGTTCCTTTTTTTATTCTATTTTCATAATGTCACTAAAATGTTTTCATGACCCACAGATGAAACTAAATCTAAATTTTTGTAAACATGCACGACCTCACTTAGTATTTCCTCATTATTGTCCTCATTGAGCAATCATCTTTATAGCAAGAGCTCCAGGAAGAGAGTAACTTCTGGATGCCAGACCCTAGTCTGGGCTTTTTATATGTGTTCTTACTTAATCCTCCTAATAATCCTGTAAGGTAGGAGCTATTGTTTTTAGTTCACAGATAAGGATCAGTTATTAGAATCAGATGTTAACCAAATTCTGAGTTAAGTGGCAACACTAAAACCTAGGCTATCAGACTATGAACCTCTTTCTATCATCACCTAGCTTCTATAAAACCTGTGGCCCCTGAGTAGAGTTGTGTGCTAGGTAGATTAAAGATGACTGCAAGGTTTTTGTTACTCCTCCCATAGAAGGTGGAATCTAATCCTCCTCCTCTTAAATCTGGGCTGGCCTTCATGATCTGCTTGACCAACAGAATGAAATAGAAGTGACATTCTACAACTACTTAGGCTAAGTCAGAATAAACTTTGCATCATTTGCCTAAGTCTTTTGGCTACTCTTTCTAGGTGCCCTGGACCACTATATGAAAAATCCAATTACCCCAGGATTACCATTCTGAAGAGGCCACACATAAGTGTAGGTCCTCTTGTCAGTAGACCCAGCTGAGTCCAGCCTTCAAGCCATCCCTAGAAAGGAGCCACATATGTGAGTAAAGATGTCTTGGCCACACCAGACTAACCTATGTGGAGCAGAAGAATCACCCAGCTGAGCCTTGTCCTAATTCCTGACTCATACAATCAAGAAACTTAATAAATTAGTTACTTGTCTTAAGCAACTAAATTTTGGATATTTTGCTATACAGCAATAGATTGCTTGCACATGAGCTTGAAGAGCTCCAGACCACCATTAGCCTACAGCAGAAAGGCTCTTGGGAGCCTCTGTCTCCTCTCCCTCCAACTCAAGGTGGGTTGGCTGAGGCCTCAAACCCACCATGTGGATTCTGCTGAGAATGTGCTAAGGCCAGATCCCACCACCACCTTCCCTCCCCTTTTGTGGCTAGGGCTCCATGACCCTAGGCACAGAATCTCTACCTATGAGCTAGCATGATTCACCCAGTGAAGCCTTTGGGGTCTTCCCCACCCCCAACTATGCTAAATCTTCCCAGTGGGTCACTAGCTCCCACAGGCACCTTTCACTGGTGGCAAATCAGAGAGAGGAAGGCTGCCAACTGAGAGGACAAAGGCACTGGGCATGGAAATAATATAAAATAATATAATAGTATAAATAATAGAAAAGCATTTCCTGGCATTTCTACCTGAGTCTCGGGGCACCCTGACTGACAACAGAGGTAGGAGAAAAACAGCTCTGAAATCAAAAAGTTTTTCTCCTTGAAAGGAGGCTTTGTAGCACTCAGACCCAACACTATACAACGAAGGAAAAAAGAAACCCCAGGCAATGTCTCCCTCCCCCAGGAGAATGTGCTATATGGGATGAGGTGGGGGAGGTAGAGGGTGGTGGGGAGGAGGTGTAGGAACTGTTTGTTAATATTTACCCAAATTAATAAGATGTTGAGCAACAGCCTCTACATAAAAGCCACGGTTAAAATTAGTAAGTAGTTCATCCTGTTCTAACAATATGGAATAATTAATTTCCACACTTGGTGTTTTTTTTTTCCATAAGCAGTAATTAAAGAGAAATATTATATAGCTGCACCTGTTTTTCACTCTCGGCTTACCACAGTGAGTAAACCCGATCTTTTATTGATGAGAAGAGATGCACGTTGGGAACCCATAGGAAGAGCATCAAAACCCCTCCAGCCCTCCCTGGAGACGTGTAAGAAATCTCAAATTATTAAACCATATGGAGGCCACACTGCGAGCGGGCTGTTCCTGCTGCGGGGATGAGCCTCATTTCTAATTTCCCTCTGACTTTCAGCTCCCCTGAAGGTTTCCGGGCTGTTGGAGGGGTGAGGGTCGTGTGCAGAGTAAGGAGCCCCCTGCAAATCAGTTACCCCTAGGACAAGGACAGAGCTGATTTCTGCACCTTCTTTCTTCTGACTGGGCCTGGGTTCCCTACCCACCCCGCCAGTGAGTGACGCAGAAGTGGCCCCCAGGGAAGGCAGAAGAAGTGCAAGTTCAGAGGTTCCAGTGGCCTTCCAGTCTGCCTCCAGCCAGCTACCCCTCCCCAGACAAAGGGCTTCAGCCACACCGCCAAGGGGAAGCCAGAGAGGGAAGAGACGGGAGAGCTAATATTTGTGCAGCACTTCACAGTTTATTCTTTACAGCTCTCACGCTCATTATGCAAAGTTATTTTGTTCTCCAGCTAAATCCCAGCAGGGATCCTGCCACAGCTGCTGCGGCTTGGAAATTCTGCTTTCTGCCTTTGGTCTCCAGCGCTGCCCTGCAGCCCAGCTACCTCGGACACACAGGCGCCTTGGTGAGGGACGCCCTGCCCTGCCTTGAACTCCAGCGGGTTTCATTCCTGGAAATGCACCATGTGTCAAAATAATGTGGGCAGCTGCTGATTTTTCACTCGGGCAGGAACAAAGGTAATTGGAGGCAATGGTTCCTGATCCGGGACTTGGAGTATGACATCTCGTAGACACAGACATGAACCTTGTTTACTCAGCTCCAAATGATTCCACTTGAGCTGCAAGTAAATCCACACCCCAGGGGCCCCGCAGTGACGGGTTGTGAGGCACCTGCCACATCGGCATGTAAGTTAATTTACTGTCTGTCTCCCCCCACCCCCATGAGCTGTCTGAGGCCAGGAGACCATCTCACTCACTGTCAGATGCCTTGCACGGGGGCACGGGAGAGACGCCCTGGAATGATTTGGTAAATTAACAACTGGGCGTTTGAGCGATTCCTTGGAAGAAAGGCTGGTGTCAGGTAGGAGAGACAGCTGCCCGAAAACCAGGACCAGAGAGCACCTTCTTTCTGAGCTGGAGCATTTGATACTAAGGCCTCCTTGTGACTTCTACTGTCCTCTCTCCTACTCTTGCCCAAGCCTCCCAGGTGACTGCAGGAGGAGGAGACAGAGCTAAGCCCATGGTGCTGGACTACTGGGAATTCTCACTTGGTCACCGGAAGTGTCCCTCTACCTGCTGACACCCTACCCCCAATTCCCTGTCCATGGTGCCTGATTCCTGGGATTTCCTCCCAAGCTGCAATGTCAAGAAGGATTAGAGAGGAGACAAGGTAAGCCCCTGTGTGGCCTACTACTTACAGTAACTAGACCAGGGTTGGAGGGAGAAGCACCAGGTCCCTAGAACCTTGGGGGTGTCAGCTAAAGTTACCCCATGTACACACATTCTTCTTCCTAATGACATCATTCTTTGGGGCTCCCTCTCTCCCAAACTCCGTAAAGTCTCACTGTCTTGGCTCAAGTCTGGCAGACCACGGTTTTCACCTGACTGTATTAACTTAACTCCTTGATGTTCCTTTTTTTAAATTCTTAATTGAACTTTTTGTTTTTAGGAAATTATAGAACCACATGTAATTATAGGAAACAATACAGAGAGGTTCTGTGTACCTTTCCCCAGTGGTAACATCTCTCCACGCTGCAGCACTACAGCGCGCTATCATAACCAGGATATTGGCGTTGATACAGTCAAGATGCAAAACATTTCCATCACCACAAGGATACTTTTTTAATCCTTATTTTAATTTTTTTATTGATACATGTTAGATGTATATATGTTTGGGATAATTTGATGCATTCATATAATGACAGGGTGGTGGCACTCACCAAGGATAGCAAGTGGCATTCACCTTTCCCCTTGCTAGCCTGTCCAGTCCTGCATGCCTGGCTGCCTGACCTCCACAGTAGAACTGGGGTCCACAGACCCACAGAGCTGGTACTTGGAATATCACCAGGCTCTGGGAAGAAGAATCTGGCCCCTCTGGTTATGGGCACTGCAGTCTTTGGAGCACATCGTTTCTCTCAAGGCTGAGACCCAGGCAAAAGAGCCTGCATGCAATCACACCGGGCTGGGTCAGCATCCTCGTTCTCTTCCTACTGATACCCCAGGGTGACATAGGCCCTCTATGCTGGCTGTGTCCACTATTCAAAGCATCTTGGGGCTGGGTCCCTTATATGCAGGACGGGTCTGGGACTTGTCCTATTGCACTCCAAGGAAGCAGGACGAGTTGGAAGAGGGCAAGCTGGGGCGGACAGATGCTGGGACATAATGGGTTGGGCTACACAGGTACTTCGGGCTGCCAGAGTAGGCGAAGCCAGGAACAAGGTCTGAGAGATTACTGGAGACCACGGCCAAGGAAACAAGTGCTATTGGCAAGTCCAAAGGACTTAGGTGACTTAGGGCAAAACCAAGGAGGTAGGAAAGAATGAAATAAAAGATTCCTAAGGTATAGCTGTGAAGGAGCTTGGAGAGACTGGAGCCATGTTAAGCCTTTGTTATGAGGGTGAGTCACTCTCTCTTGTGCATATTCTTCCTGGGGCCCATCTGCTACCCAAGCCTACTGAGCAAGACAGCCTGGTGACATATCTTTGTGCCTGCACAGAACCGATCAGCGCACATGCTCAATCGATGACTGAAGTGTTGACTCTAACTGATTTTGACCAGTTCACCCACCTCCTACCATGGAACTGAAACCTTTTGGACTTTTTGTTATTATAAACACTCATGCATGGCTAGCAGGAAAATTTTGGCAACATGTATTAATAACCTTAAAAATATTCAAGTCTTTTGATCCAGTAATTGTCCTTTGGAGAATCTAGCCTAAGGGTATCATCAGAGATGAGAACAAAGCCTTGCACAAGATGTTCATCACAACATAATTTAGAATAGAAAACAACCACCCAGACTTCTGATTTCCAGTCTGGCAAGGAAGGAGCTTAGAAGTTGCCACTATGTCTTAACAACAGGAAAAAGCTGGACAAACTAAAAACAAAAACAACTCTTCTTAGATCTATAAGAGCAGTGAGGTTGCAGGGCAATCCAATGCCCCTAAACTTGTAAAGACCAACAGGAGAACACAGAGAACCACAATTTACTGGAGCAGAAATCCATTAGATGAAACCTCCATAGGAACCAATGCCAGGGTAGGGAAACCTGAACTGTAATTGACAAATTGCTGGAGGCTCAGTATGGACCAGTATAAGAAAGAAAACCTGGGATGGGGGACAGTTTTAGGAGGGTCTCCCATACTTTTGTGAATTTTGCCTCCAGGAGCTCAAACCTGACTGTGAATATCAGAGAAAAATCCCCACATGCCAGAGAACTCTGTCCTTCATAACAAAGTCGGCCCTCAGGAGAGACTATAACTAACCTGTGGAAAGGGAATTATCTAACTGCAGCTGGCTCTAGCTTTGCACATGGGGAAGGCAAATACCTCACTCTGGCTCACCGCAGCCATTCTGTCCTACCTAAGGGAGGGGCAGAAACTCAGTGGATTGTTGTGTGAAGTTCACAGTCCAGAAGCACAGGCTCCCTAAAAGACTGAGACCTAATCATAGGACTGTAGAACATTTCCTATACACACACACACACACACACACACCCCTCACCATGCCATTATTAAAGGCCTACTTACGACAGTTCCTTTTACTCAATTCATCAAGTCTAGCTATCAAGAAAAAAAATTACAAGACATACTAAAAGATAAAAACACAGTTTGGAGAGACAGAACAAGCATCAGAACCAGACACAGATATGGTGGAAATGTTGAAATTATCAGACTGGGAGTTTAAAACAACTATGATTAATATGCTATGGGCTCTAATGTGTAGATTAGGCAGTATGCAAGAACAGACAAGCAATGTTAGCAGAGAGATAGATGTAAAATCTAGGAAAGAACCAAAAAGAAATGCTAGAGACCAAAAACTTTGTAACAAAAATGAAACATGCCTTTGATGGGATTATTACTAGACTGGCCATGGAGGAGCAAAGAATCTCTAAGTTTGAAGATATCTCAATAGTGACCTCCAAAACTGAAAAAGCAAACAAAAGAGGGGGGAAAAAGAACAACTATAAAAGGTATAATATATGTATAATGGAAAAAGGAAAAGAAATAAAAGAGAGAAGGAACAGAAGAAATATTTGAAACAACAATGAACTGAGAATTTCCCCCATATTAATGTCAGGCACCAAATCACAGATTCAGAAAGCTCAAAAAATACCGAGTGGGATAAACGATAAAAACTATACCTAGGTATATTATTTTTAAGTTACAGAAAATCAAAGATTAAAAAGTATCCTGAAAGAAGCTAGAAGAATAAAAGAAAAAAATTATTAATGCATTTGATTTTCTCCTCAGAAACCATAAATGCAAGAAGAGAGGAAGGTAAAATATTTAAAGTGTTAGAAAAAATACCAGACTAGAATTCTGTACCCTGAGGAATTATCCTTCAAAAGTGAAGGAGAATTAAAGACTTTCTCTGACAAACAAAAACTGAGGGAATTTGTTGCTGGTAGACTTGACTTGCAAGAAATGTTAAAAGAAATCCTTTAGAGAGAACAAGTGGAATTTAAAATTGGAAACACACACCATTTATATTAGCACCCTTCCCAAAATGAAATACTTAGGTATAAATCTAACAAAATAAGTACAAGATTTATATGAGGAAAATTGCAAAACTGTGATGAAAAATAATCAAAGAAGAACTAAATAAATGGAGAGATATTCCATGTTCATGGATAGAAAGATTCAATATTATCAAGATGTCTGTTCTTCCCAACTTGATCTACAGATTCAATTTAATTCCAATCAAAATCCCAGCAGTTGTTTTGTGGATATCAACAAATTAATTCTAAAGTTAACATGGAGAGGCAAAATACCCAGAATAACTACATAATATTGAAAAAGAACAAAGTTAGGGCACTAACACAGCTGACTTCGAAATATACTATAAAGCTATAGTAGTCAAAATAGTGTGGTATTGGTGAAATAATACACAAATACCGTGTTTCCCCAAAAATAAGATGGGGTCTTATATTTATTTTTCCTCAAGAAGACACCCTAGGGCTACTTTTCAGGGGATGTGTTATTTTTTTTAAGTACTGTACAACAATCTACATTTATTCAAATATAGTTAAGTAGTCTTCTTCTGGAACATCATCATGGCAGCCACAGCTTTTCTTCTTCCCCTGGGGACACACAATACCTAAAGCAGAGCATCCCGCTCCTCACTTCACTGA
>VBSM01003203.1:1765403-1820155 GCA_008086735.1 Cheirogaleus medius
CAACTGATCTTTGATAAAGAGGCAAAGGCAATACAATAGAGGAAAGATAGTCTTTTCAACAAATAGTGCTGGAACATTCCTGTGCTAAAAAGGCAAATTGAATTTAGACACAGACCTTACACCTTTTATGGAAATTATCTCAAAATGGATCATAGACCTAAATATAAAACACCAAACTAAAAAACTCTTCAAAAATAACATTTTTCTTTAGAAAAATCTACGTAACCTTGGGTTTGGTGATGACTTTTTTAGATACACTCAAGGCATAAACCATGAAAGAAAGAATTGATAAGCTAGATTTCATTAAAATTTAAAGTTTCTATTGTGTAAAAGAAACTTAAGGAGAATGAAAATACAAGGCACAGGTTAGAGGAAAATATTTGCAAAAGACACATCTGATAAAGAACTGTTATCCAAAATATACAAGAACTTTTAAAACTCAACTATAATAAAACAGTATGATTAAAAAGTGGGTCAAAGACCTTAACAGATGCCTCACCAAGGAAGATAAACAGATGAAAAATAATCATGTGAAAAGATGCTCCACATTATATGTCATCAAGGAAATGCAAACTAAAACAGCAATGAGATACCACTACACACCTCTGACAACACCAAATGCTAGTGAGGATGTGGGAATGCAAAATGGTACAATTGTACCGTGGTACAATGGCACAATCTAGCAATTATGCTCCTTGGTATTTACTCAAAGGAGTTGAAACCTATGTCCACACAAAAGCCTGCACTTGAGTGTTTATACCAGCTTTATTCATAATTGCCAAAACCTGTAAGTAACCAAAATGCCCTTCAGTAGGTGAATGGATAAACTGTGGTAGTACATCCAGACAATGGAATATTATTCAGCACTAAAAAGAAATGAGGCAAAGGCAATACAATAGAGGGAAGATGTGGAGTAAACATAAATGTGTATTACTAAGTGAAAGAAGCCAATCTGAAAAATGCTACACACTGTACGATTCCAACTCTATAACATTCTGGAAAAGGCAAAACTATAGACTTAATAAAAAAAAATGTAACAGTTGCCAGGGTTTGGGGAGGAGGGTGGGATGAATAGGCAGAACACAGATTTTTAGGGCAATGAAACTACTCTGTGTGGTACTATGATATTGGGTATGTCATGATGAATTTGTCCAAACCCATATCATGCACAACACTAATGTAAACTATGGACTCTGGGTGATAATGATGTATTGACGTAGGTTCATCACTTGTAACAAATGTACCACTCTGGTGGGGGATGTCGATAAACGTGGGGGTAGTGGGGGCCACATGGGAAATCTCTGTATATTCCTCTCAATTTTGCTTTGAACCTAAAACTGCTCTAAAAAATAAAGTTGGGGAAAAAAAGGAAGAATGAAAACAACTGACATATTACTTAAATGTTCAATGAAAGAAAAATGGTTATATGTAGAAAATCTCTATGGCAAATGCTATGCAGCCACTGAAGGTGATTACAAAGATATTATTTGGGGGGCAAATTGCCTTTGACATAAAATTGCATATCCAGAATGATTGAAAGGATGTAGATTAAAAAAAAAAGTAAAGAATACCTGAATTGAGGAATTTGGATGTTTGCTACTTTTTTTGGTTATACGTTTCTACATTTTCTAAAATTTTCACAGTGCTTAAATACGACTTTTAGAATCAGAAGAAAAAAGATCTGCTGTCTTCAGGTACTTGAAGAGTTGGTTTCCTGAAACCCGTGTCCCTCATTAACCCAGTTGAGGCTTATGAAGCCGGCTCCAACGCCCTCCCTGTCAGCCCTTGCCTGGCACAGCCTGGCGGGAAAGGTGTCTGGCTCTGATTCCAAATTCCAATAAAAACCTTGCAGCTGCTGCTGGTTGGAGCTTTTCTTCTGCATTCCCAAGAGAGCAGATGCAAAACCCTCCCCACACCTTTGGTTCTCTTCTGCACTGCCGTTCTCTCTTTTCACGCAAACACTAAATATATTTTCAGGCATCTAGATTGTTGCTGATGCAATTAATCCGAGGCTGGGATACCCTCAGCACTGTCAGCCGGGTTTCTGTACTCACAAGTCTCCGCAAAAGGGTGGACATAGATCCAGTCCAGTCTTGAGAATTGTCTCAGTTCAGAATGGAATCTAATTCAACGTCGCTTAAACACTAAACAGAATTTATTGTCTCATCAAAATGAAAATCCCAGAGGTAGGCAGGTTTCAGACACAATTAGATCTAGTAGTTCGTGGAGGTTCAGGGCTTTGGTGTCTGCCGTGTTCTGGGCTCGGTTTCATCCTCAGTCTGGCTTCCCCCGGGACTGCAGCAAGCCGGCGGGTTGGCCTCTTGTCCACACGGTGCCCCATTCAGAAGAAGAGGAGATGCCACTGTCCCAACATCCCCAGCAGGAGTGCTCTTTGCTCCGATTGGGCCAGCTGCAGTCACGCTCCCGACCCTAAGCTGTGATGGGGTGGGGAGGACTGCCTGGACAGGGTGGCACCCGCCAAGTGCCCGCACATAGCTGGCAGTGCAGTCAGCTCCCCCAGGGCCACAGGAATCCCCCCAACGGAAATCACAGTTGCCAGAAAGAGGAAAATGGATGTTGAGGAGGTTACCACGAATGTCCCCGTGGGAATACTGCTCTTTGACCTTCCTTTTAGGGACGATATCTAAAAAGTTGCTTTTGTGAACTACACGAACATTTATGGATGTTCGGCTCTAGTGCTTCGTGCAGAAAATGTTTACCATTCATTTACAAATCTAGTTATATAAAATATTTTAATATGTATAAATTAATATTTTAATAAAACCATTTTATTTCATTGTTTCTGGCACTTCAAGGAAATTAATGTCTAAAGAACATTGATTCAAGATATTTCAATAGCCCAAGGAAACAAGGATTAGAAACTTAATTGTAGCTTTTCTTTGGGGAAAGAAAAGAAAAGAAGATTTAATAAATAGACCAGTGAAAATCTATCCATGAGGATAGACTCCTTCCCCGAGGGTCTTATCAGACTTTACTGAAGTTCTCCCCTCTGCCCCCAGATGCCCTTCCCTCTTTTTTCTTTGCTAAAAATTCCTACCCACACATCTGCAGCCCTCTCACATCCCTGCCTCTGGGAAGCCTTTCCAACCCTCTCTCCACTTGGCGGAATCGGTGGGGCTCTCCCGTGGCCCCCACCTCAGTGGCTCGCCTCCCACGGAATGCTCACTCTGACGTTTGATTACAGAGTGTTGTGTTCCTGTCTGCCGCCCTGCAGCATGTCAGAACTTCAGGCAGGAGGACTTGGGGCAAGGAAGGGTGGTTTGAGAGGATGATGAGTGGAAGGAAATCCTGGTGGCTCGGATGGCCGAAGGATTTCGAAGCCCAAATTTTCAGCAAATCCCACCATGCCAAACTCTTTCTGGTGAACAACATTCTGGAGAAATGCAGGAAAAGAAGCCATGCTCCAACTACATATCGATGTGGCGTAGAAGCAAGGTGGGTAAGAGAGTTCAGGCAGAAAGCAGAACCAAAAGGGAGTCGGAGACATGTAATCCCTCTGCGAATCCCAGAGGTTTGGAAATGGGCCCTGGGATGTCCACCGCGTGCAGGGATGTTGTAGAAGTCCCAGCTAATCGGTCCTTCCCATCCTCAAGGATCATGCAACAGGATGGGTAACCAGGGAGTATTTAAAATATTTGATAACCAGGTTATCTTTTGGTAAAAAAAAAAAAAAGAAAGAAAGAAATCTCACTTCTTTTTTTAATCCCTTATTCCAAAGACTTCCTACCACTCAGAGGACATCAACAAATGCTTTTTGAGCAGAATCATCTGTCACACACACTCTCTCTGTCTCTCATCTCTCCCCCTCAACACACTAAGTGATCCCCATCACTAAGAAGAGTTTGCTCACACACACCTAGGCTGGGGAGAAGCCGCCCTCCACTGCTACCCTGGGCCCCCCTCCTGCTCTATGCCCTGTGAAAGCTGCTCTGGGGACCTTCCGTTGCCATCTCCCAGCCCAGGGCACCAGCAGCCCCCTTGACATTTAGACAAAGGGTCTTGCAATCTGCCACCTGAGGATGAAATCCAGCCTCCCACCTACTCGGTAGGACCCATGAAGACGGCTTATACATTTTTAAATGGTTAGGAGATAAAACCCAAAAGATGAATGATATTTCGTGACATGTGAAAATTATATGAAATTCAGATTTCAGCATCTATAAAGTGTCCAATAGAAATGTATTGTCACACAGCCGTCCTCATCCATTTACATATTATCTGCAGCTGCTGTCTTGCTACGATGGCAGGGCTGAACAGTTTCAACAGATGTGGTCTGACCCAAAAAGACAAAAATACTTACTCCCTGACCCATTGCAGAAAAGGTTTGCTGACCCCTGCTTTGGATCTTCAAACTTGGCTCTGCTCTCAGAAATCTGACCATAATCCGTGACCTTTCTCTCTCTCCAACCTCACCAGGGACAATTTCACTGTGGCAGAGGAAACAAAAAAGACCCACTTTCTAATGCTGATGTTCAGCCTCCCTAACTTGTCTTTGATGAGGTGTGTCTGCCAACCTAGCGCCAGGTTAGGAGACTTTCACCTTGACACGACTCTTGCCCCTGAAGGACAGAGGGTTCAGAAACCAGTCCATATGCCCAGGGGCTCTACCCTCCTGGTCCCAACTGCCCCATCAACCTCTCCTCTCAGGAAGCAGAAAATTGTCCTTCCCCCCTCCCCAAAAAGTAAATGTCGTCCCCTGTTGGCCAGGCTGACCCACCCAACTCTTACAGCTCTTGGACAGCAAAGGTGCGCTGACCACCCACGGGAGCCACCAGCTTTTGAAAACTCATTTGAAATTGAAAAAATGCTCATGAAATCACATCTTTTCTTTCTTACCTAATAAGGCAGAAAGTTGAAGTTGCTATTCAATCCAGAAAGTTCCTTTTTATGGTTCAAACGAGGAGAGGAAATGGTATAAAGTGTGTTCCTGAAAGCCAATCAAACCTGCAGTTTTCCTTAGCCCTGCCATTTGGACGTTCATGGGAAGAGGTTGGAAATGTATCCTAGAGACCTAGCGACTGGGTGGCTTGGCAGTGGCTTTGGAGCAGTTTTCACAGCTGGTGGAGTCTGAGGCCTTGAGAGGTGTCCTCAGACGTGAGCTGCCTTTGCTGCCTCCCAGCCAATCCCAGGACCACACCAGGGAGGGGCCTGGGCTGGCTTGGGTGTGGCCCCTCCGGCAAGCCACACGGATGTGGGTGTGACCCCCACTTTGAGCCAGGAGAATTTGGAAAAGTCACTCATCTCTCTGGGCGTTCTTCCTATCTGGAATGAGAATATTGATAGCGTACTTGAAAGGAATTTGGGAGGATTAAGTAAGTGATGTAACGCTGGGGAGCACACTGCTCTGGCACATCACAGGACGTAGTTAACCCAGGTGAAAACAGCCCTGAAAGGAAGAATCTTGTCTCCCCTGGGAATTTGAGCTCCCGGGAAATAGAAAAGCAAACTTTGTGTTTTCTTAGCACCTTTGCTTAAAAGCTCATGAAGACCATCTGCTATGCCTCCCCCAACACACGCTAACAACAACAGCAACAATAACAAAACCTTGATGTGTTTGGAGTACGAACCAGGTGCCAGGGCAGGTGCTTTACATATTAATTCATTTAAATCTCATAGAAACTCGATGAGGCAGGTATTAGTACTGTATTCCCCCCCTTTACAGGTGAGAACCTGGGCACAGACAGGTGAAGATGACTAGCTAACAGGTGGTGAAGACAGGATCCCAGATATTACAGATCCTGAGCCCGCAACATGAAACCGCTATGTTACATCGTCCTTGACAAACAGATAAGCAAATAGATGGGTGGATGTGTGGATAGATAAGTAAGTGAATTGATTAATGCCTTATGTCCAGGTTGCCAGGCCAAAGGCATGTGCAGAAGTTTAGGGAGGCAATTTGCTGATGGCTCGTTTGTAGCCACTGGAGGTGAGGTGGCCAGTGGGAATGGGAGAAACATCTGCCTCCTGTGTCCATCCAATGCATCTGTGTGCCACATTGTCCTAGCCAAGCCCCTGAAAGCAACAGTCAAGGCACCAGAGAAAGGTCCAGAGGTTAAGGGCTCAGGGAAAGGATGCTCTGAACAGCTCCAGTAGGTCACACCTGCTCGGGAGCATCAATTCAGACCATATCTCCATCAATTCTCTTCTGCTTTTGTCAAATGTTATCCTAATTCAGTGGACTTTATAGAAAAAGGAGGAGGAAGATCCTTCGTGTGAGGTTCCTATGTAGACTTAAAACAACTTGAGGGCCTTGTTGTGGGGGGAGGGGTCCTCACTGCCCACTCCCACCAGCAGTACCTGGAATTCAACTTCCCTCCAACTGCTGATGTGAATGCCTGGGGCAGGGCTTCCTTCCTGAACCTTGGGGGCAGCGCAAGACCAAGCACATGTTGGCAAATGCTTTCCTAGTTCCATAGAGTTGGGAGAAAGCAGCAGCACTGTTCGACTTGAGATGATCTCTCTTCACACTCAAGGAGATGCAGCTAAGTTTAGGTGGGTTTTGCAGTAGGAAGCATCTCTGCTGGCATGTGGCCACCCCTGGCTATGCCCACTGGGTCACAGAACCAGTTCTACTATGAGCCCCTAGGGAAGAAAGGAGAGAGGGAAGGAAATGTTTTATTGATCATTTATTTTGTTCCAGGCACTGGGCTGAGCATTTTATAATTGGGCATAGAGGTAAATAGCAGACTTGGGGCCAGACACACATTGGTCTGAGTCTCAGCTCTAGAAATAATACTTGGTGATCTTGGTCTAGTTACCTGCCTTATTTGTGTTAGTTACATATTTCTGGTTTTATAACTATTCCAAAACTTAAAGGCTTGAATCAGTAACAGTTTATCTCACAATCTGCAATTAGGACAGGGCTCAGTGGGGATGGTTCATCTCCACCCCATGTGGATGAAGGATGGGACTCTATTTTCAAAATGGACCACTCACACAGCTGGCAAGCAGTGGCTAGCTGATTGATGGCTGAGAGTTCAGCTGGGCTACAGGCCAGGTGCCTCAGTTGCCTTCTCTGTTAGCTTTTGCATGGCTTCCTTGGGCTTCCTTATGGAGTTATGGGTAAGTTCCATGAGTGAGCATCCCACGAGAGCAAGTAGGGAGTGCATGCATCTTTATGATCTAGTCTCTAAAAGCATACAGCATCACTCCTACCATACTCTGTTAGTTGAGACAGTCACCAAAGCCACCCAGTTTGAAGGGGAGGAGACACAGATTCTGCCTCTTGCTGGAGGAGAGGTAAGGTCTAGAAGAGCATGTGAAATGGGAGATATTTTTGTGGACATCTTCAGAAAACATAATCTGCTATATTATTTGAACCTCAGTATCCTCACACATTGTGTTAACCCTTAAATTGTCCAGGAAGAGACAGTACTTTTAGAAATAGAAAGCTATTGTTAATGAAGGAAGCAACACAGTTTAAAACCCAAACTCAATTCAGCCACTTCTAACTTCTAAAAGATGATGGAATAATAAAGCTCCATGCTGTTTCCTTCCATGAGAGTCTTTGTGATAGTGGAGACACTAATGATCCTTAGATAATAAAGGCAAGCTGAGTAGAAGGTAAAGAGTTACATTTTGTGCATGATAAAGTGAAATGAATTGGGTTTGGAGAGGCGGTAGTCTTTGGGCTAGGGGACTTGAGAAATGGAGGCATTGGGCACGGTGCTGAGGGCTTTGTCTGCCAATCCCACACTCTCAATGAAACATGCTACATCAACAATACCTTGCGTGGGGAGGTGCTTTTGGAGGAATGGAGAAATTCTGGAAAAGGCACTGAACTTCATGTTTGCATCCATGTTAAGCACAAAGAGGACAGGAATAGGAGGTGAGATGCCAATGAGATTGAGCTTCCCGTAGGAACAGGAACTTGGATCCTGACATGACTGTGAGAAGATAAGACACTCATGCAGAGAAATTCACAGCAACAGAGGAATTGTGTCCACCCCTTCTACAGGCCTCCTCCAGCCTCAGAGAACAGAGAGGCTCCAGCTAAGACTTGGGTCACTCAAGGAATACTGTGCTTTTAAAAGAAAGCAGTCCGTGAGGCATCTGGTCTCCATTGTCCCAAGCCAGGGATGTGTGTCTGGTGACCTCAGGACCTATGGTTAAGTAACCTGCCTAGAAATCTCCCCAAAGAGAGGATTTGATTGGATCTGGCAGCCATCACTCTGTGGAGCAAAATTGATGCCATGCAACCTTAAGGAGGCCTGGATTCCTTCTTTCTCCCCCCATCCACCTGCTTCTGACCTATAAACCTATTCTCATACAATTCCCTCCAGCTGGGGAGATTAGTTTACTCTCACTGGCATTTTTTTTTTGAGACAGAGTCTCGCTCTGTTACTGGGGCTAGAGTGCCGTGGCATTAGCCTAGTTCACAGCAACCTCAAACTCCTGGGCTCAAGTGATCCTCCTGCTTCAGCCTCCCCAGTAGCTGGGACTACAGGTACATGTCACCACACCCAGCTAATTTTTTTCTATTTTCAGTTGCCTGGCTAATTTATTTCTATTTTTATTAGGGTCGAGGTCTCACTCTTGCTGAGGCTGGTCTCGAACTCCTGACATCAAGCGATCCTCCCACCTTGGCCTCCCAGAGTACTAGGATTACAGGCATGAGCCACCATGCCCGACCAACTAACTGGCATATTCTTGAGTTGGGGTAACTATTAATAGAAGTGGCTTGTGGGGAGAGGGATTAGGCAATTGCAGCAGGTTGAAGTACAACCCTAAAGTGGGGAAAGAATTTCAGCCGAAGCCCAGCACCTGGCATGTAAATTAGACCATGTCACCCCCCTGCTTAACCACTTCAGGATCATCGTCGACTGTAGCTGACAGCCACAGATGAACACGCACAGCCCAGCATCGACTATAGTCGACAGCCACAGATGAATGAGCACAGCGACTTTAGCCAACAGCCATGATATGACTTTTCTAATTTTTCATTTATCAAAATAAAATTGTGAACCTTTAAAAATAACGTAATGAAAACATGTATGTATGTGTTACCTATTCTGATATTTACAAGTAAAGCTGCCTGTAAAGTAAAACAAGCTTTCAGTGCTTTAAAGCTTTCCTCATCACACAAGAGCAAAACAGATTCGTCGTCAATGCACAGCACGAGCTATCTGGCAGACTATGAGTGCCGGCTGTGGGCAAGGTTTCACAGCCGGTGAGCGCAGTCCCGAAGTGGTTAAAACTCTCCAATGGCATCTCAGTACAAATAAAAGAAAATCCACACTTCACCGTGACCTGCAGGCCCTCGCTGGATCTGGCCCTTGCCTACCTAGGTGTCCTCACCCCTTCCCCTCTCCCCCTCTGTTCCACAGACACAATGTCATCCCTGCCACCGTACCTTTGTATTTGCTAGTCCCTGGGCCAAGATTATTCCTCAACCAGATCTTTGCATGAATGATACATTGAACAAGCCCCATGTGTAAGATGTGATCAAGATACAATTTTATTTTTTGATAACAGTGTACCTTTCAAATATATTCAGTGGTGGTCATCCTCACCTGTTCTTGCATAGAAACTCAAACAGATCCTTGACTTTTCTGTGCACTCTTAGGCAGTGGGCAATCTGGGGTCATTTTCAGTCATAAAACACTATTAGATTCAGTGATATGAATGTGTCTAGTCCAAAATATCAATTAATGCTTCATTGCCCACATAAAGACTCCTCCGTCCCTTCACACCTAGACTCACGTCTGGAGCACCGTCTTTGAGGACTGGACGTGGTCAGCTTCTCTTCCCTCTCTGCTCTGCTCCTCCACTTGCCAGCTGATACTTCAGATGCTGCTAGAATTAAAATTGGGTGAAGGTGCTGTCCCCAAAGGGTGGAACAGCTCTTATTTAGCTGGGTGGCTTGCCACTCTCTGAGCCTGGCAGCTGATTAGAACCAACCGTCACCTGCAGGTGCTTGTGTGGATGTTGTTGGAGCCCCGCCTCACAGCTGAGGACCTCCTACTGCAACGCTCGTGCCCCAGGCAAAGCGATGCATCCCTTGGGCAGGCTGCCCCCCCTGCCAGGAGCACCCTCTTCACTGATGGTCCACGTAGACACTGAGCTTTGGAGCCCCTCCCTCTCTTAGACAGTCCTCTCAGCCCAAACTTTAAAATTATATCCTGAATGCAACCACTTCTCCCGTCTCCACGCCTATGCTCTGAGTTCAAGCCACCATCGTCTCTTGCCGGCTGTGGAAGACAATTGTAATATGGACCCTGGATTCCTGCCCCTGGTGCCCACACACTACATAATCCCCCCAGGTGAGTGTGGGTGGGTGGGATCTATGACTGATAAACATCCCTGCTATGATTAGGTTACATTATATGGGGGGTAAAGGGATTTTGCAGATGGAATTAAGGCCCTAAGTTTTCTGACTTTGAGTTAATCAAAAGGGTTATTTTCTAGGTGGATCTGAGCTACCCTTTCAAGGTGAGCCCTTTAAAAGAAGGCCAAAAAGCCAGGGGCTTTCTCTCCTGCTGGCCTTAAAGAAGGAAGCCACCATGAGTCCCATAGATACAAGGAGATAAATTCCTCCAACAACCGCATGAGCTTGGAAGGGAACCCTGGCTGGCCTCAGATGAGACCCCAGTCCCAGCTGACACCTTTGACCAAAGCCTTGTGAGACCCAGAACAGAGGTCCCAGTTAAGCTGTGCCCAGACTCCTGACCCATGGAAACTGAGATAATACATGTATGTTGCTTTATGCTGCTAAATTTGTGCTGATTTATTACACAGCACTAGAAAACCAATGCACTTGGATTATTGTAACGGCCATCTAATTCTCATCCTGCTCTGTTCTTGCCCTTCTTGAGCTTATTGTCAACTCACAGGTGATCCAAATTCAGCAACGCTCTCCAAGTTCTGCCACAACAGCCTCCTCACCCCTGGCCTTACCCCAACCCACATAATGCCATATGCCACACTCTATTATTTTTCATACTATCTGAAGTTATCCCTGCTCAGAAATATGAGCCCATTGATGGCAAGCCGTGGAGCTGGAAGATCACGTGGTCTACCTCCTCAGCAGCCCTTCCCCAAGCTTCGGGCTTCTGGCAACACCACCTCCTCCCATGTGTTTCTCCAGCCTCCGGGGAAGTAACTGCTTCTTGCAGTTACTAGTCTCTGAGCTACCTCAGTATCCCCCTTTTTTCTCTTTCAATTTTCCCATATGCATGTAGCCAGCTTCCTACATTCGATCACCCTTGTTTGAAATACCTGCTGTGGCTTCTGTTTGCCTGACTGATGCACCCCTCTTCCTGAGTCAGCCTGAGTGAGTCTCAGTTCCTTGCCACCCAAAGGTCTTTGACCACGACAGAGAGGATTTGAGATTTGTCCACAGAGAGTAATAGACGGCAGTGGAGATTCGAATCACAATCAGCTCTCCCCAGTACACCATTGTGGGATCATACAGACAAAAAAAAAAGTTTTGTGGAATGAATAAATGAAAGTGAGAACAAAAACAAGCACTGTGTACTCGGACTCCCTTCCTTTATACTAGTCATGGATTAACCCTTTGTTGCCTGAAGGATTTTAAATCACCTATCCATCCACAAAACACTCAGAGATTAGGCTCTTGTCCAAACTGCTCTCACATCCCAGTCTGCAATTTCCTCTGAATAAAGTGATTGCACTATCCTTTTACAGGGGAAGATTAGTCTTCCCAGTCGGGTGACGGGAGCCAAATGAGAGGTGAAGCATTCTGCCTCCTTTCCGCCATCTGCTAACATAACCCCAAGCACCCTCAGGTTTGTGCTGTCCCTGCTTGGCTTGCTCTGAACAGGGCTGCGGTTGTCTTGATTGCTTTGCTGTCAGCGTGTGCACACTCTGAGAGCATCCTGCATTCCCACTTGCCCCTCCTGCCTCTTCGAAGGAAGCATCCAATGTCATGTGCATCTGCTGGCTGAGCTCTGGTCCAGGAAGGACCACGGCAAGGATAGAAGACCAGAATCAGTGCAGAGGTGTTTTTTGCACATTTAGGTCTCTTTGCTTTTCATTACTTTGTGGGCTTCTGTTTACATGTTGTTCTCAGTCTTGGATGCCATGAATACAGAACCCACTGGAGTTGAGCTGAAATCAACAAAACCACCCTGTATTGCTACAAAAATGTGACCCAACAAATTCAACATATTTCTCTTTGGAAACTCAAGAGGGGCCTAAATCCGATGATGGAATGGGGTCCAGCATCCAAGACAAACACTTCCCTTTAGATCTGCTTAGGAGAGAAGGAGGCAGGACGAGGACAGTGACCCGCACTGCCCATGACACTAGCACCATCTCGTTTTTGTGTTTCCTGATAAAAGTGAAACGGGCATCACCGTCCACGGCAATCACTTCTTTTCAAATCATTCTACACCACTGACTTGACAAGAGCCAAGAGAGTCAAGAAATTCAATCCTTTCTGATGTCTGCACAGAAGATTAACCACCTCAAAGAAATTAGGAAAGTGTCTTCATAACCGTGACTGGAAGACATTGCTATTCAGTATGTTAATGAAAAATCCATTGATGTTTGGCATTTATCAAGTGTCAAAAATTAAATTTAGCTGTCCTGTGATTTTAATTAGTGTTAACCCAGTTAAGCCAGCAGGTAGCTGCCGTGATTCAAGCAGACACCTTCATCTGCATATCTTTTATTGGCAAACACGCAGAGAAAGGAACGTGTGCATGCAAGAGCTTCGTTAGAAGGTGATGTTTGAACTGGACTTTGAAGGAGTTTGACAACTGTTCAAAGGGGAGAAGCTCGTTCCAGGAAGAATGAATGGAACGTGCAAAGGGGTAGAGACTTAAAAGAACAAGACACATTCCCAGAATAGCAAATAGTGCGGTTTGCCTGGAGAGTGATGAGGAGATGAGAGGGGAGAGGCAGGCAGGGGCCTGGTGGTGAAGATCTCAAAGCTAGAGCCAAAATCATCTTAGAGAAACTGGGAGTTATTAAAAGCTTTGGGGCAAAATGTGACTTGATTATATCTGAGTTTTAGAAAGAGAACTCCGGGAGCAGCAGGCGGCATAAAGGCTGGAAGACTGGGTGGAAGGCTTTGGGAAATATTTCAGGGGCTTCTTGTAGGTTCTGCACCTTTCTTCCAAACATCATAAGGTCAGAGAGATCAGAGTGAGCTTCTGTGCCATTTCTGCTCTAGATGTACAAAGTATGATCGCATCACTAGGTACAAATAGAGGTAAGGGTTTTGCATCAGTTCGACAATACACGCGGAAGTAGATTTTGTGCTGCTGTGATCTTTGGTAAAGTCTAAGGGCGTAGGATTAGAGCCCAGAGCAGTAAAGGGTGATGCTAACGGGGATAGGGTGATGGGACCACGTGCCCAGAGCTTCATCAACCCCAGGGAGGGAAGAAAGACCTCGTGAGGGGTGGGGTGTAGGGGTAGGGTGGGTGTGGGAAAGGTAGTGGACAGTTTGCATAACCACCTGAGCAATAAATAGCACAGCATCTTTGAAAAGAATACAAGCTCTAGAGTCAGAGAGTTCATGTGATGGTTTTAAAATATGTCTACAAATTCTTCAACATTTCTCCCTTCAAAAGGCAGCCTGAATCCTTTCTCTTAAGTGTGGGATGGACATGGTTACTCTCTTGTAATGAATAGAACATGGTGAAACTGATGGTGTGTCACTTTCAAACAAGGTCATAGGAGACGTTATAGCCTTTTCTTTGCTCTATCTAGGATCACTCACTCTAGGGCAGGCGTCCTCAAACTGCGGCCCATGGGCCACATGCAGCCCGCCAAGGACATTTATCTGGCCCGCCGGGTGTTTTTGTCGCTGCTGCCTGTCCTGCTTAGCAGCCGACTCATCCCGGGCCCACAGTGCGCATGTGTGGAGTGTGCACCACACTCTCCAACGGCCCTCCAACCGTCTGAGGGACAGTGAACTGGCCCCCTGTTTAAAAAGTTTGAGGACCCCTGCGAGGAAGCCACTGCCCTATCCTAAGGATGCTCCAGCAACCGTATGGTAAGGAACTGAACCCTCCTGCCAATAGCCAGTGAGGAATGAGGCCTCAGCCACCAGTTGTGTGAGTGCGCCATCTCTGAAGCAGATCCTCCAGCCCCGGTCAAGCCTTCGGATGACTGCAGCCCCAGCCAACACCTGGGCTGAACCTTCACGAAAGACCCTCAGCTACAACCCAGCTAAGCCACTCCTGAACTCCCAGCCCACAGAAACTGCAAGATAACATGTTTGTCCATTTAAGCTGCTACGTTCTGGGTAACAGATAACTAATACATCCTGGGTTCAAATCCAGGCTACATGATATACAAATTAAATAATATTAAGTTTCCATTTCCTAAACCATAAAATAAGGATAACAGAACACACATTTCAGAGTTGATGTGAGGATCATATGAGATGAAATATTTGCACAGTATTCCCCTGACCTGCCAGGTATGGCTGATGGTCCAAACACCTGTCCAGTTATAAGTACAGGAAATAATTATCAAGTGCAGCTAAACATTGGCACCTAGTCTGGGCTGGAAAGTATGAGTGCAGCTCTGGATGTATGAATGGGACATAAAAGTGCCTTAATTACTAGGGTCCCCAGTCAGCTTCCAGGCTGACTATAGTTTCCTGGAATTCTTGGAAAACGTAGTGAAAACAGAGATCTCAAAGATGATTGACTTCAGAGTGGCCACCACCATCATAAAAGGAGGCAACATGGCAACTCAGGACCAGCATTTCACAAGGAATAAACTTTTAGTGTCTTTGCCATCACCATATCAACCCATTAGTAGACAGGAGGAGCATCTATTAATATTTGGGATTTTATCTAGTGGCTTTATCTTCTTGTGGGCTCTTGGGAGCATCCATCCTGAGTGCTAGGACAGGGATGTGGGTACATCCAACATCTTGGCTCCAACCCTCCCGAATGACCGAGAAGCACTAACATTACTTTTTACTTAAATCCTAAGAATATAATCTTAGGACTGATATGACTCAACTTGGCATCTGGCATTTGCACTGTGGAGTATGTTTTTAAAGGGGAGTATTCGAAGGGAATTGCCAAGAAAATGCAGCTTGTTTCTTTCTCTACAACTGATCTAATCTTCCTCACCATCTTGCATCCCTCTGGCTTACTGCAGGGAGGGAGGCGGTGGGAAATGGACAAACATTAAACTTTCCAATCAATAGTGTCTTGGTCTCTGACAGTTTGATGGTCTCTTCTGAATAATTCAGCCCCTTTGCAGCCCCTTCAGCAGGTGGCAGTCTTCAGCTCTCAGATTTCTTCCCTCTGCCTCTGCCTCTCCCTGAGATGGAGTCTGAGTGGCTGGGAGCTTCCGTGCCTTCGTGGCTGAGAAGAGAAGGGGGCTTCTAGTCTTGGTCTCTCACGGCAGCTAGCCACATTATCTCATCTTTGGGGGAGTTATGTTGATACCCTCTTAGAGTCCAGGTTCCAAACAATCACACGCCAAGACTTCATCCCCATCCCATGCCTTGGTGTGTCCTCTGCACTTCCAGGACTTCTGGCTCCTTGCACAGCATGGCATGCACAGTTTGGGGGCCGGGGGGTCTCTCAGCGTTGGCATCGGGCCTCACCCTTAGCGAAAGCTGTCCCCTCCCTCTTGGTCCGTGGTGACCCGTCTCTGAGCCAGAGGCTGAGCTGCTCCTTCAGAACTAGATCCCCACTCTGTGCCCAGAGGAATGGTCCACACCCTTAACCTTTTAAGTACACCAACATCTCTATGGACCTTCCTTCATCTTTGCCAGGTTAGGTGCACATGATCTGAAGGCATCAGAACCCCAGCCTTTGATCTCCTTGCTCCCCTCCATCTCCTCCTCCCCAACCTCCTCCGGGATGGAAGGGATGAGCTTCAGCTTCTTGTTCTCACTGGAAAAGACTTGCCCGCATCAAATCCTCATCTTCGAAGGGCACCCAGCCTGGGTGCAGAAGAGGAGCCCCTTCTATACTACCAAGGGAACTCTATGAGCTGAACTACCTGGCCTGGCTCTCTTAGTACACAAACTCTGGGACACCCCAAACTAGGAATTACTGATGATGAAAAAATACAACAGTTAATAATGAAAAACATTGCCCGTTTACACAAATTCTAGAGTGGATTCATTTGGGAGGCCAAGATCTGCATGTTCCCTGACCTGCAGAGACCTGCATGCGCTATGGCAATGCCGACCGATGGAGACCCACAGCAATTTGAGTAGCAGTGAGGGGGAAACGGTTAGAAGGTCAGTGCGTAATTCTCATGTGCCTTGGTGACAATTATGACCTTTGTTTTTGGCATCTCCAAAATAAGAACATATTCTGATACAAGGGAGCAAGAGATGTCACTCGCTAAATAGTGATGTCTAAGAAGGCAGAGTAGCAATCCCAAAAGCTTTTCCTACCGCACACTGTGAGCATGCCCCATACCTGCTCACTCACACACACACACACACACGCTCCTGGCCCTGGCCTTTGACTGACCGGCACAGCACGTCCATCCTTCCCTTGGCCTTAAGCATGAGGCTTTCTGCAAACAGAACACCAGCTCTGCTTCCCAGCCCAAACAGTATAAGGGGCAGTCTCTCAGGAAAGGGAAGGAAGAGACTGTTGTTCCCCCCAACACCTGTGCGCAGTTCTTATCTCCACTCCCCAGTACCGCCCTCGTTTCCACGCCATTCGTGACACCTGCCAGCAGTGCAATTTTGGCAGCAATCAATCCTAATCTTTCTTGCATGCTGGAAGTCGAGCAGGTGGCAGGGGCACAGCACCTCTACACTTCAGCAGAGCAATGGGGTCCCCTGTGTGGACCGAACAGGGCTGAATAGCGAGGGGTTATTTCGAATGTCAGCCTCCCGTGCTCCGACACCATCAAACCAAGCTGAGAAGAGACCTGGTCAGAAGCAACCCCAGGGACTGTAGCCATCACCTCCCTAGCCTCTGAGTCTCCGCCTGCCTGCACTCCAGAGAGACCCAGCAAGCCTGTCAGCAGCGGCAACAAAGGGATCCTTGTTTATTCGGGGGTGAGATAAGAGAGTGACCTAGGATGGCAGTGGAGCAGCTGGGACCCTGCCTGTGGCTTATAAGTCTAATTTACCTGTGGTAACAGAGGTTCTTTTAGTTAAAAGTCATTAATCTCTTTTTGAAGTGGCAGGTGGTTGGAACAGTTTCTTTTCCGTTCAGCAAACCTGCACAAGGCACATTTGAACAGAAGAAAGGAATTAGTCAAACGCAACAATTGGGACCTGATTCCTTAGCAGCCAAACAGGAATTAGGAAAAGAGACTCAGGCTTTTTGAAGAATCTCTTTTATGCTTCCAGAACACATATCTCACATCAAGTTTATTGCTTTCAATTGCAAGTGACAGAAAACCCAGGATAAACTCATTAAGATAAAAATAAAATTCATGACCACATTATAATCGAAGAGTCTGAAGCTAGCATCAGGCATGGACTGATCCAGGGTTTGAATTATGTCACCAGCAACTAACTTCTTCACTGTCTCTCTGTCTCTATCTCTGTCTCTCTTTCTCTCTGTCTTGGTTTTGCTCTCTCTGTTGACTCCTTTCTCACCTGAGCTCTTCCCTCATGGCTGAAAAATGGCCGCCAGCAGCTCTTGGGGCTGTCTACACATCCACTGGGCAGGAGGAAGTGGAAGCCATCTTTGTCCTGACATTCACAGCAAAATCATGATACTCTCTCTGATTGGACGCGCTTCAGTCAGGAGACATCCATGAACCAATCATGGAGGTCCAGAGCAGGCAGTGTGCTAACCGGTGCTAGGCTGGTTGGTATGCCCCGTCCTGGCACCTGGCTGAGCCTGAGGGAGGGCAATCCATAAACGAGATTGGAGCTGTTGCCAGGAGACCAGGGAGGAAATGTGCAGGTGCTGAAGAGGAAAACAGCCATTGTCCTCTACAATTACTAACATTTAATGAGCTCCAGCTATGTGCAAGGGCTTCCTGTGCCATCTCTCATTTATCCCCTCACCACCACCATTCCTGCTTTATAGACAGCACAACCAGGGTCAATGCAACTGAAGGACTTGCCCCATGGTAGCCAGCTCACGAGTGGCAAAGGAAGGATTTAAAACTGGGACCCCAAGCCTGTGCTTTGAACAGTTCCAGCTTCTGTGCAGGCTCATTGAGCTCCATCATGGGGACCGTCTGAGAGGCCCTGAGCCAGGACCCATCCCCAACATGATCAGCCCGTGCAAATGCCTTACTCTGGACACTGCAATTATACGACAATAAGTTTTTGTTTGTCTAATAAGTTTAGTCTGGATTTTCTGTCACTTGAAATGGAAAGAGCCCTAATCACTGCCAGTACAGCTGGTGTGTTTTCAGAAAGAGAACTTGCCCTGAATCCTTGAGGACTCAGCTCCTGCAAATGAGAACCCGGCTTCTGCAAAGAGCGAACAATCCATCTATTCTGGTATCTCAGTGCCACCAGTGGTGGACATATTTGCAAGTTCAAACTCATCTTCAGAAATAACCAGTCCTTTTCCAAGTGATTCACTTTTACCCCCATCCCCACGTCCTTCCCACAAATCACAGCCAAGGCTTGCTGTTGCTTTCCTCGCTGTTCCTGTGCTGAATCAGGAGGCTTCTTATCTTATCTGGACCAGATACTGCCCCTCCAGGGAGCCATCAGGCATCCTAAGGCAGAAAGTCTTCTGCAGAGAATACTCAAAGCCGAGTGCCCCAAACCATCCATCTTCACTATGAGCTGACTGAGGGAGATCAATGCAGGACAAAGATAAGCTTCCAGGTGAGCGGTGGGAACTGCTGACAGCTGATAGGGCTGCTTCAGATGTCCACAATTTAGGTTGCCAAAGCCAAGCGGAAAATCGTGCAAGCCCTGAGTTCAGCACTTCCGCCTGCAGCAGGAACACAAGCGCGACCTGTCCTGGGGCTCCACTTGGTGGCTCTTCCATCCCCTCCGAGGTCGGAGCTTCCCCTGCTTGCTCCTGCCCCACTCAGCGTCCCGCCCAGCTGCCCCATGCGGGCAGTTAGAGAGAGAGAAAAGCAAAGCTTCTCACTATCCACACTGTGCTTTGGTGGATGTATTTCCTCTTCTGAACTCATTGTCTTCCCCCACAGCCTTCCCTCCCCCCACCTCCAATATAGTCTCTTTTTTTGGTTAATGGCTTTAAACAGGCTAAATTACTATTAACATTTTAGTCCCCCACCCCACCCCCAATCTGGCCAGTGTCTACATCAGTGCTTCTCAGCCTTAGCTACACATTAGTTTCACATGTGAGTCTTGTTTTGATACACATGCCTGCCTCTGCCCCATGTCTGGCAGGATAGTTTAAACTTTTTCAACTGTGACCCATAGGGAGAAATACATTTCGTATCATAGCTCAGAACACTTCTCTAAGTGTGTGATACCACCTTGCTGTGTGGGGGAACTCTGATAACCCCTATGCTACTGTCTCTCCCTCTCTCTTTCTCTCTTATGCTGATCACGATCTGCTAAGAGGTCATGCCGACTGGGAAGACCTTGTTTGAAATATGAACTTGTGCTCATTCTCTCTGTCTTTCTCCCTCCTCCAGTTTCAGGCCCATATCCAGTTTTTTGTAATTCCTTGCCTTAGGGAATTCTTTGCAGGGCAGAATGCAAAAACTGCCTGAAGTTAAAGGCTTTTCCAAACTTTTGCAAAAACCTCAACTCTTTGATGAGATTATGCCTGATACTTCTGAGAGAAAAAGGAAAAAAAAAATGGTTTTGGGGAGTGACCAGAGATTAGAGGCTGGTTTCCACCAGACTGGTAATGGGACAAGCCTTGGGGGTCCTGGGGTAGCTGGGAGCTGGGGCCCATTTGCTAGGACTGTCCTGGGAGGGAGCCCCCTTCTCATCCCTCCTGCAAGGCAATCTTGCAAGCCTGGGCTCTAAAATTCCCCAGCCATGGCAAAAATTCTCACTCCCCAGAAAGAAGTTAGAAAGCTACTGGACTTCCGGGGGCCACACTGGGAAATGAGGATATCTGTAACACTCGCCATAATGACCTAGAAATTACACACCCAGCCTTATTTCCCAGGGGCCCCTTAGATTGCTGAAAATTTCATGGAGCCCAAGAACGGGGCGGGGTAGAAGATGAGGATCCTATCACGAATGAGGGTGGCTCCCCCACTATTGTGGGACTTAGGCCAACTTAAAATAAAACTAAGAAATATAACATTTCTTTACTCCTGGGTTTGTGAAATAAGATTCACATCCATTAGAGCTAATTCTACTCCCACTTTCTCCCAGTCTGCACCCTCTCCCCTCCATCTGCTCTGCTCCTATACCAGCTCACAACAGACTAGATTCATTGTCTGCTCCCGTTTTACAGACAGAGGGCAAGGCCTGTAGTGGGTAAAAGAGTGGGTTTGGTAACTCAGTGACCTAATAGCTGAGTTAGTGTTTCAAATCCAACTTTCATAATAACCCACTAAGGGTCTACACGGTGGTCTCAATACCTAGTGAGAGAAAAACCTAGAAGCCCTGGGAAGGAAGAGAACAGGCTATTACTGCTCAGAGTGGCTCCCAAGTCACTTCCAGCAGTCCCATGTAGACACAGCCTGGTCAAAGGGCAAATGTACTTTGACTTAGAGAGCAAAGGAGCATGAAATGTGCTGCTCTGTTAGGTATAATGGGGTCATCCACTCCCCTAACGCCTCCCCTCCACCAGAGACCTCTGCAGGTCCATGAATCCCAGCATCGCTGTGGGCAGGCTGAAGGTTCAGTACGTGTGACTTCCGGGCAGGAACAGAGCAGGGGATGGCCTGGTGTTCTCTACAAACATCAGCCTCACCGAGCAGGATTGGAGTTTAAGCTCAATTCGCAGATTTAATAAAACCAATGGAGCATCATCCATTTTAAGACCTCATACCAAACACAATTTCCTAGAAAATCTGTTCCTCAGCATAGGCCCTTTCTACACTTTAAAAACTTTCTATCCATAGTACTCTAGACCTTTCAGAATTACAAAACTGTATTTCTTTTGTTTTTTTGAATCGTGGTAAAATACACATAAAATTTATTTTAACAATTTGTAAGCGTACATTTCAGTGGCATTAAGTACATTCACATTGCTGAGCAACCATCACCACCGACCGTCTCCAGAACTCTTTTTCATCTTGCAAAACTGAAGCTCTTGTACCCATTAAACACAAGCTCCCCATTCTCCTTCCCCCCAGCCTTTGACAACCACCATTCTACTTTATTTCTCTATGAATTTCACTATTCTAAGTACCCCATCTAAATAGAGTCATATAGCATTTGTCCTTTTGTGACAGGCTTATTCACTTAGCATGACATCCTTGAGTTTTGTCCATGTTGTAGCATGTGTCAGAGTTCCTTTCCTTTTTATGGCTGAATAATATTCCAGAGTATATATATATATCTATATAGATAGATATAGATATAGATATCATATTTTTTCTAGCCATTCATTCATCTGTCAGCGAACACTTGGGTTGCTTCTACCTTCTGGCTATTATGAATAATGCTGCAATGAACATGGGTGTGCAAATATCTCCTCAAGACGCTGCTATCAATTCTTTTGGACACATACCCAGAAGTAGAATTGGTGGGTCATAGGGTAATTCTATTTTTAATGTTTTGAGAAACCATTTTACTGTCTTCCTTAGTGTTTGAAAATACATTTCTTGAGGAACTTTCCAATATGTAAAATGATCAGGGATTGAAGCTGACCTTTACCTGTTATGCAGAAAGGGTTGTCTTAATCTCTAGAAGGTGAACAGAGACAGCATGAAGACATTAATGAAGAATGTTTCATCTAGCAAAATGGTGCTTAGTCCAAGCTGCCCGACTTCATCTTTTAAATGGGAATAGTAATAGAATCTACTAAGAAGTAAATGAGTTAGTACACGTAAATGAGTCCATGCATGTAAGAACAGGGCCAGGCATGAGTAGATTTGGAAGGCATTATCCACCACTGTTATTGTTACCAGTCTGGTGTTGGGAGATGGCTTTCCATAGGTCTCTCACATTTCTGCAAGTCTTGTGAGCAGAGGCATTGACAACTTTTGCACAAGACTATCTTTTCAAGGATACCTGTATAGCAAACAGCCTTGGAAGATACAGTGTCTCCCTCAGGGAAGAGGGAAGATTTGATTGCTGTCCAGGATAATAAAAAGAATGTTTCCACCTGGAGCAAAGGTTGAAGCAGGTTTGTTTGCAACCTACTATAAAACACTGGAGTTTCCCAAGCTTGAGTTCCTCAGCTGTGACATAAACCCAATGCATGTGCCGCACCCACCTGGGCCATCCTACATCACCCGTGGAGCCTGGGGCTAAAGGTAGCTGACACAAACATGAAGCCCATGATGGCTGCTGTGCCTGCTGTGAGTAACAGTCTTTTCTCTCTGATCCAGGAGTCTCATGTCTTCTGTTGGCATCCATGAAACTGCAGCGAACTACATAGCTAGCTTGAAAACAAGGTAAGATCTCAGACCTTTCAGAGTTTTTAAGAACCAGAAGCATAAAGTTAGTTGCTATTTCTGCCAAATTAGGCTCAACAGCGATGATCTCCAAAACAACCTTTCCCTATATTGTTGAATCCATTCACAGCCTCTATCCAGACCTTCATGGATACCTTAAGAACTATTTGAGCAGTTCTGTTCCCATATACATTACTTACTCTTGAGTGTTCTTGGGAAAACCTAACTTCATGGCTAAATGAATCGCAAACCCTAGATAGCTCAGGTTGTGTGGTTACCTAGGTTCCCTGATTAGACATCAAACGTGCACCAAGCAGCAAGCAAGTATCTGCTCCTCGAAAGAGGTTTAATTATTGGCAAAGGCTCCAACATTTAAAGGGTTCCACTGTGATTTTTCCATCAGGACTTGTAAAATGTGACCATAGAATATCCCTATTTGCCATAGACATTTTAAGCATCATAGACTTTATTTTCTCAAAAAGCCAGGTGGCTAAGTAACTTGAACTACAGCCTTGAACAGTTGATGGACTGTAATAGGAAGATTAATGCCCCCATCCTCAACCCAGCCCCAAGTTGTCCATATCCTAGTCCCCAGAACCTGTGAATATTTTAGTTACATGGGAAGGGGGAATTAAGGATGAATTACTAATCAGCTGTCCATAAAGTAGGAAGATGATCCAGGTAAACCCAGTGTAATCACGAGGGTCCTTAAATGTGGAAGAGGGAGGCAGAAGAGGAAGAGTAGAGTGATTTGACTCGAGAAAGACTCAAATGGCAATTGCTAGCCTTGAAGATGGGAAAGAGCCACAGGGCAAGGAATGTGGGAAGTTTCTAGAAACTGGAGAAGGGGCAAGAAAATGGATTTTCCCCTAGAGCCTTCAGAAAGGAATATAGCTCTGCCAACACTTTGCTTTTAGTCCAGGGAGACTCAGTTCAGATTTCTGATCTGTGGAGCTATAAGATAATAAATATGTGTTGTTTTAAGCCACTAAATTTATGGTAATTTGATATAGCAGCAATAGAGAACTAATGCAAGAACTTTTCCATGCTTGAGAGTCGGTTCAGGTGGTGTTAAAGACCAATAGACAGGTAGATCAAGACAGGGCAGCAGTGTAGGTCTTATACCACCAAAATACCAAGAGACCCTCCAAGATGTGCTCCTCGTCTGAGTGGATTCCATTGTATGTCCCTTCCTTCACACAAGGTCTGGTGAGGCAGGATAACTCAACAACCGCAATACCCATCTCTGAGTTTGGTTTCGGCAATCCCAGCCCTGTGGCTACAAGTGGAAAGAGATTCTTTTGGTGTAGTCATATTATTTCCCATTCCTGGTGGTCAGTTAATGTGTGTGTGTGTGTGTGTGTGTGTGTGAAGCCACAGAAGCTACTCTAACTTAAGCCAAAAAGGAATCTATTGGAAGGATGCTGAGCGACTGATGGGTGAATGCAGAATTGAACCACAAGGCCCCAGAGGGGCAGGGGCTACTTCTGTTCCTTTGAACAACAAAGTCTTTCCCTTCACAGGGCTATTTTGAGGATCAAATGAGAGCCTAGAATGGAGAAAAAAGTGTCTGGGAGATTGTGAAACCCTGCACACATGCTCTTGCTACCACTTTCATTGGGACCTTTCATTAAGACCTGACGTGGGAGTGTCCTTGTGGGTAGCACTTAGGAATTCAGACCGAGGCTCAGAGCTCACCTTTTCCAAAAAGCCCCACCAGACTCAGATGTCTCCTTCTCTCTGTCAGAACCCTCCCCACCCTCCACAGGGCCATACAGCAGACTTCCCTAGTGCCCTGGACGTTTGGCCTGCTGGTCAGAAAACTACTTATTCCAGCCTAGCATTCTCCAAACTGGTAGGACCAAGATACACAGCAAGGGGGAAGAATGAGAGGTTGAGGCCCCAGGGCAAGATTGGCCCCCAAGGCAGCTATCCATAATCCAAAGGATGTTATGAGGAGAAACTGAGGCAGGACAGACATGCACTCAAGCACCGGATTTGCTACTCCACTGAAACGTCCCCGAACATACTGCTCAACTGATTGTTGAATATTTCAATAAGCCAGCCCTGTGCTAAGCTCTACCTGGACCATCCCATTTGAGGCTGCAACAACTTTGTGAGATATCAGGCCCACATCAGAGGTGAGAACTGGTTTCAGAGAGAAGGCATTTGCCCAAGGGCACACGGCTTACAGATGTCAGAGCTGGGAACAGGGCGCTATTTCTTTGCCAATGGCTTTCTCTGCTGCTCCCTTCTCTCCTGGGACTGAGAGCTCCCAGCTCAGGTGCCAATCCCCCAGGAGCAGGCTTGCCTGCTGTTGTTAATTAGCAGGTACTTAACATCTAGGAGTAAAGCAAATGCAGCACTAAACCCCTGGCAGGGCCGGCTTCCCTATGAGGCTGAAGCCCCTTCACCTGCCATCTCACTGACTTCTTAGCAAGTCACAGCTTTCTCATCCCTGCCTTTCCACCCACCGAGACATGCAAGGGACAGAAAAGTCCTTCTCTGTCCACTGGCTTTCATTTTCTTTGCCCAAGGCAGTATCAAGGGCTGATTCCACAGTGGATAGATCCTTACATGTAAATGGACCCAGCTGGAGGCTGAGCCATGACCCTGGCCCCATGAAACTCAAGGCTGCCTCCCTAGCCTGCGTGTATCAAGAAGGGATGATCCCCTCTGTATTCTCGCTGCTCCTTCCCCAGGTAGGTGGTTGAATGGTGGAAGAGGCGGCTCAGAGGCACAAGATGAGCTTTTGAGAGCTCAGGGCTGTCCCCTGCAGGGAACCCCAGTCCCCCACACTCTCTCCTCTGAATGCCAGGGCCCCGTGCTAGGTGGCGAGTGAAGCAGCAGCAGACAGCACCCGGCTCCCTCGGGCCCCACAGGGAGGGCGAAAATCCTCCCCAGCACACAGGGAAAAAGCTAAAGAAATTTCCTCCCAAGTCTCTGACTGTCTCAACCCACTCAGGTCTCCTTCACCACCTGGACCCATCTAGAGGTCTGGCATCACGATGAGAATAGATCTTGAGGGACTGCCTACACTTTTTTAGGTGAAATTTATATAACATAAAAGTAACCATTTTTAAGTGAACCATTCTGTGGCTCTGAATACATTGATGATGTCGTGTGACTCTAGCCTCTGTCTAGAGCCAAAACATTTCCATCACCCCAAAAGAAATGCCGTAGCCATTGTCTTAGTCTGTTTTCACTGCTACGACAGAATGCCACGGATGGGGGAATTTGTAATGAAAAGGAATTTATTTGGCTCATGGTTCTGGAGCCTGGGAAGTCCAGGATCAAGGGGCCGGCTTCTAGCAAGGACATTCCTGCTGTGTCATCCCGTGGAGGAAGGCAGAAGGGCAAGAGATCACAGGGAAGAGCAAGAAAGAGGGCCAGACGCATCCTTTTATCGGGAATCCTATCCCACAAAAACTAATGACAGCATTCATCCATTCATGAGGTCAGAGCCGCATGACTTGATCATGTCTTAAAGGCCCCACCTCTCTTCACTGTTGCATTGGGGATTAGGTTTCCAGCAGGTGACCTTTGGAGGACACCTTCAAACCAAAGCACACACTAAGGAGTCACTCGCCCTTCTCCCCTCCCCTGTCCCCAAGCAGCCACTAAGCCTTCTTCTGTCTCTTTAAATTTGCCTATTCCGAACATTTCACACAAATAGAATCATCCAGTATGTGACCTTTTGTGCCTGGATTCTCTCATATAGCACGATGCTGTCAGGGTTCATCCACGTTGTGGTGTCAAGCACGCACTTGTAACCGACGTTCGATGCAGCACTATCCACAGTAGCCGAAAGGTGGACACGACCCGAATGCCTATCAATAGACAGGCAGATACCCAGAATGTGGTTTATCCATACAGTGGAATACTATTCAGCCATGAAAAGAAAGGAAGTTTCACAGAAACAGAAAGTAGAATAGTGATTACCAGGGGCTGGAAGGAGGGGGAAACGGGAGTTAGTGTTTAACAGGTACAGAGTTTCAGCTGGGGAATACGAAAAATGTCTGGAGATGTCTTAGTGATGGCTGCAGAGCAGTGTGGATGTACTTAATGCTACTTAAAAACAGTTAAAATGTTCAGTTTTGTTATGTGTATTTTACCACAATTTAAAAAACACAAAGTAACAATGTACCTATATACACGGCAACATGGGTTGAAAAACACTGTTGCATATTCAAAGCATGCGACACACAACATAATAATGAAAACCGTATGACCTTGAAGACATCATGCCTGCTTCCCCACCCTCCCCTGCTTTTGTGGCATGTCAGTTGTTATATAAAGCGAGCCTTTGAAACAACTTCCTTCCAAACAACTTCAGGAAAAACCTGTAGGAGAATTTGATTTATTTACTTAATAAGCTGCATCTAAACCAACATCGGTACGTGAGTTCATCGGCTTCAAATGCAAAGTGCATTTACAGAGCTTCCGTTGTGAGCAGGTTCTGGACTGAAACTCCACGTCGGTTGCCCTAGTTGTTCTCACTAATATATACTGTGAGAGTCACAACCACCATCAGTCTCATTTAACACGTAAAGAATGTGAATATAAGTAGAAATTTCTAGAGTTCCAGTTTTGCAAGATGAAAAGAGTTCTGGAGGTGGGTGACAGTGACGGTTGTACAATGACGTGAATGGACTCCACGCCCCTGACCTGGACACTGATTGAGGTGGTAAGTTTTATATTTTGTGTATTTCACCACCACTAATAAAGTTCATGAGTCACGGATTTCACCACCACTAACAAAGTTCATGAGTCAATTTCACGAAGTCCCACAGTGGCAGGGATAGGCACAGACACACCGAGGATGGGGGACAGTCTTCAGATGGCCAGAGCGAGTCCCAGACAGTGGAGCGGGAGTCCAGGGACTGGACTGGGCTGTGGTCCAGGCCCCGCCAACGGGCTCACAGCACAATCCGGGCAAGTTTCTTTCATTCACTGGCTCCAAAAACAAGCAAACAAAAACCTTCAGATTCTCTGCTTCCGAGTCGTTTCTGTGGACACAGAACGCCATTGAAGATGCCAAGCGCAGCCTCACACAGGGAAGAGTAAACGCCCTCATTCCTGGCCCGGCATCAGATAGCGAGAATGAGCTACTCATTCCGACGGAGGCGCCAGGTGCCAAGCGGCGCCCGAGGTCCTCCCGGCCTGCAGAGACAATAATGGTTTATGACTCTGAACTCGCCGGAAGGTTAGCCGGGTCAAAGCCGCAACTTGAGTGTTTGTTTAAATCTCTGTCCAAGAATCTCTCAACTTACCGCTGGAAGATAATGAGTTCTGAGCCACACCAGAGTCGGGCGCTCCATGAGTTCCATGCGGTCTGCTCTTTGATGAGAAACCCATGCATATTAATCACTAAAAAGGAAAAAAGGAAAAATAGGAAGCCACCATCATTTACTCAGAAAATATTTACTGAGCACTACTGGATGCTGGACACTGTCCTGGTCCCTGGAGATAAATGACAGAGGGAAACGGAAGAGACAAGTCTCTGTCCTCCAGGAGTTTGCATTTCAGTGGTGGGTCCCGCCCAGCACGGGTGGGAGAGTCAGGGAGGAAGACAGCGCAGGGAAGGGGTGAAGAGGAGGGGGGCACGGCTGCAGAAAGGGCAGCGGGGAAGGGAAGGGAAGTTGGGCTGGTGCTGTCTGAGCCGGGGCCTACAGGGCGGGCAGAGGTGAGCAAGCAAGTAGCTGCAGAAGGAAGCATGCAGGTTAGAGGAAGGACAAGGGCGGGTCCCTGGGGATGGAACCGGCCTGCATCAGCACCTTCCTCTGATGAAGTCTCCAGGGCATGCCAGTGGCCCTGAGCGGAGTGTGCGTGTCTCTCTTGCAGAGGGGCCTGGCTGGGAGAGCGCCTCAGTGCATGTGTGCAGACCCTAGGACGGGACCCGGCACAGCAGCACACTCAGGAGAGAGCTGACAGCTAGAAGGTTGAGACAGCAGGATCAGGAAGAAGAAAGAGAAAGAGAAGAGGGGCAGAGAGAAGAGAAAGAGAGAGGGAGGGCAGAAAGGAGGGAAGGGGATGAAAGAGGAAAAGAGAAACAGAGAGAGAGACACTTGGCCCCTGCCCTTAAGGACCTCACAGACTGTGGAGGGGACAGATGTGCAAGCACGTGATCACAGTGAGGCACAATACGTGCTAAAGTACAACCAGTAGAGACAGCAGAATGGTTATGTCTGCAGCAAGTCAAGGAATACTTCTGAGAGGTGGTGTCATGAGAGCTGGTTTTGAAGGATGAGTAGGAGTTCTCTAGAAAGACATATTGGGATGGCTTTTCCAGGGAGAGGCAAGTACATTTGGAAAAGCCAAAGGGAGTGAAACAACGTGGGGTTGTCAGAGAAGTACATCTGACGTGTTATTAGCATAGAACAGGCAATTGGAGAGGACCAAAATAAAACACAACTGCAAAAAGCAGCAGGGCCATGTCGGAAAGGCCTTGAATGCCAGACCCAGAGGCTTGGACTTGATGCCGCAGCTGACCAGGGAGCAACCAAAGAGTTTTATGCAGATGAGAGCCGTAGGGTTAGGTGTGAGTGGGAAACATGCTCCTGCGGCAGGGCGAAGGGTTGTCCAGTAGAGGCATCCTGGCCTAATAGGGAGGCTGTTTACCAATGGCCAAGGCAAGAATTGAGGTCTTTGCTAGTGATGGTGGACAGAAAAGGGGGGTTCCAGAGTTGTTTCAGGGGCACAGGGACAGGGTTTGGTCATCAAATATGGGGGAGAGGAGGTGAGGGAGAAGAGAGATGTAGGGAAACTCCTGTGTTTCCAGCTTAGGGGCAGCAGGGCCACCTCGGAGCTGAGAGCCGGGGACAGGAGCAGGCTTGGGGGAAGATGATGAGCTCATTATGGACACGCAGAGCGTGAGGGTCTGTGGTATGTACTGGGGGGAGTGTCCAGGAAATGAGTGGCTGGACAAGCACAGAAGGGAAGGGCTCCAGCAGGCCCCTCGGGCTGCGGAACAAGGAGGGCTGACCTGGTCACCAACAGGACTTGCTGAAGAGACAATGACCCATCAGCTCCTGCTTCAGCAGGAGGACCACAGGGAGCTGCACCTCCTGCCCTTCTCCTTTTTGGTCAAAAGATTCCATAACCCTTTATCCACATGGACGTAAAGAGGGCTAGACCTTTCTCTGCCTCTAGAAAGACTCTAGTATGTGACCCCAGTCCACCATCTGTGGGTGTAGAGGCATGATCTACTTCACTTTGCAGACGGAGTATTCATCGGAACACAGTGCCCAGGGCTCCTGAAGACAATCGCGAGGCCACATCTCCTTTTGTCTTCCCCAGCCTGAAGCCTCTTCTTCCTGTGACCAGGTACAGGTGCTGTCGACATGCTCAGGTGTTGACGAGGGGCGTGTCTCATAGGCCAGTGTTTCCAGGCTCCGCCACGTCTTCAAATTCTATGTCCCAGGTGTGCATGGGGCTTCTGACCAGCCCTGTGCAGGGCCCTGATGCCATGAGAAACAAGAGCTGCTGGAATACCAGCTTCCCTTCCCTTCTCCACTCCAGGGACCCACACTCTATCCCCCACTCAACTCCAGCCCTCCCCTGCTTGAGTCTGGGCCCCTTTCAAGCACTCCACTGCCTCCAGGAAGACTTCCATGATGCTCCAGGGCTTGCATCTCTGATCACACCCTGGCCTTATGATTCTGTGGATGCTTCTCTCATCTCCCCACCACCAGAGCCCTGGGACTCTGTCTGGTTTATGAGCACGAGGTCACGACCACCACAGCCCCATGCCCAGGGCATGGCTCACAGTGTCCTTTGACAAAGGGCCAACTGTTGATTGACCCAACCGGAGAGCAGAGGGATCCGTGAGCCCTGCCAGCTCCCTCGTACATTTAACAGGTCTTGTAAATCACATAAAATTTTATAATTCGTATAAGTTACATTTTTACGAAGCATGCAAATCACCTGTAAGACACCACCTGTGGATGGAGGAAACCCCAAGAGAGATGTCGATTATTCCAAAACAGATGAGCATTCCCCAACTCAGGGGCACCCCCCATCCTGCCCAGGGACCAGCACTCTCTTTTCAGGTGGGGAAAAAGGAGGCATTTACATGGCAAACGACTAGGCTGGGAGCAGAACAACATGGGTTAAAATTCCAGGTCTGCCCTAAACTGGCTGAGCTCTTGAGTAAGACATAACCCCCCCTAGCCCTCAGCTTCCTCTTCTATAAAATGAAAATAGCGACACCTAATTCACAGACCTGCTGTGAAGATTGAAAGTCCTTTGTCAATTATAAAGAGATACATCTATTTTATGACCATGATTTCACTGATTCCCAGCTGTCCTTAGGGAAGTTACCCTTAACTTTGAGCCAGGCCCTACCCTGGAGAGCCAGGAAAGGGTCATGGGGACACCTGGACTTTGGAGCAGATCACGCCCACTGTGCGATCTTGGGCAGCTGTCCTGATCTTTCTGAGACTCTGTGCCGTCCACTGTAAAATGAGGCCAAACAATTGTCACTGAAAGGACATAAATAAGACACAGCAGTGCAGGCAAGTGCTCAGCACATTCTTGACATATGGAAGAAACCCAAACACTATTAGTGCTTCTTTTCTTCTCGTTATAGGTTTCCATTTCTATTAGTAAACTAAGGTGATCGGATGAGCTTGCCATGAAAATGGGGCTTTAGCCAGGATGTGAGTTCAAATGAGGTGACAGAGGCAAGAAAGACTTTGAGGTAGGAAGTGCTGGGTGTGCACACAAAAACAGTTGTTCCAGCCGGGCATGGTGGGTCAGGCCTGTGGTCCTAGTACTCTGGGAGGCTGAGGCAGGAGGATTGCTAGAGACCAGAAGTTTGAGGTTGCTGTGAGCTACGATGATGCCTCTGCACTGTAGCCGGGGTGACAGAGTGAGACTCTGTCTCCAACAAAACAAAACAATTGTTCCAATCTTTCTGAACAATTGACTTGACTGTGCCAGGAGATGAAGGGGGGTGACTCATGCAGAGAAAAGGGGACACAAGTGGAGAAGCCTGGCAGATGCCACCTTCACCAAGGTAGGCTGACTTCACACGCCTCCTGATAGGATGCACTCAGATGGGCACAACACCACTTCTGCAGAATTCTCTTGGAAAAGGCAATCCTCACTCTAATTGTGAGGCAACATCAGACAAACCCGAGTGGAGAGACAGTCTGCAAAACAACTGGCCAGTATTCTTCAAAAGCATCCAAGCCATGAAAAGACAGACTGAGGACTGCCCCAGATTGGAGGAGACAAAAATAGGGTGATAGCTAAATGCGACATGGACCATGAGTAGACAATTGGTCAAATTTGAATAAGCCCTGTAGACTGGTCACCGTATCGTATCAATGCTAATTTCCTACTTTTGACCCCGTGGGTGTGGAAGATGTGAACATTTGGAGAAGCTGGGTGAAGGTACAAGAGAATTCAGTACTGCTTTTGAAAGCTTTTTGTAAATCTAAAATTATTTCAAAATTTTAAAATATTTTAATTGGTTTTTTTTAAGAAAAAGTGATCGAGTGAAGCAAAGAGGAGTGACACTTCACACCTCCCAGTATCAGGCATCACTGTGCCCAGGACTCTCTCTCTCCACAGCTCTGTGAGGATCTGGGGCCGTGGGGTGGACTTCTCCTAGGTGATGGATTTTACTACTGATTGGAGTGAGAAGAGGCTCTCCTGGCAGCTGTCTGAAGAATTTCTCCTTCCCTTCCCTCGTCAGACGCTGCACAGGGCTCTTCCATGAAGGTCTTCAGGCTTCAGTGCCCTTCGATTCCATTCCAGGGTCCTGTGAGGGCAGACAGAAGATCGTATCATCTTCCCCCAACAACGTCTGGAGCCTACCCCTGTTCTCAAAAGGAAAGGCCACATTCCATCCTCCCTGGAGAGGTCCTGGCTCCTGCTCTCTGGATGAGAGGTCCAGAAAACCTGTCCATTCATTCCGGCTCCCTTGTCATCCAGATAGGGAAACTGAGGCCCAGAGAGGGGAAGGAGCTTATCCAAAGTCAAAGAGCGACTCAGAGGCAAAGCCAGGGCTGCGGAGGCCCAGTGCAGAGTGGGACAGCCATGGGTGGCTACAGGCTCCAAACACTATTAGAACAACATTCAAAGGAGAGTGGCTCTTAATCCCACCACTTTGCCCAAAAACAAGTGTCATTTTTCCCTGGAGGGAACACACACTGAGTTGAACCCCTGAGCAACAACTCACACAGACCTGAATTTGAATCCTGGCCCTACCACTTTATACCGTACGGCTTTGAGCAAGTGAATAAACCTCCAACTTCAGATACTGCATCTGTAAAACGGTGCTCTAAAGGCAGAAAAGCACAGTGATTCAGTCCAACAGGCTTGTGTTTGGGTCAGGGCTGCCCCACTCGTGTCCGTGTGGCATGAGCAAGTCCCTTGACCTCTCTAGTCCTCTATTTCCCCGCACGTAAGTCCCTTCTATGCAGAATAAGAAATCGTTTCTTTACAACATTATATCTAAGCACATTTGCATATTAATCACCTTTAATGGCTACAGAACATTCTATTCAGAGTGTGAGTGTGCATGTGTGTGTAATGGTTAAATACATACATATTTATTTAATATATAATGGCTAAATAAATGAAAACATATATAGTAAATAAAAATATGACAGTAATATTAAGATAATATTAATTGCTTAATCATTATCTATATTTTTATTCATCAGTATTTACACTGTTTACCCGCCTGCGTACTGGACACGCCAGGGAACCAAGGAGACAGCGGTGAACAACGCCCACTGGGCCCTGACCTCAGGGAGCACACACCCCACCTTTGCTGTTCCCTGCTCAGTCACTGCCAGCCCCTGTCCCCAGCTCTCTGGAACTGCTCTTCCCGGCCATCCTCAAGTTGAAAGTGTCGGAGTGTGCGTCCCGATTTTGGGCTCTGAAACTGGGGCCTGGTGAGCACAAACGACAGTGCCAACGACAGTCAGCAAATGTCCTTCTTCTGTTGGTAATTTCCTTTGGATAAATTCCCAGGAGTGGGATCACTGCACCAAAGGCTGTGAGCTTTTTAATGACTCTTGATATGTATTATCAAATTACTTTCCAAAGGGGTTGCACCTAATTTGCACACTGCCACCGGCAATGCGTGGGTGCCACGGTTAGACCGTGACTGTGTCAGCCCTGGGTATGATAATTGTATTTCTTAATTTGTGCTAATTTAATAGGTGTAAAATTGCATCTCATTTTAATTTTCTTTGATAGTTATGGAGGTTGAACATTTTCTCTAATAAATATACACTTGGATGGTTCATTCGTTTATTGATTCGTTCAAAGCATCGTATGTTAGCCCCGTACTGTATGCCAGATCCCGCAAAGTGCCAAAGACTCAGAGGAACGCAGAGCAGAGACAGACCCTGCCTTCAAGGATCTTGGGTATCCAGCGAGGAAAGCAAACACGTAGGCCAACAGTTCCAGTGCGGTAGAACAGATCATGTGCTACAGAGAGGCCCAGGGGACTTGTTGGGGGGAAAGGAGGGAAAGAGGGAGGTGATGCGGAGGAGGCCACCTGCTCTGGACCGGCCCCTGACAGCCAATGGACAGACTGGCAAGGACGCTCCCTGCTTGTGTTTATCCATTTGCTTCTCCTGCTGTGCTATGTCTCTGCGTGCGCACTGCTCCGTTTGCGCATGTGCGTGTGCATCCGTGTGTCCAGGTGTGGTCTACGTGCACCTGTTGTGTGAGGGACATACCTGTGTGACTGTGCTGTGCCTTTGGGTGTGCGCCTGGGTGTCTCAGTGTTTTAGCTGTATCGAGTGTGTGTCAAGTGCGGCCTCTGCGTGCGACGGACCAGGGTGCTACACTGTGGGCGCTGCAGTTCTGCGTCGGGAGGATGAGCCCAGATGGGCCTGGTTCCTGTGGTGGGGGCTGCGGTGATCTGCCACCAGAGGTGCCCGGCTGTGCCCTGCCCCAGCCGGCCTTGGCTCCAGTCTCGGCCTCTGCCTACAGTAAGGCAGGGAGGGCCGCCCTGGCCTCTCTGGGGTGGGCTCTGTCGTGCCAGGCAGACTTCACATCCTCTCTGAGCTTTCAGTCCTCTCCCTGTCAGCTGACTCCCCGCTGAGCCCCGCACCTCCCCTTCTTGCCGTCCCCTCGGGCACGAGGGCCCCCCAGCAGTGCATGGACCAGAAAGAGCTCATTCCCTGTCCTGAATCCCTGGGGGCTTTATGAGAGCACAGGAGAAACCACCAGTCAGGAGAGGTGAAACCACCAGGCCCCCAAAACCCCTGACTGTCCCTGACCCTCAGAGGCCAGTAGGAAAAGTGGCCTTAGTCACCCTGCACATGCACTGCCACCCCTGGCCTCAGATCACCTCTGGAGGAACAGCCATTGGCCCCAGAGAGGGAGAAGTGTAGGACTGACACACCTGTCTCGGCAAAGGGCTGGGTGTCCTGCAGCCACCTGCCTTAAAGGCCCCCGTGGAAAGCCTATAAATCACCATGTTTTGCCACCAGAAATAAATCACCAGGACAAGGCAAGTGCTCCATTCCTCCCTCCGCACCCTGCAGCATCCCAGATGTAAACACTCTTAGCAACTTTCAAAAAACAGTTTATGGAGATGTAATTCACACACCATGCAGTACATCCATTTAAAGTGTACACAGTTCAGTGGGTTTTGGTATCTTCATAGAGTTGCACAACCATCACTACAATCTAATTTTAGGACACTTTCATCATCCCAGAAAGAAACTCTGTGCCCGTCAGAATCACTCTTCATTCCACCCTCTCTCCCACCCTAACCCTAAGCAACTCTATCTGATATCTGTCTTTGTAGGCTTCCCTTGTTATAGACATTTCATATAAACCAAATTATACAACATGTGGTCCTTTGTAACTGGCTTCTTTGACTTAGTGACCCCACTGGATATAATGTTTCCCAAGTGCATCCATGCTATAGCATGCATTAGTACTTCAGTCCTTTTTACTGCCAAATAATATTCCACTGCACAGTTACACCAAGTTTACTCATAGATTCATCAATTGATGGACATTTGGGTTGTTTCCAATTTGACTATTGTCAACAATGCTGCTATGAGCATTCATGTACAAGTTTGTATGTAGATGTATGTATGTTTTTATTTTGCTTGAATATATATCTAGGATGTATAGTCATATGGTAATTCTATGTTTAACTTTTTGAGGAATTGCCAAACTGTTTTCCAAAGTGCCTGCACCATTTTGCATTCCCATCAGCAATGAATGAAGGTTCTGATTTCTCCACATCCTTACCAACACTTACTTCCCATTTTTTTTAAATAATAGCCATCCTAATGGGTATAAAGTGTTATCTTGTTGTGGGTTTGATTCGTAGTTCCCTAATGATTAATTGTTAGCAATTTTATATGTATTCTTTTTCTATGTATTTTCATACCTTTGATTCATATGCTTTATAGGTGTGAAACTTCATTGTTGTTTTTTAAATATGTATACACATGAGTTCATTCCCTAATGTGTTATCTGCAACTTGCTTTTTCCCTTAATATGTCTTGGAAATCTATCCACATTAGTACTGGCATATAAATTATTCCACAATATAGATCTACCACAGTTTTATTGGCAATCTTCTGTGGCTATACACTGAAGTTGCTTCAAATTTTCATTATCACAACTAATGCTTCAATGTAAACATCCCTGGACATGTGTCTTCATGTATGAATGTGAGTGACACAGATTTCCTAGAAGTGGAATTGTTGACTCAAAGGAGTAGAATATTTTAAATTGTGGTAGAACTCACCAGACCGATGTTCAACGAGGCTGTAAGCATTTACACCACCAATAATAGCATCCGAGAATGTGGACAATTTTAACTGCTAGATCTACGCACAGTTGGAATATGCTTTCTCTGGAGGTAGTAGATTCCCTTTCATAGGCAATATAGAAGCAGAGAATGAACTTGGTGGGGTGCTCTGGAAAATCAAGTTCAAATGGGGAGGGGGTACATTAGACCGTTTTTAAGATCCGTTCCCAGTCTGAGAGCTCGCGAGTCTATGCAATGCCTGCAGCAGATGGCAAAGGGTTTCCCTGCTCACACCCACTGTCGTTTCCACACAACCCCAGCTTAACAGCGGATTCCAAATATAACTGGGGTCCCACCTGGATCAGTGCAGGATCAATTCAAAGAATCTGTAGTCTGACAGGAGAAAACAGAGCTGCAAGCCACTGAAATTTATGCTCACCTCGTGAGAAAGCTCTAAAGGGGAAGCACGCGTGTGTAGGTGCGGAGGGCAGGCACGTTCTCGACGCACAGCAAAACACCTTACAGATTCTTCCTCCTTCATCTGCCACTCTCAATATGCACACATCTGGCAGCTGTTCCTCAAATATGGTCTTCTTCTCCCCACTCTCAATCCCAGTCCAAAATTTCCCTTCCCTCCTTCTTTCTCTCCCCTTTAACTCTTTTCTCTTTGGACCAACTGTATTCTTTCCAATGCAAACCTCCTGCCTTTCCCTCTTTAACCCCCCCAGCCTTTATCTTTTTAATTTCAGTATATTATGGGGGTACAAACGTTTAGGTTACGTATCTTGCCCTTGCTCACCCTCCCCCCGAGTCAGAGCTTCAAGTGTGTCCATCCCCCAGTTGGTGCACATCGAACTCATTATGTATGTATATACCCATTCCTTTTCCCCCCCTCCCATCTGCCCTACGCCCGATAAATGTTATTCCTATATGTGCACTTAGGTGTTGATCAGTGAAACCAATCTGCTGGTGAGTACACGTGGTGCTTATTTTTCCATTCTTGGGATGTTTCATAACCCCCAGCCTTTCTACCAGTGTCCAGGTCTGCGATACAAAAGCCGAGGGTCTGAGCTGGCAAAGGCAGGAAAGGGTCGCTGGGAGACCGAATGGACCAAGAGGGAATTCTCTTCACGTAGAGGAGGAAGGGAGTGGGAATGAGAATGTCCCATGTCAGAGTAGGCCCAGTTCTAAGCACGAAAATCTGTTTGAGGGGGAAAATGAGCCTGGTTAAATTCAAGTAACATGTAATTTTGGAAACAACCAGTCATTATGGGTTATTACTGTGTTTGACGGAAGGCAGCCCAACTGTTCCTTGGGTGGCCTTGTGTGAATGCGTGCACAGACACAGAAAGAGGGGTACTAGAAAGTCCTCAGGGCTGATGGATTTTATTCTGGAATAGAGAGGAAAGTGGAGAGGCAGACACAAAGATCTGTCCAGCAAGGCAGTTGTCCAGACAGAGATGGGTTTAGAGCCTGGGACCCCCACCCAGGACTGGCTACATCAATTGTAGGGCCCAGGACCAAGTGAAAATGTGAGGCAGGTCCCATCCCTTGCTGAAAAGTGATTCAGAATTTCAAGATAATTACAGCAGAGCATTCAACTAAGTGTGGGATCCTCTGGGTGCACAGCCCTGAGTGACTGACCAGATCCCACATCTGTGATGCTGGCCCTGAACCTAAGCCCCAGCCTGGAGTTACACCAGAACCTTTTACAAGCACAGCTCACCTTTGCTAAAAACTAGGGAAGGAGGAAGGCTGACCCATGCGTGCAGCTTGCCCCAAGAGGTTTGCAGCCTAAATCGAGAGTTCTCAAACTTTGCTGCATAGAGGATCACCAGGGAGTTTGTCAAAGTTCCAGTGTTGCTCCCAGGCAAATTAAATCAGAATCTCTGTGGGTAGGATACAGGCATCAGTATTTTTTTTAAATTCCCCAAGTGATTCCCATATGCAGCCAAGTTTGGGAACCAGTATTCCCAGAGGCACAAATTTGAAGGACCGGCATCACGAGTGTGGGAGACCACAAAGCTCCGGCAGCCGGGCCCTAATCCCATCCCTGGAGCGGGGAGCAGTGCAAGAGCAATCTAATTATCGTCTCTTCTCGTTCACACCAGCATACCTCACGCCCCAGAGATGACTGAATACATAAATAAATAGGTCTAAGCCCTTCTCAGCTTCTTCAGGTTTTCCTGATAAATATGTATTCAGGGAAGTCTCTAAGAAGCATAATATTGTGTCTCTTCAGAGTCGTTAAGGTCTATTGGGAGAATGAATATTGAAGAGGCTCATCAGATGGGCTCCGCTTGCTCGGCAGTCAAGAAAGGCTTTGATGGCAGCCTTGCCTTTGGTGGCAGTGGTGTCTTGCCACCAGTAAGGAAAGATGTCAGAGGAAAAGGGAGTCTTCACCATCACCCTGGCCGACACACTGCCTCCGAGTGGGAGGGACACACGCTGGCTGGAAAGGACACACCTCTGCCCCCTTCCTGGGCTCCGGGGCACCGCATGGTCAGAGGAGTGTCAGCCTCTATCGAGTTCCAGCAGTTGATCCCAGCCTCCCAGCTGAGCAGCTGGGTGACCTTGGGAAGATGCTTGCCCTCTCTGAGTCTTGGAGATCACAAGAGATCTCCTCTTGGTCTCTTGGGGATCACACACCCTCCCAGGGCAGCCCACTCCCTCTCTGGCCAGCTCAAACTTCTAGAAAGTTCTGCTTGACTGTGCTGGCCTCTGCTTGCTGGTTGTTTGTCTCAGCCAGCAGGGCCCAGTGGCACCTGCTCCCTTGACCCAGAGAGGGCCCTGGTGAGTTCCACAGGTGGAGCTGGGTCTCACCCTCTGCTCTCCAGTTGGAGCACCCAGCCACCCAGCCGTCCCCTACAAGACAGGGTTTTGCCTCCCCTCCCACCCCTCATCCTCAACCCGATGGCTGCGTCTGAAGTTGACATAGTACAATCTCTAAAAGCATCTTCTGTCGACAATAAAGGAAAAGTTTAATAGCTCACATTTAGAGAAATTGACCAGAAAATTTGATCCACAGACTCTTTCAGATATGATCATACGAACGTAATTTGCACGAACATCATGATTTTATTTTTGCCGATAGCATAATAAAATAGGGAGAGGGCTGTTAAGTGATCAAGGGAGAAGTGCTCCAAACATCACGGCCTGTTCCCATCGCTGTCTAAGTGAATCAGAATCATTTATTGCCCAAACCTAATGGGGATCAAGGAAGCAGAGGCACAGGGGCCCGTGTGGCGCAGTTTGTGGCCTGACACGCCCAGTTAGCCAGCGCCCAGCGCACAGCCTCTTCCCTGGGCCACGTGGAACATCGGGTTGCCTTAAGCACAGCCTGGGATGGAAGCGTGAGATTGCGAGGGACCAGCCAGGAAGACTGGCACCAGGCTACTCCGCTGGCAGTGAGGCCACGGGTGTGAGAAATGTCACCAATGCTGACACACCTGCAGAAGGGGCCCCTTCTCAGAATGAGGGCCATCCCCTACCCAGAGTCTTCCAGCCTCATCCAAGAAAAGCCAAAAGAGAAGAAATCGCTGAGTTTAAAATCTGCTCACTTTAGAGATGGAGAAACTGAGGTCCAGGAAGTGTGACATGCTGAGGACCATGCAGGAGTCAGTGCTGGAAGCTTGCTTTAAACTCGGGCTCGGTGGCTACAGTTGGGACTTGACTTTGACCTGGGAGTGGACAGGGAGGACTGGCTCAGGATCCCATATCCACTATCGATTGCTGCTTACGAACATCCCAGCACTCGATGGATAAAGTGATAAGGATGTTTTATTTCTCCTGACTCTGAGGGCAGGTGGGCTCAGCCGGGCAGTTCTGCTCCACGTGGTTTAGCGGAGGGCGCCCTGTGGCTGCACTCAGTGGAGAGCTCAGGTGTGGCTGGGGTGTCCCAGGGACTTCTCAGCCTCCCTCCAGGCAGCCTCTCTCCACCTGGCCTCTCCTCTGTCCGTAGTCTCCCTCAAGCTTCTCTATGTGGAGGTTGGCTTCGAGGAGTGCAAATGCAGAAGGTGCCAGACCTCATGAAGGCAAGTCTTGAGCTAGTGTAGCATCACTTCCGACTCATTCTCCTGGATGAAGCAAGTCACATGGTCAAACCCAGAGTCTGGGCGGAAGGGACTACACCAGAGTGTGAGTGCCAGGAGGCAGTATGCAGTGGGGCAGCCAGTCCACCATAGCCCTCCTGGGCACTGCCCCACCCTGAGTCCAGCTGCAGCCCAAGCACTCCCGTGGTCCCACTCTGACCACTGACCACTGACCACAAACTGAGCCTGGGTCCTGGCCCCTGAATGAGCAGTGTGCACGGGCTGCCGTTGAGACCCTTCCTGCCCAGCCCCTCAAGAGTAGAAGGCAGGTGAGTAATTGGAATACATGGGGAAGTGGGTTGATTTTACAGGATAAAGGACTTTCTGTCGGAGGTGGTCAGAGAGGAAGCAGGCTGGCTTGTCCCTGTGATGTCCTTGTCACTAGAGGTATATAAGGAGAGCTAGAATGACCACTTAGCAGAGTTCTGTGAGTATGTATGTGTGGGCGTGAAGAACACGGAGACCTATAGACCTTGCACAGATCCTGACAGGGCAGAGGAACCTACAGCATGACATTCCTGCCACATGTCTGAGCTACAGGCCAGAAGAAACGGACAGGAGGCCTGGAGACCAGGGTTCTAGGCTGCTGGGACAAGGGAGCACTAAACCAGTTCTCACCCAGACTCACCCCTGAATCACCATGCTCATGGGTCTTCCATGCACAATCAGTACCCACAGAGCAATAATCAATAATCAATTCCCCACGCCAGAGTAATAATTTAAAAATATAAATCACTTGCTTAAAGTGCTCTGATGGCTCCCATCTTCCCCATAGCAAATCCCAAACCTCTCGGCTCTTCCCGGTCTGGTGTGGCCTCTGCCCCGATTTCCTTCCCCTCCCCCTGCCCCTCACCCCTGGGCTCCGATCACAAGGTGTGGAATTAACATTCTCCAAACCCTGAGGCTCCCCTTGTGTCACCAGCCTCTACACATTGCTAATTCCTGGGAGGGTCTTTCTCACTTTCTAGGCAGGGCGGATTCTCACTGAACCTTCAAGGCCCAAGGGGGGTGGGCGGCAGGATGGCAGAGCCCATAGTAGGGGGCCAAACTCCTTGGGGAATCCAGGAAGGCAGCACAGGGCAGCTCATAATTATAGTAAATCCTGACTTCCAAGTGTTCTAAGACCTTTATGGCAGTATTTTATGTATTCCACATAATAACTTTATGAGTCAGGAATTATTTTTATCCCCATTTTATGGGTAGGAAAACTGAGACTCAGAGAGATGAAGGAACTTGCCACACTCAAACACCAAGCGCACACACAGCCCACCCCTTTCAGTTTCCCGTCTCCTTCACCCAGGCCGTGTGTACCGTGATGGACACCTCTTTATATCTTCTCTCTCCTCACACCAGCTTAACCCTTTCTTCACTCTCCCACCTAACTGAGTCTCTCCAATATTTTCCCCTCCATTGAGAAAATATTTATTATTTTTTCACTCATTCAAAAAATTTGTTGAGTACCTATTACATTTTCTTTTATGCAGGATCACTCCTGACTCACCTCTGACTTGCAAGTACAGCCCTCGTACAAAGCAAGAGTGTGGTAGGAGTTTGCTGGATGGATGAAGAGATAAATGGATGATGATAGATGGATGACTAGTTGACTAGATGAATGCCCGAGTGGGTGGATGGAAGGATGGATGGATAAATGGATAGTTGGATAGAGGATGGATGGACGGATGGATAGATGGATGAATGGGTGGATGGAAAGAAGGATGAATGGATGGCAGGATGGAGGATGGATGGATAGATGGATGTCTTTATGAAATCCTAGTTTGGTTACACTGATTGGGAAATCAGCTTTAATGCCTAGGACCCCTCAGCTGAGCCCAGCCCAGCCCCTAGCAGCTTTTTCCTGTGTTCCAAGAATAGATGGGATTTTCTCTGCTCATTGCCAAGTTCTCACAGCGGCCATTTGTTTTAAGTGTCCAGGGCAGCTCTGTGGTGGTACAATTAGTCCTTGTTAGCAGCCACTGTAACCGGCCTGTAATTTCCAGGCTGTTGGACGGTAATTGCACACGAGCAGCTCAGCGAGGCTCTGCACCTGTAATGACAAGCAGAGCCTTTTCCCCTCTCCACGCGGCTCCAAATGCCAACAAGCAGGTGAGCTCCTGATGCCATATTAGCGAGGTGATTTTCATTACTAAATGACTCCAGGGCTGTCCAAATGAGGAGAGCAATTAGGCCGATCAGGGGAAGACAAAGCATCTCTTGATGAGCGTATTGATGACAGGGGCAGAATTGCTCTGGCCTGGGGCTGAGTGTGAAATCAGAGCCCAGGACTCTGCTGTGATGCAAATCAGCCACGATCAGCTTCTGGCCCCTGGGCCTAGAGCCTGGGCTGCCACCACTGCCCCCAGGGCCTCAGCGTCCACAGAGAAGAAACAACCAGTATTTCCACACAATTAGAAGAAATTACATGTCCAATACCCCTTACTGAGATTAGCAGTTGTAGGGTGGACTCTTTCCAAGAAAAATGTTAGTCATTGAAGAGGAGTTAAATAACTGAGAATTATTTGCTAGAAAGTTCATGCTCCTTAACATAGCAATTAAGGTCCCCCTTGATCTCATTTCTGCCTCATGCTTCAGCCATAAATCCCACAACTTTTGCCAAGACACCACCTACTATCATGCCTCTAGGTGTTCGCCCATTGCTGGTTCATCTGCCTGGAGTACCCTTACCCTCATCTGCCAAACCTGGCTGGCTCGGGTGTCACCCACTGACACTTGGCCTGATCACCAAAGTCCCCCAGATCCCTTCTGGGTTCCTGCTGTGGCTTGTGTACTCTTCAAACTTTTTCCACCTTTTCTACTTTTCACACTGCACTGTAATTTTTGGTTCACAAGCATGCCTCCCCTATTGGACTGTGATGTATATCTGTGTCTCCAGCACCCAGAATCTGAGATTATCCAGGGCAAAGGGTCATAAATATGGCCCATGGGCAAAATCCAGACTGTCCCTTGTTTTTATAAATAAAGTTTTATTGAGACACAGCCATGCCCATTTGTTTACGTCTTGTTTATGGCTGCTTTTGCACTACAAAGGCAGAGTTGAGTCCTTGCAACAGAGACCATGGGGCCTGCAAAGCATAAAGTATTTGCAGTCTGGTCCTTTACAGAACAAGTTTGCTGTCCCCTGGTCCAGCATCAGAGATGCCTAAGAGGTCTCCCAGGCCAAATCCTCACTGTACAGGTGCAACCTTGAGCAGAGGTGAGAAATGGCTTCCCAAGGCCACACAGCTGGATTGAGGCAAAGCTGGGGCCAGATCCCAGGTCTCTAGCCCTTTTGCCAATGCAACACCCTCCCCGGGCCTGGGATTGAGAAGCACTACCTCCCCTTGACTGGAGAATGAACTTGGAAAATCCCGAGACCAACACAGAGGAAGACCCCTGGAAATATGTCAAGGCTGGCAGGCCTTGGTTCTCAGCGGCCCAGGGAAGCCAATAAACAAAGGCTCTCGGGCATAAAACAGCCAGCCATGAGCAGCTGGGGAAGGCACATAGGACTGGGCAGTGAGTATCTGGACTCTGGCTTACTAAGGACAAGAGAATTTAACTTCTCCAAACCTTAGCTTCCTCATCTGTAGAATGGGGATGAAAACAGCTCCCTTGCAGGGTGTTGCTGTAAGATTAGAGAGAGGGTTAGGTAGGAAGCATATGAAAAACCAGCAAAGTGGGTTCTCAGGGCTGCTTCCTCTGTAGTGTCGAATTGAAGGGACTCTGCGTTAGCCTGTCCCTGCTTCCTGCTCCGTGCACTACGACTTTCTGACTCCCCTGAGTTCCCGGCTTTGGACCCAGCATGTAATGAGCATGTGCCACGCAGATCTGTCTGCCCAGCTCACAGCCAGTGCCCTTGTGGGTCTCTGGGCCTCAATGTCCCCCGCTTATCCCAGCCTCGGGGCAGCCTCTGAGTGGAGACGCCCTGTGTGGGAACATCTTGCCAGGGTTGATAGAATCCAGTTAGATTCGCTTCTCAAGGCTCTTCCCCTGACAGATTTCTGGCCACCCCCACACAGGATGGCCTTCGCTCTACAAAGAATCTTAACATACACCTGGGTTTAAACCACTGGCCCTGCCTCTCACTAACTGGGCAAACTTGAGAGAGTTATTTAACATCTCTGAGCCCCTAGCGTCCTCATCTATAAAATAGGGACAATACAATCCAACTCTGGGCCACTCTGAGGATGAAGTGAGCTCATGGATGCAAAGTGGCTGGCTCAGCATGGCCTCTCCATTAATAGCTGTATTATTGTTAGTGCAATTCGCTGCTTTGCACACAGGCAAACAGCTGGGAGCAACACCTGCATCTTCCTCTCCCTCCCCCTCAAACTCAGCCCTTCTCTCCCAGTGCTGTTGAGAAACGTATTTTTCTTCCTGCCGCTCTGATTTTGTTCTCCTTCCTGCCCTGCCGTAGAGCTGAATGCCAATAGACCCAGGCTCAGCCTCAGCCTGGAGCCCTTTGGGAAACGGCTGGTGCAGCCCTGCTTGACATCCTTACGGGAGAAGACCAGGAGGGTGATGCTGCAGGAGCTCAGGAAGAGACGGTCTGGGTCCAGCCTTGACCATGAGATGCCCTGGCCTTCCTCTGAGATTCTCTTAGGTGGGCAGAGCTGCTGTGACCAAAAGAGCTGGTCTCACCCAACTTGGGGCTTCGGTCTCTCCTTCTGTCGAGTGTCCAAATTGGACCTTCTGGCTCCAAGGTGCTTCTCATCTCAGCACAAGCCCTCCTTCATGCCTCCACACGTTGGCTTCTGACTCCCAGTCCAGTGCTCTTGTCTACACTCACTGCTCCTTTCTGCCCCAGCATGTGACTGGAAGGTTGGCATTGGTTTGGAGGTCATGTTTACATTAAAGGTTAATTGATAAAGGATGGTTTCCCTCAACCAATCTGCACCCAGGAGATGTACCCACTGGACAATTCTCATGCAGATCCTATGACTGAGTGTTTCTTTTCAGTGACAGCCAGCGAGGCCCAGCCCCGGCCACCCAGCCCCAGGCTCCAGCCGTCTCCTGTCCACCCCCACCTTATGGGAGTGGCTGGTGGGGATCTATGAGCAGAAGTGCACAGAAGCCTCTGGTTCTGCCCCCGGGACCCACAGCCAAGGCCTGCCCACCCTGGGAATTCCTCAGACCCCACTCTCTGAGATGGGCACCACCTGCGCTGGCTTCCCCGGCTCTGCCCCAGATGCCTCAGCCTGCCCTCAGTCCCTCTTCCCACCCACGGCAGGACACACCCCTCCTCTTTCCTCTGCCTTCTCCGGGTGGAACCTCTTTGCACACCAGTTCCTCATGTTTGAGTGTGTGCCTCTCTCCACGCGCCTCTGCATGGTCACAAGTGTGTGACAACTGTGTATCTGAATGTGGGAGAATGAGGGTCTATGAATATGTGTCCATGCGAACATGTGTGTACATGTGCACCTGTGTCTTTCTGTGTGTGCACATGTACGTGTGTGGATCTCCCTGTGCCCATGTGAGCAAGTTGTAGATACACATATCTGTGTGTTTGCATGCATGGATGTATGACTGTAATGTCCGTGTGTTTCATGTTCATGTTTATGTCTGTGAACACATGTGAGTGTTGTTGGTAAACTGTCAGGTCATTATATCTGGTAATTCACATTGGGTGTCTCTGCTGTAACAACCATCTATAATCTCGAAGGAGTCACAAATGACACCAATATCCCTTCCATCTATGGAATTCCTGGTGTGCTCCAGAACTCTTGCATAGTCTATTTAACTTGGGTCTCACAGAATGCTTAAAAGGCAATAATAACATCATCTCTGTTTTTATAGATGTGGTATCTGGGGCGCAAGATGTGGGAGGGGCTTTCCCAGAGTCACATAGTGAGTCGGTAGCCTGGCTGCAGATGAAAGCAGGGGCTCCTGATCCCCAGCCCCCTGCCCCTTAATGTGCATCCTGCTTTCTGTCACCCTGAGTGTGATTAGACGATTAAGACTAGTTTGCATATGCTCTCTATTCGAGTCATTTGCTCATTACAAATACAAAAAATCATATTGTTTGTCTAATTATTATTGAATTGTGAGTGTTCTTTATATATTCTGGTTACAAACCCTTTGCCACATTTATTAATGATGTATTTAGAAGAACAGATGGTTTTACTCTATATGAAGTCCAGTTTATTGGTTCCCCCCTCCCTTTGGTGATTCACACTTTTCATATCCTTTCTAAAGAATCTAATATCATGAAAATTTTCTCGTATGTTTTCTTTTAAAAGTTTTATCATTTTAGCTATAATTCATTTTGAATTAATTTTTCTTTATGGTATGAGGTAGGGCTTGAGGATTTTTTCTTTTCTTTTTGTTTTTTTCTGTACATATATCTAGTTGTTTCAGAACCATCTGTCAAAAAGGCTTTCTTTACCCCCACTGGATTAGCCTGGATTCCTTGTTGGAAATCAATTGACCATATAGATGCCGGTGTGTATATGGTCTGAACTCTCTATTCTATCCCCTGGATCTTTATGTCTGTCTTTATACCGAGACTACACTGTCTTGATTATTGCAGCTAGTAGATTTGGAAGACACAGAGCTAAGTTCTTCAACTTTGTACAGTCACACACAGCATAATGATGTTTCAGTCAACATCAGACCACGTATACAACAGTGATCCCATAATAGTATAACAGAGCTGAAAAATTACTATCGCCTAGTGACGTCACAGCTACCTAATGTATCGCAGCATTTACTCATGTGTGTGGTGCTGCTGGCATAAACAAATCTACTGTGCTGACAGCTGCGTAAAGGTCCAGCACATACCATCATGTATAGCATGTTAATACTATGGTAATAAACAACTATGTTACTGGTTTATGGACTATACTATGCTTTTTATTGTTATTTTAGAGTATACTCCTTCTACTTATTAAAAAAAATAAGTTAACTGTAAAATGGTTTCAGGCCGTTCCTTCAGGAGGTATTCCAGAAGCAGGCATTGCTATCACAGGAGATGACAGCTCCGTGTGTGTTATTGTCCCCGAAGACCTTCCAGTGAGACAAGAAGCGGGGGTGGAAGACATCAACTTATTGTTGACCCTGACTCTGTGTAGGCCTCAGCTAATGTGTGTGTTTGTGTCTTAGTTTTCAACAAAAAAAGGTTAAAAAGTAAAAAAAAAAAAAAATAGAAATTTTTAAAAATAGAAAAAACATTATAGAATAAGGATATAAAGATAATATTTTATACAGTTGTACAATGTATTTGTGTTTTAAGCTAAGTGTTAGCATAAGAGTCAAAGAGTTAAAAAATTTAAAGTTTATGAAGCAAAAAAGTTACAGTAAGTTATAGTAAAGTTAATTTATTATTTAACAGAAAAAAATGTTTTTTTATACAGTTAGAGTAGCCTCAGCGTCCAGTGTTTATAACGTCTACAGTAGTGTGCAGGAATGTCCTAAGCCTTTGCATTCACTCACCACCCACTCACTGACTCACCCTGAACAACTTCCAGTCCTGAAAACTGCATGGTAAGTGCCCTATACAGGTGTACCATTTCTAATCTTTCATACTGTATTTTTACTGTACCTTTTCTATGTTTAGATGCACAAATACTTACCATTGTGCAATTGCCTACAGTACTCAGTAGTCACATACTGCAGAGTTTTGTAGCCCAGGAGCAATAGGCTATCACACACAGCCCAGGTGTGTGGTAGGCTATGCCATCTAGGTCTGTATGAGCACCCGCTGTCATGTTCACAATTGATGGAACTGCCTGATGATGCATTTCTCAGAATGCATCCCTGCTGTGAAGCAATGCATGACTGTACTTCTTTTTCAAAATTGTTTCAGCTAATCTAGATAGATCCTTAAGATTGCGTTGAATCCACATATAAATATGGAGAGAATGAACACCTTAATAAAATCGGATTTTCCTATCTACAAATATGGTGTATCTCTCCATTTATTTAAATCATCTTTAAACCCAGCATTTTCAGGCCTTGTATATCTTTTGCTAAATTTATTCCTAAGTAATTTTTCTTCATTGACTCTATTGAAATGGCAATTTTAAAATTTCATTTTCCAATTGTTTGTGCCAGTATGGAGAAACGCAATGGACTTTTAAAATTTGATGTTATACCCTACAACCTTGCTCTCTAGTTTATTTACATTTAGTGTAATTATTGATATCACTGGATTTAAGTCTATCATCTGTTTTTCATTTGTTCTGTTTGTTCCCTTTTCTTCAGTTGCTCCTTCACTCTCTTCTTTCAGGTTAATCAAATATTTGTTAATATTTTATTTGCTCTTTTCTATTAGCTTTTTAGCTATATCTCTTATTATTATTATGTGTCTTAGTGTATTAGTTATTATGTGTCTTAGTGTACTCTAAAGCATATAATATGCATCCTCAGTCAATTCTATACACTTCCCACAGATCCTTCATAGTTCCCTTTCCTGTTTCTCACTTTACAAATATAATAACTTTATAACAATGTAATTATATTATTATACTAACACGCTCCATTATTCCTGCTATTGTTGTCATACCTTTTGCTTTTTACGTATGTTTTAAATCATAGCTTGTAATATTAGTTTTGAGTTTAAACGATCAATTGTCTTTTTTAAAAAAATTATAAGAGAAAAACAGAGTTGTCATATTTCCTTGCTAGGGAAGCAAATTTCCATGGGGTATCATTTCTTTTTAGCCTGGAGAACATCCTTTGGCAGCTCTCGCTGTGCAGGTCGGCTGCCAGCTCATTCTCTCAAGCTTTCATTTGTCTGAAAGTGCCTCTATTTCACCTTCATTTTTGAAGGATGTTTTTACTGAATACAGAGAGTAAAATTGTCTAGTTAACAAGTTTTTTTCCTCGCTAATCACTTCAAAGATGTTATTTCTTTGTCCTTTGGCCTCCACTGGTTCTAAGAAGTGAGTGGTAATTCTTACCATTGTTATCTTAGATATAATGTACCTTTTTTCTCTGGCAAGATATTCTCTGTATTTTGTTTTTAGCAGTTCGACTATGATATTGGTAGGTATAAATTCTTGAGATTCTCTGAACTTTTGGAACTGTAAGTCTATATTTATTTTATTAAATTTTGAGAATTTTCAATGATTTATTTCTTTAAGTATTTATTTCTGATCTATTGTCATTCTTTATTCTGACCTATATTTTTATATTTTTTATATGTTACATTGTGATCACATATACATATTTATATAATGCTTTAATTCTCTTTCTGGGATTTCTATTACATGTACATTAGGCTATTTGATATTGTCCCATGAATTTCTTAGGCTCTGATCATTTTTCTTCAATCTTTTCTTGCCTGCTCTCTTATGATTGAATCATTTCTAGTGATCTGTCTTCAAATTCACTCATTCATTCTTCTGTTCCCTCTAATCAGCTATAAAGCCCATTCAGTGCATTTTTTATTTCAATTATAATTTTCAATTCTAGAATTTCCATTTGGTTCTTTTTAGTTTCCATTTCTCTGGTGAGATTCATTAAGAACTCTATTTCCCTTTAGGCCTTTGAATATATTTACAAAGCTGCTTTAAAGGCAGCTTAATCTAAGATCTGGGCTATCTCAAGGTAAGTTTCTATTGACTGGCTTTTTCCTTGACTAGAGGTCACATTTCCTTGTTTCTTTGCAAGTGAATTCCTGGCCCACAGTGTCAGTAGACTGAGGACCTCACAGTTCTAACCCCTGAACACAAATGTCTCCATTTCATTTTTAGTCTACATAAATTATCCTTTTGTTTTTTTAATATGACTAGTCCTATCAAAAACACAATAAAATTATACTTGCACTTACATGGCATCTATATTTGTATTATTTGCGTGGGATTGAAGCACAGCAGGGAGACTTCAGCACTTGCTGACTCCAACACAGAGACCAGAAGTCAGAAGCATTTTTAATACTTAGAGCTATTAAGAGAAAACAACACGAGCTGTTAGAGTTAGGGAGTTGTTCTCACGGCAAGTGTTCAAAGAAAGCCTCTAGGTCCATCTGTTGGGGATGCTGCAGAGGGAATTCCTACATGATGAGGGGGCTGGAGCAGATCAAGCCTGCTTGGATGTGTCCAAACAGATTACCTTTCAAATACGAAAGTGCCCAGCACGGAGCCAGCGTGTGATAGATGCTGCAAAGTGCGTCCTGTGATTATTACAGCCAAGTTCCCTTCGTCGCAGCCCCATGCGTTGTGGCCTCTCCTCTGGGTAATATTTGCAGAGCAGCAAAGAGCTTCGGTCCCAATGCCCAGGCCTGAAAATTGCTCCCACCATTTCAGAATAGAAAAGAAAATGTTTCTCCGCTGAAAACCACATTTGCTGGTTATGAAAATGATTCAGAGCATTTTTTCACATTTCTATATTGATTCCCAGCCTTCTTGTTTTATTGTACAATAACAGGCCCCGGGATGGAGAATATATTACTATACAGATGTAAAAGAATCTCTTTCCAGGGAATTGTCTGCATACCAAGAGCAGTGCCTTACTCAGATCTCTAGTTTGAAACAAAGGCAGCTGGCTGCCAAGAGAGCATCCAGGTTCTCTGTCTCTGTGGCTGGTGCACTGGAGCCCAGAAAGCCCAAACGGACCACACGTGAGGTCTGGCTTCTTGTCTAACCACAGTGGGGCTGGCTGTGAGTGGTGTCAGCCCAGGTCCTGCCCTGGGGAGGAACAGGTGCACCTCCAATCTGATTGGAGCCAGTGGGAGGGATGTCATCATCATCACCACCTAATGGGACTCCTCTGTCCACTGTGCACCCCCTCCCCAATGGCAGGCACTAGGGAAGGGTCCTAATTGTCTTATTGGTGAAACCTCACATTCCCCCTCCCGGCACAACTAAATGACTGAGTAATGGCTCCATAAACGGCCATCTGATTAGCCTGATCCCAAGGGGAGGAATACATAGACCAGCAGTGTGTGTGGGGACCGTGCGAAGGGAGCCCCATCCATCTCTGTCACCCGAGGTGCCCACGTTCATTTGTCAGGCCCTGACAGGAGCCGCTAGTCAGTGGCAAAGGGAGTAACAAGGGCCTCGATTCCTGCACACGCGTGAAAGGTCCAGCTCCCCTCCTTTCTCCTTCCCGCAGGGAGGTGGGTGCAGCACGGCAAGGTGGGGTCTCTAGGTGGAAGGAGGCTTGCATTTCAGAAAGGACAGGCGCTTGGAAACTTGGGAGACAGAAGGAGGCCACGTTGAGGCAGGGGACAGCAATGATGATTCCCTGAGAGCAGGACCCTCCCGCAGTCCCATTTGTACTACAAAAGAGTATAACTGCCTGCTCCCGTCCACCCCTGGGTCATGGAGCAAGCAGCCCATGACCTCTCCCCAGCCCCGGGGCACGGTGATGCCGAGAGGGAGAGGGCAGAGCAGGAAGAGGGGCCCTCCTGTGTTTATTCTGCAGAGATGGACACATCGGACCCTGGGCGTGAGCCCAAACTGACCTTCCGCCCATCATTGTTCCCAGGAGCCCACTGTGATAACCAGCATGTAACAGTGCTGGACACTGCTGCCCCGTGGGGCACTGATCAGGCTGCTTTGAGCAAAGGCTGCCCCTGCTCTCCGGAGACCCACAAAGCCTGCTCCCTACCCGTCTTCCCAAGCTTTCCCAGAGAGAGCTGCCTGTCTTCCTCGCAGGGGCAGAAAACCTGCCCTGCCATGACTTTTCTCAATATGGAATCCCACTGGGTAGAGAGCTTCAAGGCTGGCTCCGGCTGAGCAGAGACTCCTGCCTCTGAGCAGTCGGGTGAAAGAAGAAACAGCACCTCTATCACACAGGCTTGCTTCTCTGTCCTCTGGGGAGCCCTAGTCAGACTGGGTGTGATCCAGAAGCCGAAGGGGTAAAAATGACACCAAACCAGAAGGAATACTTAGACCCCCGGATGCAAAAAAGAACTGAGCCTCATTTTTCCTTGCACATAAAATGGGGATGATAATCCTTACCCCCTTAACAATTATTCTCAGGATCTAGAGAGCTCACATGTGAACGTGCCCAGCACAGTGCTGGCCACACCGCAGGCGAGCAGAACCACACAGGACTGGAAAGGACCCAGAAGCAGGTTGATTTCAAGCTGGAGACCAAGTTTTCCTCCAGGAGGCTGAAGCCTACAGGTTAAGGCTGAGCTGGGAGCAGAGTGTCACTCACTCTCAAGTCGGGATGTATTTGGTTTGCTCAGAAGCCAACCAGGAGACAGACCAAAGGAGGCAGGAGACTGGCTGAGCTGGGAGCAGGCCTCTCAGCTACACACAGGACAAGAGTGTCCCCGGAAGAATTACAGATGAGTCTCATTCCTGACTCTGATAAAGCCCAACCTGTCCCCAGGTCGTTAGGTCTGGTTGAGGGTAAACAGGTGGCAAGGAAGTGGCTAAGGGTTGAGAGCATGAACTGAATTGTAACTAGGAACCAAACTGAGGCTAGGAGCTGTTCCCTGGTGGGAACATACATAGTAGAAAGTTCCTAGTGACCTTTAACTGACCCAGAGTTCATTACCATCTAATTTGCATGGCATGGCCAGAGCTTCATGAAGGATTCTGGGAAAGACACATGTGTAGTAGTGAAAACGTTACATAACCAACCTGTTATGTAATCCATTATATAACCCCAACCTGTCAATTACGCCCAGAGGCGGGAAACGGCAACCAATCCTGCCAGGAGAAAGGCAGGACAAAGCAGTGAGCTTAAAAAAGGAAGTGAGTGCTCAGACTTCGGTGTCTTTCTCCATTCATGGAGACTGACCCGTCCCTTTCTCTCTGGAACGTATTTTCACTTTGTGTAGCTTCCTTCTTTACTTTCATTCTTTCCTTTATGTGATTAAACTGCTTGTATAAAATTGCTGTGTGTTTGTGATCATGCCGTCAACGGCTCGACTCGGTACCAGAGCTCAGTCTTGACACTGGGAACCTGGGCAGCGGGGCACATCTGCATAGACCTAACAAGATTGGCCACTCACTGACTGGGCTGGGACCCTGTTCCCATTCCTGACTTTTGATTGACATCTAACCCAGGGCACAGTTGAGCCCTGACCCTGGTCATGGACAGAATACTGTGTCTCCCATTGAACTCCCAAAACCTGCTTCTGTCCCCACAGGGCCTGAATGAGAGTGTGGACAGTCCTGTGAAGCCCATTCCTTACAGGGGAGAGGACAGGTACAAACATTTTAAAAACCCAGAAGTCCTTGTTCCACATCCCACATGCTAGAGGGCAGGACAATTAGTGACAACCCCACTCTGTCCCCTTATTATCTCCCATCTTATAGTTTCCATAGATATTTGTTTATACTTGCAATTAAAGTAAGAACAGCCCTCTGACAGAGGAGGGCAGACACTGGCTGTGATCAGAATCCATGGGCTTCTGTGCACACTCCTACCTCATTTCCCTAGACAGGGACCCCCATGTCCCCAGAGATGCCCTGATCACAGAAAACCCTTCAGATCACCTTCGTGGACACTGTTCTGGACATGCTTCTCCTTCAGACTTGGTCACCATTTGTAATTCTTCTGGCCCCTCCAGCCTCTGCCCACCCTGACCCTAAGCCACTCTGAACGGGGAGGTAACTTCCTCCCTTTCTCTCTACCAGGGAGAGTCAGATACAGATGCCTATCCATCTCTCTCGATTCCTACTGGCCATGTGCAGTGTCCTCACCATCTCTGGCAGGCCAGGCTGGCTGACCTAGGCCTTCATGGATGGGACTCTCCCATCCCGGCGTCTGCCTCTGAGCCGGCCAGGCTGGCTCAAGCCATCCCAGAGTGTGGGGCAAGGAGGAAGCGCCTTTCTCCTTGGTCCAACTGCAGTTGGGTCAAGTGATGGTCAAGTTGGTTGTCAGGAGTGCCTCTCCTGGAGGCACAAGAGGTGGCCAAGGGACCCAGTGCAGGGACTCAAGGAGGCAGGCTGCAACCACAGTTGGGTTCCAAAGCCAAATTGGGAGTTGAACAGAAACAGGATCAGAGTGAAAGCAGGCTGACGACAAGAAGAGCCATGTCCAGGACACTTGCTGTGTCCATCAGAGATGTGGGCGCTCCACAGTAGGTCTGGCAGCTGCAGGAATAACAGGCAACCGGTGATTGATCCCCAGGCCCGCGCCAGGTTTGGCGTGACTGTGTCAGACTCGGCTGAGGGCTGTCGGGACGCTCAGGCTCTCTTCTAGGGCCACAGCTCCAGGTTCCCTCAGGATCCCTGGCAGCACCTGAATTTGCTGCTCCCCTTCTAACTGCAGAGAAAACCTGAATACAGACAAGGTTTCATGCCAGACTTCTCCCAGATTCTAGGTGCATGTGTCCAGCTGCCTCCCTGACATCTCTGCTCGGAGGGCTGAGGGTCCTCTCACCCCAGTAGATCCCAAACACCTGCTCCTGCCACACCCCTCCCCATCTCCAGGGATGGTGACGCCAGCCCTCCAGGTGCCCTGTCCGGTCACCTGCAATCACCCTCGTCCCTCCTTTTTCGCCTACACCCCATACTCCCCCAGCAAATCCCACAGGCTCTGTCTGGGACATGCATCCAGAACCGGCCATTTGTCACCTCTCCTCACTGTCCCTGCAGCC
>VBSM01003203.1:1823885-1881487 GCA_008086735.1 Cheirogaleus medius
CCTGACCTTGAGTGATCCGCCCGCCTCGGCCTCCCAAAGTGCTAAGATTACAGGCGTGAGCCACCGCGCCCAGCCTCTTCAACATTGTTTTGATTTGAGCTAACATTTTAAATCATGCTAAGAAAATATCAGTCTGAATCAGTATGTTTTCAGTTGCAAGTAATAGAAAACCAACTCAAATTGGCTCACACAATAAAGAGAATTTATTAGCTTGTGTAAAAATAACCCAGTGGTAGTTAAGCTTCAGGCACAGCTTGGACAGGGCTCCGGTGTCAACTCTCTGTGACTCTCTGACCTTCTGTCCTCTTCTGTTGTCTGGTTGGTTTTCCTCTTAGGGAAAAAAAGAGCTGACATTTACATACCATATAACCCAGAAGAGAAGAAAGCTGCTCTTCCTCAAAGCTTTGAAGGAAAATGAAAAGTCTTAGTGGTTACTCTGATTGGAACTCTTTATTCATATCTGAACAAATCACTGGCCAAGAAAATATCTTGCAGAGCCATTGTCCATCCTTAACTATTCACTGTGGTGGTGGTATTATACTCACCAACCTGGGGCTGTCAGAAGCACCCCTTAAAACATGAGTTGTGGACAATTCAACCCAAACCCTTCGCTACCCACAATGGGGGAGGAATGGATGACACTGGGAAGTGGCACCATCTATTGTCATTATTGTCAGGTTAGCTGCTTTGTTTTAAATGAATAGTGAATATTGAATTCAGCTAAAATTCCTTTTTGGCATCTATTAAGTTGATCCTCTGGTGTTTTTCCCTTTGATACATTAATATAATGTATCACATTCATAGATGTTATAATTTTGAAAGGCCTTTGAATTGGGAGAAGAATCCCACTTGAATGTGGTGTTTTATGTTTTTAAAATGCTGTGGAAATTTCCACCATCGTTTTATTTAAATTGGTTCTTATGGTGGTTATGAGATTGGTCTAAAGTTTTCTTTTTTGTGCTTTGTCAGTTTCTGGTATGCTGGTTTTATAAAAGGAATTTGGAAGACATCCTTATTTCTCTAGGCTCTGGAAGGGTTTAAATAGTATCAGAATCATCTGTTACTTGAACTTTCGAAAGAATTTACCTTTGAGACCATCTGGATCTGGCGCTTTTGTGGAGAGGTTGCATTTTTATAACTTTCTCAATATCTTCCATTGTTTTTAGTCTGCTTAGGTTTTCCATCTCTTATGATGTCAATTTTGATCATTTATGCCTCCTAGAAAATACGCATTTCACTTATCTTTTCAAATTTACTTTCACTAACATTTTTTGCTAAATCTTTCTTTTTTATTTAATTTCTTTTGGATCTGTAGTATTTTCTCTTGTTTGTTTCTAATGCAGTACATTCAAGCTATCTACCAATAATTTATCAATTTTATTGTATTTTCCCCACATAAACTACTTGAATTCCTCTATCTTGAATAAACTCTTGAATTTATTTATCAGCTCTACCATTTTTATTTTCTAATTCATTAATGCCTTTTTGTTAAATTTCCTTACAATTGCTTAGTTGATCTTTCTCAACTTTTTGAATTGGATGCTTAATTCATTTGTTTTAATTCTTTCCGGTGTAACATGCTCCTAAATTGCAGGGTTTGACTGAGTAAGCAAGATATTCTAGTTACCAGACACAAAGTGAGATGGGACACAGAGCACCACACAGAACATTTAAAGGAGGTGGTCAGGGGCTGGTCAGGTAAATGGCCATGATAAGAATACAACAGGATTGAGTGATGAGATACACTGATAGAATACATTTTGGAAGAGCATTTATTTGGAGAGAGCTCTGCTTTAAGTCAGACCCTGCTTCAAGGGGAGGCATGGACAATGCAATTTCCTGACCCCAAGCTAGTAGAAAAATTAGAGGAGAGTTTGTGGGCTCTCTACAGTTGGGGACACAGAGAACTGGTGCCTAACCCATCCCTGAGAAGGCTAAAGCAGCCGGTGGCAGCAGATTAGAGAATTGCCCCTAGAAAGTCAGAGCATGCCCATCCCACGGGAGCCAGAGCTGAGGGGTGCCCCAGGAGGCCAGGCAGGGGAGGCTGTGCCCAAGAAACAACGCTTGCAGCTGATGGTCCCCATGGAGAAATCGCTTTAGAAACCAGGCAAGGGCTCATAAGAAAGAGTTAACTTCGGCTAGGCAGGGTGGCTCACACCTATAGTCCCAGCGCTTTGGGAGGCAGGAGGATTGCTTGAGCCAGGGGTTCAAGACCAGCCTGGGCAACATAGTGAAACTCTGTCTCTACAAAATAACAACAACAACAATAATAATAATTAGCTGAGTGTGATGTAGTCTCTGCTACTCAGGAGGCTGAGGCAGGAGGATGGCTGGAACCCAGGAGTTCAAGGCTGCAATGAGCTATGATGATACCACTGCACCCCAGCCTGTTTAAAAACAAATGAAAGAGTTAACTTTGACCATACTCCAGACGCAAAGCATGTGAAGCCACCTTAGAATAGCTCTAGTCAAGAAAGAGTTTTTGGTACCCTCCCCTACTTTCCCTCAGGTTCAAACCGAAATAATTGGGGGTGAGTGTAGCAAGGGAGGTGTCAAAAACACTCTTAAGTACTTAAGACTATGATGTTTGTACTCTACAGTGATTATATAATTTTTTTTTACTACCTAAGAGTTGTGGGAAGAGCAATGAGTATGCTCCTGTATTCACTGGGTGTCAGGGGTGAACAGCCTGACCACGCAAACTTAAAGGGAAAGTTGATAAAGATGTTTTCTTATTAAGTGAGTCCTGCCTTTTGATACACTGGTTATATTTGTTTGTTTTTTTTCAGCCTTTTAAGAGTAAAATTTTCCTCCAAGCTATATTTCTGAGCATCAATATGTAGTACTTTCATTCTCATGTATTCTTATCTTCCAGACATTCTTCCATTTTGGGTTTAATTTATTCTTTGACCTAGGAGTTATTTGACAGCGAATTTTTCTTTAGTTTCTACATCATTGGTTTATGAGAGACGTTATTGTCTTGATTTTGCTTTTAAGTTTTATTGTACTGAAGTCAGATCACAGGAATTAGACAATGGAGTCACAACTTACACAGGGGTTAGGTTCTAAAGATCGTGCATGAGAAAAAACTTATATATTCTCATTCTCCTACATTTTTGCTTTGTTGGTCTTTGCTTCCCCTCTCCCCTCTGGAAACCGTTAATATCTCCTCTCAATTTCTCGTGACTTGAAATGTCACAATAGCTTGTGTGAATGTGGGTCTTTTGCCATTTTTTGTGCTGGTCCTTTTGGTACTTGGGTCCCTCATTTCTAGAGAATTTTCTTACATCCTTTCTTTCATAAGCTTCTCCTCTACGTGTTCTCTGCTCATTCTAGAACTTATGTTGGTTTCGGACTCCCTGGGTTGATCTCCTAGCGGTGCTATTCTCTTATATTTTCCTCACTTTTCTTTATGTTCTCCTTTCTAGGAGATTTCTTCTGATTTAGCCTCCAATCCTTTTACTAATTTGAAAAACAGAAACTGATAATTAAAAACGTTATGCTAAGTGAGAGAAGCCAGACACAAAAGCTCACATGTTGTGTGATGCCATCTATATGTAATGTCCAGAGTAGGCAAATCCATAGAGACAGAAAGCAGACTGGGAGTTTCCAGAAGCTGGGGAAGAAGGTGGGGGTAACTGTTTAATGGGTACAGGGTCTCCTTCGGAGTGATGAAAATGTTTTGGAACTAGAGAGAAGTGATGGTTGCACAACATTGTGAATGTACTAAATGCCCCTGAATGGATATTTTGAAATAGTTAATTTTGTTATATGAATTTTGCCTCAATAAAAAAGTAAAATAAATGTTTCAGAAAAGTAAGTGGAGGGAAAAAAAAGAGAAATAAACAATTACACTTCAATTTCCAAGATCTCTTTCTGGTTCTCTTAATTTTATTTTCCATGGTATACATTTTATGGTTTGTTTAATGAATGTAAGATCCTCTCAAATACCTCTGAGGACACCTATTAAATTTTTTTATTCCCTTTTGCTGCCTGTATTACTTCAGTTTACTTTTAAATTATTTTTAGATTTTTTTAATCTTTTTGTTGTTGTTGTTAGAGGCTTTGGTAGTTTTAAAATATGTTCCCAAGTTCTTTGATACTCCTCCCTTCAAGAGGTGAAGCCTAATTCCCCTCCCCAGAGCGTGGGCTGGACTTAGGGACTTATTTCCAATGACTAGAACAAAGTGGAAATGACGGTGTGCAATATCAAAGACTGAGCTATGAAAGGCTTCCTCCTTTCTCTCTCTCTCCTGGATCACTCGATCTGGAGGAATCCAGCTGCCATGTCCTGAGGACACTCACGCAGCCCCATGGAGACGTCCACATGGTGAGGAACTGAAGCCTCCCGCCAACAGCCAGCAAGGATCTGAGCCCTCTGTCGACAGTCATGCCAGTGAGCCACGTTGTACACAGAACCTTCTGCCTCCATACTTGACCTCCTGAGAGACCCTGAGTCAGAACCACCCAGCGAAGCTGCTCCCAAATACCTGGCCCCCAGACACTGTGAGATGACAAACGATTGTTGTTCTCAGCCACTAACTTCCAGGGCTGTATTACTCTGCAGCAGATAATGATACAGAGGTTTCCCTTGAATGTTTGGTAATGCTTTGTGGAATTGTTTTTCCAAGAATGAGGAAATTGAAAGTCGTGAGAAGCTATGAATACAGGGGCAGGGCTTGTCTACTTACGGATGTTGCTTCAGAGTGGTCAGGTGGGGAAAAGGACACAACCCTGGAAATCTCCTAAATGGTAGAAAGAGGAGGTGGTCTTTTCTCTGCAATTTTTTCCCTGTGTTTTTAAAACAACACCAATGCTGCCAGGCATTCTGTGGCGAAAAAAGGGAAAAGGAGATTACGCAGATACTCAAATAGGCCCTGTTTCCAGCTAGTTCTCTCACTCAGTTTACCTAGGGCTTCAGGGTCTCCAGTCTCTCTGGGTTCTAGAAGGCAATGGGCGTCTTCTTCACCTGTATCCACCTCCACTCTAAGTCCACCCTGCGGCAGCGTCTACCCTGCGTTGGCGATAGCCACTCTTCCACCTGAAAGAAATGTGCTGCGGTCTCCTCTCCACTGCTGGCCTGCGCTCCTTCTCTTGGACATCACCAGTCACTTTAATTGTACTTCTTTTTCTTTTACCATCATTTTAGCAGGTCCCCGGAGGAAGATGATGTATAGTCGTTTAACCACGCGTGTGTTCCTCTATCTCTTAACCACTTCAGTACCGCGCTCACTGGCCGGGAAGCCTTGCCCACAGCTGGCACTCACAGTCCGCACGATAGTTTGTGCTGTGCATTGACAACGTATCCGTTTTGCTCTTGTGTGATGAGGAAAGCTTTAAAGCACTGAAAGCTTGTTTTACTTTACAGGCAGCTTTAGGAAAATAACTATAATAACTCCTACTAAGGACTTGTTTAAAGGTCACAGATTCGTAGTAACTTATTAGCTGAACGTACACACTGCAACTGCAGAGATAAAAGCAAAAGCTTTCGGCTGTCGACTATAGTCGATGCTCGGCTGTGCGCCTTCATATCACAGCTGTCGGCTAAAGTCGATGCTTGGCTGTGCGCGTTCATCTGTGGCTGTTGACTATAGTCGATGCTCATACCGAAGTGGTTAATCTTGGCATCACTTTACTTTTAATACAACTTTTAGATACAACTTATAGATCAATTTGGTTTTTTAAACAAACTTGAGTGTTTATTTTAACACCTAATTTTGCCTCCTTTGTTTTATCTGAATAGTAGATATATTTGAACTTCTTGTGTCCTCGTTTGTGTTGCTTTAATGCTTTTTGATGCTTATTTTTTTCTACATAGGTTGTCTTATTGGTTTTGAGTTTATTTTACCTTCTTGAGAATTGGAAAGTACATAAAGTCTATTCTCATCTCCTAATAGTTGTTTTTATCATTTTATGAATGAAATTGAATCCTTGCTTCTTAGACGTCTTGGTGTCTTGCTCTAAGACAGGAGTCGCCAAACTTTTTCTAGAAAGGGCTAGACAGTAAATATTTTAGGCTTTGGAGGCCGTATGGTCTCTGTCACAATTACTCAACTTCTGCTGTGGTAACATGAAAGCAGTCATAGACAATACATAAATGAATATGACTGCATTCCAATAGAAAACTATTTACAAAAACAGGTGGTTTAAAAAAAAAATAAAAAAAAGAACAGGTGGCAAGTCGAATCTGTCCCATGGGGCTTCATTTGCCTACTTCTGCTCTAAAAGATGAGAAAATTATCACACACATCTTCATGGTGTTGATATTGAGCTAACGTTATGCAAGATGCTAACGTTAGGGAAGAAGAAGTGAAGTGTGCCTGGCACTTTTCTTTGCAACTTCTTGTGAACCTATAATTACTTTAAAATACTAAGCTTTTTTTAAAATGCAAAGAATTGAAATAAAGAAGAGAAAACCACTTTAATAAAAGCAACCTTGAACAAGTGTGGGATTACGCAATGGTTGTGGAAGAATAAACCTTCCCCGGGTCCAGGCAATGAGCCGTCTCCATCACGGCTTTCTATTGGCAGGAAAAACAGCTTCCTGGGAGCCTGGAGTTCCACGGTCCCCAGCAGAAATGTCTGATGTGGCTTTAGGATGCCATAGGGAAGACCCCTGGGCTCCAGCCAGTCCCAGGACTGTGCAGATTGGTTGCTCCAGGAGATGGGTTGATTCATACAGCCGTAGGGGTCTGTTTTAGGAAGACCTAAATAATCCCTTTATTGTATAGATGGGAGGCTAGACCCACAGTTACAGAGTGAGTTTGGGCCATGCTGGGTCTAGAGTCTAGTCCTGAAATATTTCAGGCCTGGGCTTTATAACTGGAACAACTATTCTGTAGCATTCAAACCCTCTCTGTCAAAAGCTCTGTTTCCTGGAGAGTTCTGAGGCCTTGGCCTTAGCATGTACACAGCTCACTTTAAAGTCACCTTGAGAATGCCCCAGAGCTCTGAGGCTAGACAGGAAGGGAGAGGCAATGTGGGGCCTGTGGTGTACGTGGTGAGAGATGTAGCACCCAGAGACTGAGCCAGGAGCTGCCGGGAGGCTCTGCCCCGGCCACAGGCCTTCCATCATAATTCCTCCCAATGTCATTTGGGGGCTTTCTCGTCTATGATAGGCATTCCATCATTCAATCAAGAAACATTCACTGAGCACCCACTCAGGAGCATGCACTGGGCTGTGCAGTTTGGACAAGACAGAGAGGTCCCTGCCTCTGTGGAGCATACAGTCTGGTGGGGTATTGTCCCTTCATGGGCCCCACCCAAAGGATTATAGAACAAGCATTTCTCTGGCATTGGCCAGAAAGTGAGGATGCAGGGAGAACCCTTTGCCACCAAGCTGGGCCATGGCTCTGAGAGCAAAGTCACACGTCTTCCTGCAGGGAGGGCTGCTTAGAATGGAATAAGAGCCCCCCGGAGAAACAGCTGCCCACAGGTCAGTATCAGCAGGGTGGAACGTCCTGGGTTGCTGCTGGACCCTTTCTCTGGTGCCCTTGCCACCAAGCCCAGTGCTCAAGAGCTACCTGTCAAATGGAAGAATGAGTGAGGAAATTAAGTTCACTTCCCTCAGCTTCAGTTTCTTCTTTTGCAAAATGAGGAGTGTTATAAGATCAAATGAGGAAGCTGGGTCTTTGCAGAGCTTTGTGCCTTCCGAAACACAAAGAAGCGAAACAGAATCCAGATTCAAAAGGGCTGCAGAGCTGAGATGAAAGGCTGTTCACAGCAAGGAGAAACACACAATGGGAAATGCAAATTCCCACGCCGGGGCCTGAAACTCTACTGCAAAAGAACAGGAACCCAGCAGGACGAGGCCGAGAAGGAGCCTGGGGGTGCGTGCTGGGAGTGGGAGGCTGTGGCAAATAAGTTTCAGCTTGCTATATGTCTGCCTGAAGACTTGGTGTCATCTTAACCATGGCGATGGCAATGGTGATAACTAGCAAGTATCGAATGCTCCCAGCGGGCTGGACACCGTGCCAGGGACCTCACATGCACATTTCAGCTTATCCCCCCAGAATCCCCATCTCTCATTCGTTCAATAAATATTTATTAAGAGCCCACATGCTGTTTAAATGGTGGTTATAAAGACTACGAGGAAGTATGAAAATTCTGACGTGATGCTAAATGGAGAAGGGGGTAAACACAACATTCGAATGTACAGTGGGACACTCAAAAAATATACAGTAGGGTCAGGGCTTGAGCAGTAAAGAACAGTCCAAAGCTCTTCCCTTCTGGGGCTCATATTCTAGTCACAACAGACAGACAAAACACATAATAAATAAGTAAAATGTAAAGGGATGATAAATGTGATAGAGAAAATTTAATAAAGGGATTAATGAATACAGGGGGTGGGGTGGGAGCAAAGCACTATAAGATAGGGTAGAGAGGAAGGACCACTCTGGAAAGGTGACATTTGAACAAAACCTAAAGGACAGTGAGGGGGTGAGGGACAAGCTTTCTAGGCAGCGGGAGCAGCAAGTGCAAAGGCCCTGAGGCAGGCACGGGGCTGGCATGAGCAGGCAGCAGCCAGGAGGCCGAGTGGTTGGAGCAGTGTGCAGAAGGCAGCACACAGCAGGAGATAGGGCCGGACTGGGAGCGTCCTTTGAAGTTATCACAAGGACTTTGGCTTCTACTCTGAGTGAGTAAGGAGCCAGTGGGAGTTCTGATCAGAGGAGCCATAGGATCAGACTTAGAGTCTAACCTGAGGCTCACTCCAGCTGCTGTGTTGGGCATAAACTAAAGGAAGACCTAGAAGACAGAGAGTCCAGTTGGGAGACTGTTCAATAATCCAGGGAAGAGGTCATGGCGGCTCAGACTGGGGTGGTGGGAACTGGTCAGAATGTGGATCTATTTTGAAGATAGAGCCCACGGGACTTGATGATGGGTTGGGGTGTGGGTGAGAAAGAGAGTGAAGGTTGGTGCCCAGCCTTTCTTCTGAGCCTCTGCAAGGACCGACTTCCAGCCTCTGAGGTGGGGATACCAGCAGGAGGGCTGGGAGAACATCTGGGGCTAAGAGTTGGATGTTCCAGATTCGGGTTGCCTATTAGATTGTCAGTGGAGACGCGGAGAGGACACGCTGAGTTCAGAGAAGACTGGTCTGGGGGCATCAGCAGCAGACAGGATTTAAAGTCATAAGATCAGGTGAGGACCATAACCAGAGAGGGAAAGGTCCTCACCACCCGAGGAGGCCCCTGAGGGAGGATGCAGCAAAGACCAGGTCCTGAGGCATGAATGACCAGGTCCAGAGAGGAAGCAGCAACCGAGGACGCGGCAGGCTGACAATGGCCCTCAAAGGTATAAAGTCCTTCTCCCTGGAACCTGCAAACATCTTCTTTAGGAAAAGTGTTTTTGCAAACATGATGAAATTAATGATTTTGAGATGGATCCCAGCTTATCTGGGTGGGCCCTAAATCCAATGACCTTACAACAGGTCCTTACAAGAGAGACAGAGGGGGATCTGACAGACACGGACAGGAAGTCCATGTGACCACAGGGGCAAAGACCGGAGCAACGCAGCTGTAAGCCAAGGAACGCTGGGGCCACCAGCGAAGCTGGAAGAGGCAAGAAATGGCTTCTCCCTTCCATTCCCGGAAGGGCGTGCAGCCCAAGGACACCTCCTTGACCTTGGTCCAGCGAATCTCAGACATGTGGCCTCCAGAATTATGAAAGAATAACTGTCCGTCGTACGCAGAACCTTCTGCCTTCAGACTTGACCTCGTGAGAGACCTTGATTCAGAACTACCTAGTGAAGCTGCTCCCAAATTCCTGGCCCACAGACACTGTTGATTAAAGCCACTACATTTGCAGTGGTTTGTTACAGGAAACTAACACAAAGGCCACCGGTGATCATGGCAAGAGCAGGTATGGAGATAAGTTTCATCCACATTTTACAGAAGAGGAAATCAAGTCTCAGTAACCCCCCAACGTCACACAGCGGACCAGTGAAGGACCAGGGCTCCCCCCAGGCCTGCAGGGTTCAGGAGCCCAGACTCTTCCTCGTTACCTATGCTGCCTCCATCAGTACAAAGCCGGGGTCCGGCGCCAGGGAGCTGACGCTCCTCCAGTGCCCAGCACTGCCCAGCCCGCCGGGGAGCATCCACCAGAGCTCAGCCCAGGCGCCCAGGCACCCCGGCAGCCGAGGCGAGAGACGTGTGCTCTCCTGCGGTGGGCCCCGGGGAGCCCTCCCGGAAAGCAACACGCCATAAACATTCGCACCTTCTCACCCCACGATGGATGCATCTCATTGACATCTTTCCCAAAGAAGCCACACCCCAAAATGTCCTTCAGAGCACTGGCTCTAATGGCATGAAAACAGAAAGAATCTAAACATCCCACAGTGTGAGCCTGGTTAAAGAAATATAATAAATACATCAGTAGATGGAAGAATACACATCCTTTAAAAACAATGGCATAAAGTCTACGAGGAAGCATGGAAAACAATTTTGACATGACATTAAGTGGAGAAAGGAGTAAAAATTATTCAAACTCACAATCGAACACTGTAAACAACATAGAGAGGAAAAGACAGAAAAGAATATACTAAAATATGCACAGTAATTAGGTTAAAAACAGAAATTTTTATAACATTTTCCCCCAGTAACTAAATTTTCTATAGTAATATTAGATTACCTTTATGATCAATTTTTATATACATAAGAAGGGACATTTTTAGCTACATAACTTATTTACGAGAACCAAACCAGAATAATAAAGACGCTCACGACTCCATCCCATAAATGATTCAGGACCCGGGAGCACTTCCTCTGCAGACGGCCGGCTGAGGGGTCGCGATCACCACCCTGCAGCACTCGAGCACTGTCATTGGTGAGAGAAACGGCCCTTACTCCGCGTGACGCCCGAGAGCAGAAAGAAGACTAATAGGGAAGCGTCTCTTTGTTCAGATAAGAAAAGACTCTCCACGAGTACAACTTCCGTACATGCTGGACTGCGCTGCCTGGAAGCTGGGGCGCGCCCCTTCACTCGAGGTATTCCAGCCGGGGTCACCTCTGCCGCTCTCTGGCATCAAGGAATTTGAAAGAAGGTGGAAGAAAATCAAGAGGAAGCAGACATAGAATTCAACAGGTGGTTCAGAAGGAGTCTGAGGCCTCTGTGGACCTGAGGTCTCTTTTGCAGTTTTTTTCTATACCCAACCCCACCCCTCATCCCCAGAGAGTTTCATCAAAGGAAACCACATATGGGGACATTCCCCAAGCCATAGTATGTGTCATAGAGCACAGGAACCCGAGGACCCTGGAGGCCACTTAGGCTGGAGTCCCCCATCACCTCCATGAGGACGTGGAGAGTCAGAGAGCACCAGCATGTGCTTGGGGCACACAGTGGGTCTCTTTAGAGCTGCGTCGGTGCCGCGCACAGGTGGGCTGACTCCCAGGATGTCCGCCCTTCGCTGCATAGCCTCCCACGGTGGCCTGACTCCCACTCCAGCCCTGCACCGCCGGCCGTTTCTGTTTATGAGACAAGGACAAATTCAGCAAGGGCTGTGACCCCACCTGGAGAATGAGAACGGAAACATCAGGAGTCAGAATGTAAAGATGACAGCTATTCCAGTCTGACTTTGTCACTTTGCTCTTTGTATCTTAAACACACACGCGTGCACACACACCTCGCTTTTCTGGGCAGAAATTAATGACCCCTGGAATGATCATTGTTCTTTCACTCTGGTGATCAAAAGTACTAGTGATCATTCTGGTTTCGTATAAAATCAATATTTGATTGAAGGTGATAATTTGTTTGGAAATAATGAAATGTCCAGCCGAGCCCACGCTGCCCCGAAGTGAGAGCGGAATGCACCTCGTTTCATATTTCACTGCAAGGAAATGCCCTCCTGTAAAGAAGACAATCGTGTCCGCATCGCCGGGCCATGGCGAGGAAGCTGCCGCACTTCCCGGGGAAACACAGGCAAGAGCCGATCAATGAAATCCATCCGGCGCGCTGCATCCTCTAAGCACCTTCCGTATGCATTTACCCTGGACTGGGGAGTGATTATGTCGGGATCTTCTCTCCAAGGACTCTGGGAAAACAAAACAACTTTCCATCCCAATGCTCTTTGGTAAAAGGCTTTGGTTTCTTCAAATGTGTGTTTGCTGCCTGTTTCAGCCTTCCAGGCAGCCAAAGGACGATTCAGGACAAGTTTGTCACTGGCAACAGGTGTCTTATGGCTACAGGGCTCATTGACAGTGGAACCCTCAGCTTCTGGCTGCAGGAAGCCCAGAGAAAATTATCAAAGGAGGTTGCTGTGGCCCTTGGGGGAGCCACGACCAAGAGCTGATTTCCTGTCTCAAAGTCATCCAAAGAATGCGGCAGCCACTCACACACTGAAGGCTGAAAGTGGCCTCTGCAGAGTCCCTTGCTCTTTAAAAGAATTTTTTTGAGATTATTGTAGATTCACATGCAGTTGTAAGAAATAATACAGAAAGACCCCTGTACCTTTTGCCTAGTCTCCTTCACGATAATATTTTGCAACACTATAATACGATTAAGATATTGACATTGATAGAGTCTGCCGATCTTACCCAGATTCCCCCAGTTTTACTTACACCCATTGTGTGTGTATTAAGTTCCATCCAATCTCGTCACCTGCGTAGGTTCATGCACACAACTCCACGGTCCAGACTGAGTAGCATCTTCCGTCTTGCTGCCCTTTTCAAACCATACTCACCTCCTTCCACCCAACACCAACAACCCTTGGCAGCCACTAATCTCTGCTCCTAAAACTCTGCCATTTTTCAAATGTTATGTAAATAAAGTCATACCATAGGCAATCTTTTGGAATTGGCTTTTTTCATTCGGCATACACCTCTGGAGATTCATCTAGGTTGTTGCACGCATTAGTAGTCTGTCCCTTTTTATCGCAGAGTAGTATTCTGAGATCTACCAGTCATTTTGGCCATTCGTCCGTTGAAGCACATCTCGGCCGAGTCCAGTTTTCAACTATTACAGACAAAGCTGTCACAAAAATTCTCGTACAGGCTTTTGTGTGTGCACACACGTTTTCATTTCCCTGGGATAAACACCCAGGAGTGCATTTGCTGTGTCGTATTGTAGTCGGGTGTTTGGTTTTTTTCAGAAACTGCCGAACTGTCCTGCACAGTGGCCGCACCGTTCTCCAGTGCCACCAGCAACATGCGAGCCGCGCGGTTCCTCCACATCTTCACCAGCATTTGGTGTCGGCACTAGTTTTTAATTTTAGCTGTTCTGAGAAGTGAGTGGTGATATCTTCGTGGGTTTAATTTGCATTTCCCCTAATGGCTAATGATGCTGAACATCTTTGCATGTGTTTATTGGCCATCTGTACATCCTGGTGAAATGTCTGATCATTTAGCCTACTTTCTAATCAGAATGTTGGGTGGTTTTGTTTGTTTTGTTTTGTTTTTCCTGTTTTCTGTGCTCTCACAAGGCAAATTTCACAGCACGCACAAGCCCCCGTGCCGGCCTCGCAGGGCATCTGCCTTTGCAGGTGCTGTTGAGTGTACAATAGGTGTGGGCAGTGCTGTCCTTTCCCCCTTATATTTTAAAGAATGGCCTGGCTTCATCTCAAATGCAGAGCCTGAGACCTCAATACCCTGCCTGTCCCTCCAGCTGCCCCAGCGAGCAGACTAAGGAGACAAGACCTCTGTTCTTCACCAACGAGGCACCATCCCTAGGAGGGCCTCAGAAGGGCGAGGTAGACCCGTGTCTTGTGTAGTAAGATGCATGAGGAGTAACTCATCCTTGTGACAGTCCTGCTTTGTGACCTGCATCCCATGCACATGCAGGCTCCATCTGGGCAAAATTCATTTGCTACCTGAAGTGGTCCCTCCTCCCCATGCAGGTGCACAGACGCCTCTCCCCTGCGGCTGTGCATGATGAATACGGCAGCAAGTCCACCCTGACCCTGTGTCCTTTGATGGACCTCTGGAGAGGCCTGCCATCCCATGGCTGTGACCATTGTACATTTCTCTGTCCCACTCTCCAGTTGGATGCTGAGCTCCTTGGCTGTCAGAACCACTCTATCTGCAGGTGGCACGTAGCACATAGCACACAGCCTGAAGCACAACAATGGCCCAATACCTGCTCATTGAATTAATTAACCTCAACTTACCGGTCCATGCAATGGGCACATGACTTATCTCCACTGATGTCCACACCGGGGTTCCAGAGCTGGTTCAGTAACTGGGGGAATCCCAGAACCTCTCTGTGTGTTACCGGTCCCCACCTCTGCTCACTTGGTGGCAGTAGCCATGCAAAGTCTAGCCCTGACAGCTGGTGGTCCTGCAGGAGGGACAGGATCCAGATCTTGGGGCACTTGGGCTGTGGCAGCAGTGGGGGCCACTGTAGGCCCATGGCCAGGCTCAAGCTACAAGAGCTGGTGTTTGTTTTGTTTGCTGACTGACAGGCCCCTCTTCCAGGTCGAGCTGACCCTGTGACTCTGCCCCCATTAGCACCATGTTCTAACCTCTGAACTAACTGGGAGTTCACTTCTAAGGTCATCTCCTTGCATTCCAAGTCTATGCATCACCCAATTACACTTGCAGAGGGAGGGTTTCCTTCAGAAACCAGGCCAGCGCTTCCTGAGATGGGGACTCGGGCAATTCATCTCTGGGTCCCTCCCAGGGCTCATGCACAGGTGAGCAGGCTGCATTTTTTAATCAAGTGGGATGAGGCTTCTGTCCACAGCCAGGCCAGGGTTTATGGCAGCCAAGCACACGAGCAGAGCTGTCATTCCCTGCGTCTTCAGCTTCACGCATGGCTGGACTCCAGTCGAGCCCTTTGAGCCCCTCCCATGTGTGGGCACTGGGTGAAGTATGGAGGACTTAATTGTAAATGATACCAACACAGACCTGCTCTCAAGGAGTCTGTCATCTAAAGGGAAGAGGAACAAGAGCAGAAGCAATGAAAGCATGGAGGGTGCACAGGATGCTGTAAAGTATAAATGAAAGGCCTCCAACTCAGTCTTGGCGGGTCCTGGAAGGCTTCCTGGAGGAAGAGGCATCAAAAATGAGACCCGAGGATGAGTGAGACTGGGCAGATGATGAGAGGGAGGAGGGGAAAGAAGTGTTCCATCAAAAGGCCCAAGGACAAGAGACAGCAGGTACAAACAGGGAACTTTAAGTGTTTTCATACGTCTGCTCTCCCCGGGCAGAGGGTGGCAAAGGAGCAGAGGCGCGGGATCAGATCTGAGGGGCAAGCAGGACCACAGCACGGAGAGACTGCGGATGTCACCAGAAGGACATGGAAGCCATGGACCTGTTTGAAGCAGGGGAGTGGCATGAACAGATTCCATTCTGGACGGCTCCCTCTGGCTGTCTGGGGTGGCGAATGGATTGGGAGGTGCCGGGACTGGGGGCCGAGAAGCTGGGCTGGAGAGCGGGGCTGAGGCTTGCGCTAAGGCAGAGGCTTTGGTGGAGAGAAGGGCACAGGTTCCAGAAGTACCTCAAAGGTAGAATCACCACAACGTGGTGCTTTCTTGGATAAGCGAGAACGAGGGAGGCAAGATTTCAGGCGCAGAGCACCCTGGCCATTCTTTCGAGAAGTGCAGTGGACGAGGGCTCTGCACTCAAGGTCTGGATTCTGAGCAATCTCAGAGTGTGTCAGTTAAAGGCAGTAAAGGAACCAGAATCCCTTCTAAAAGGAATTGAATAGGAGTAACCAGTTACAAAGGAGTTAGAAAAGCTGAAAAAGCAAAGGGAGGCGAAGAGGCCCACAGATTGGCAGCTCTGGGAGCCTCTACCGCCCCAGGGTCAGAGGGACACAGAAGGAAGGGTTGTTTGCAAATCCTGGGGCCAGAACCCCCCGCAGGAGCAGGAGCCACGAAGGAGCCTCTCAACTGGGGCTCCCCTGGGAGCCGGAACCACTGCACGAGCTGCCTGGCAGGCGCTGAGGTCACAGAGGAGATGCAGATGTTGCCAGAGATGCTCCAGAGATGGGGCAGAGGTGCAGGGGACACCTTGGCTTCCCCTCTCCTCTCAGCCCAGTGTCCCACCCATCACTGCTGAGGCGGCTGATGGTCAAATCCACAAGGAAGCCAGTTATCAGTGGAGCTCGGGACACATCTGCAGCACCCATCCGCCCCGCTCCACCTCACCCCTGCCTGCGACAGGGAGAAAAACAGAGGAAAGACAAGGAATAAACCTGAAAGCACACAGGTCCCCAAGCCGGATCCCTAACCAGAGAGATCAACAATTGGTCTCCAAATTGGTACTGAAATCTGTGATTCCAATCATTACAACAAAAATATATAAGAACATGCTTGTATGAGGTCAATGCACATGAGATTGCTGGGGTTTTTTTTCAGTCAAAAACTGTCCAATTATATAGAGGAAATTATACAGGGTTCTGAGTTGTGAATCTGTAGAAGCTCTTGGGAAGTAGACACGTGGAGCTTTGGCCAGTGTAAGCCTCAGGTAACAGGGAGACTGGGGCGGGAGAGGTGCCCCCACTGGACCCTTTTTACACGTTTAGAATTTGCATCTAATGTCCTATTTGAAAAAACAGACTAAAACTATTTTATGTGACATGCACGACGTGGTGGCATCCATACAAAGGTTTTGCTTTGGAAGTTGACTTTCCCACAGCGATGGCATGTGCAGGACGGTGCAGGACCCTAGAGGGCGCCGGCGAGGCGGGTGGTGGGAGGGGAAGGGCACACAGGGGCAGACCTCAGCGGGGCACATCGGGTGGTCATTCTCCATCAGTCCTTTGTGCTTTTCCTACTGCCGGTGTTAGGAGGCCCGCCGGGATTTCAGGGGTTTCAAGAGAGAGGGCTCTTACTGACAATGGAGCCCAAACCCCAGCCGGAGGCAAGTCAGGAGGTGAAATAGCAGAGTCTGAGCCCAGCCTCGCCTCGGGCTGCTGCCCTGTCACAGTCACCTCCTGCTCCTGGGGAGAAAAAGGAGACTTTCAGGGGAGCCTGGCAGAACCCACATGGGGCTTACGGAGAGACTGGACCAAACCCTTGATTCATGGGAGTGGGGGAGAAAGACCCCAGGCCTATGGATTAATGGGATTAATGCACCCACCGGGCATCCTTTGTGTACCCTGCTGCCACAAGATGACTCCGGATGGGACCCTCTCTGTCTCTGAGATCCTTGTGGATGAGGGAGGCCGAGGCTGCACGCCGGAGACCGATCCAGGGCTGACCCTGGCCCCAGGGGTTGGCAGGACAGGATCTCCCCACTCTGGAGTTTCAGGATTTATGTCCCCAGGGTTAATTGTGTTAATTCTATGCTCCAAATTCGGGGTAATAAGAGACGCTTTCATTTCCCCTCCATTAGAGAGACTGTCTGGGTGATGGATCTTGCCCTGGCCACGGGCGCACGGTGATCAGTCTCACGGACAGGGCTCTGGGGCCAGGCCTGGGGCAGATACAGCTGCTGCTCCTGCTGGTGCCCCACCCAGCCGGCTGACAGTCCCTGTCCCCATCACAGGCAGGCTTCCCTGGCTCCTAACCACTCGGATGGGCTTCCAGGAATGAGTATTTCATGCTAAAGGAGAGAAAGCCCAAAAACCTTCACCTTAGGTAGCAGGAAGGCGCAGGCCTGAAAGAAGTGTGTTTGGGGCCTGGCACCATGGATGGAAGGCAGGAGAAGACTGGCCAGGTCAGGCCCATCACCGGTAGCAGGTGGTTGTTCAAGGTGACAAGTCATAGCCTTAACCGATGGGCTCAGGCAGTGTCCAGGGTGGCTGCGGCAAGCTCAGGGCTACAGATGGTGGGCCAGGCTGACAAGTGCCTCCACACAGTGGCTCTTAATCAAGGGGCACACCAGCTCACCTGGAAAGGTGTGCATCAGATTCCTGGGGCCTGGCAGGTCTGATGGATCCTGGGAAGGTGTGTTTTAAGGGTTCCTGTGGCTGAAGATTCTGCTGCGATCTCCATCCTGACCACCAGAGCAGCCCGTGGCAGTCACCATGCAGACGGCTTAGGACCTCTGATACCTTGAAGTCAGAGTCCTCGATGCCCACTCTGGGCTTGAGGCTGCCCTGTGGCCACCCTAGAGCCCCAGCCGTACACTTTTGAATTATTGCTCCCAAGAACAGAAATTGCACTGGGGCAGGAGACAAGGAACTACCCCAGCAGGTCAGATGATAGGAGTCAAGGCAGGGTACCCCCATGTGAGCAGAGCAGAGAGCATGTGCCAACCAGGAGCCCACTCTCCCCCTACTGCTTCTAGGGGCTCCCATTCACTATTCCCTTCAGTAGACTAGGGGGCTGGTGGCAGGGCTCCTAAGGCTGAGCCGGTGCAGAAGGGGAAGAGGAGGAAAGAATTCAAGGACAAACAAGAAGTGACCACAGGTCAGAGTCAGGCTGGGGCACATCACCTTCCTATGCACACACAAAGCATGCAAATACTCACATGCATATGCACATGGAGACCTGTGTGCATACTACCCACACTCTTCACTCTCACACCCAGGTATGCACGTATCTATGCACACATGGCTGTGCAATGTTGTGAGGCTTTGTTCCTTTCCTTCCTGTATTTTCCACTTTCCTTCCCATTCCAGCAGGAAGCCAACTCTGGATGTGGGAGCTTCGGGGAGGTAGGTGTCAGGGGAACAGCAGGCACATCTGTGTGCCTTCCTGGTTTGGGTTTTCCTAAGCCCAGTGGAGGACTCTGAGGCCTCAGAGATAGGGTAGAAGAAGGAAGAAGATGGGATTTGCTGGTAAAGCTAGTGTTTTGGAGAAATAGGGACTAGCAGGTTTCTCATACCAATAGAGAGAAAGCTCCTCTGTGGTTGAAGGCGGGGAGGTCTGTGGCCCTGAAGCAGGGGGGTCCTGGACTCACCTCCTGACCCTGACCTGGGTCGGGGGTAGCAAGATTCCAGGAAGGGACAGCTGTGAGTGTGTGGGACCTTCAGTCTGGCCTCCCCACTTTGGCAACAAGGGCTGCGCCCCAAGTGGGACCTGGAAGAAGCAAAGATCTCCCAACCTGCATTCCAGTCGTGAGTCCACCTAGGCATGTCCTCACCAGGGTTGGCAGGAGGGGACGGCCACCTCAGCCAAGAGCACCTCCCACACGGAGAGTCCTCAGCAGGGACACAGAGCCATGACCCCACCCTCAAACGGCCCAGAGACTTGTTGGAAAGACCAAACACTTGAAAGCAAGAGGAAACAACCGCTCACTGTCTCAGCCGTATCCTCAAATATTCATACCATCTCTGTGGCTCCCTCCGACCCTCCTTCCTCCACTTACCTTCCCACACACTTGTGCAGGGAAGGGAGTGGGGGAAACAGGAGGAAGGGAAGGAAAAGAAACAGCCTGGGCCTTCAAAGAGCTTTCAGGTCCACTGGAGAAAATCTGGGTCAAGTGTGGAAAACGACAGTGAAATATTTGGATATGCCAAAATACCCAGATGCTCAGTACTATGTGTAGACAAGATGTCTAGATAGTTAACTAAACTGTCCCCTCCCCTTCTGGATGATTGGTCTTTGTAAACATAACTCCAAGTCTTGGATGTCTCAACGGAAGGAGAAGGATGGCTTTCAGATTCAGAAGAGCAGAACGGTCAAACCATTCTGGAAACCATCAAAATTGGATTCCATCTTGGCCATCCCAGTCATCAGCTGTGTTGTCTCAGGTAAGTTAGTCAATCTCTCTGAGGTTTCCAGCTGGAAAATACAGGTATCATTACTCTTTAAAGATTGATGTGAAGCTACTTAAAGGAGGTGATGTCTGAGGAGCACATAGGGCAGAGTAAGTGCAGCAGCTGTGACTATCTGGGCAGCAGCATGCTTTGGGGAGAGTGGCTGGCTTCCATTCCAAGTTTCCAGTCTGCACTGTGGCCTCTAGGTGCTGAAGGAGGTGGGCATCTTGCACTTGCAGAGTGGGAGCAGCCTTCCCAAGAGGAGATAGGCCATCGCGTTAGTTTCCTCTGGCTGCCATAGCAAACTACCACAGACTTGGAGGGATTAAAGCCACAGACATTTATTCTCATAGCTGTGGAGGCTGGAAGTCCGAGATCAGTGCAGACAGCTGCCCACTTGCTGTGGGTTCACGTGGCCTCTTCTTCATTCATGTGGGTGGAAGGGGGAGCTCTCTGGTGTCTCTTCTTATAGGGAAACTAATCTTATCGGATCAGGGCCCCACCCTTATGAGCTCACTTACCCTTAATTACTTCTTTAGAGGTCCCATCTCCATAGGCAACCACACTGGGGGTTAGAACTTCAATACATGAATTTGCACAGGGGACAAAAAGGTTCAGTTCATAATCCAGAGTTTGGACTGGGTGATGGGACTAGCTGAACCCAGAGGGCTGCCTGCCCCACCTTCGCTCATTCCCTGTGATCATTCTGGAAAACAAGACCTGTCTCCTTACTGCAGAGAGACGAACAATATTAAAATTGCTCCCCTAATCTTTATGCGATTGCCTTCTCCCTGATAGAAATATTGCCTCTCACTGAGTATTTATCGTCCGCTTCTCTCCAAAGTATTGACTTTATGTAACAGTTTGATATACATCAAATCCTTTACGGATTTAATAAACTCCTCTGGTCAGCCTTCTGTTGTGAACACAATGAGATTTATGGTCGTCTTGGTGTAAAACCCTTTTTCCTTGAAATTTTCTACTTCCAGATATCAAAAGATAAGAAGGGAGGCATTTATCATCATGGAAATCTTAGCCTATGCCTGCCTACTGGGTATTAGTCAGAAATGACTGGTGGTTAAAGGACTCAAATATGACAAATGCCTGACTTCGGAACAGCTGAGGCTGGGGGAAAGCAGGATCTTTTTTTTTTTTTTTTTAAATCTCTTCCTCTTCCCTTCAGAAAGGATTTTTCTTTGCAATTAATCACAAGAGCATGTGGGACAGAGAGCAGCCTGATTTGAGTTGGAAGCGTAACCTTGGGAGGACTTGACCAAAAGGTTAACAAGTGTAGTCAATTTGGGACCCATTTAGCAAGTGTCTGTTTCACACCGGAGGAGTGCTGAGCGCCTGCAGACAGAAGCCACAGTGCTGGGTGGCGTGGGGACAAGGAGACAGGAGGGCACTTGGGTGTCACCTGAGTCTTCCTCTGAATCCTTCCAGCTCTTTCTATCTTGCCCCAGGTATATAATCACTTGTTTGTATCTCTCTTAGACTGAATTTAACAAGAGCAAGATTGGACCAACCGGTATCTTCAGTCCCTAGAGAAACGAGACAGCAGAGTGTTTACCAAGTGAACAAACGAACGAATGAACAAATGAATGAATCTGACCTAGACTGGAAACATCAAGAGCGGAACAGAAAGACCATCGAAGAAGCTGCTAAAATATATTGGTGTTTGTAGCTCTCTTTGCTCTCAAAAGAAACTTTCTGGAAGGAAATAAAACCTTAACAAGCAGTTAGAGAGGATCAGGAGCGAGAAGCTTCTTACACGTTTCTCAGGGCTTCTCTGACGAACTTATGGGAAAGCGGAGAAGAAATAGGAAAGAGATTTATTGAGTCTCAAAGCCTCCCGTTAAAATTAAATGCGGTGAGAAAAGTGGGTTTCCACATTTAATTGTCTTTTGCACCGCAACTGTGTGTCAGTCTTTTCTAAGAGCCTATTAATTCTGTAATTTAGTGCGGCGAGAACAGAGAGATCGACAGAGCCAGCGTGGGTTTTTTTCCTCTCCTCATTGACTAGCTGTCATTGGGCATGAATGTTAGGGTGGCTCTCTCCTTGAACAATCTAAATACCCCCAAATTAGGAAGTTTTTACAGTCAGCTTAATAAAAAAAAAAGGCTCGCACATCAGTTAGCAAAAATGGGGTCCATGACATTGTATGTTATGATTTTAATTACAGCTAAAAATAACCAGGCTTGCTGGAAGGACCCTGGACAGAGAGATGACTCAAGCGGCTCTACCGTGTGGTGGAAGCTGCTTTCAAATAAAAAAAAAAGTGATTTATTAATGTGGCCCCAAAACCCGCTGAGCAATGCAAGTGTGTGCATTTGATAAATGGCTGGGTTTGCCGCGTCCCAGCCACCTCCCCTGTCAAAGGCATTGCTGTGGATGCTGTCTTGTCCTATGTTTAATTAGGACCTCCAGCAGGACAGACTTCTTTAGAGAAGGGGTGTGCAGCAGCCCAGGGCTGCTAGCAGGCGGGGCTCGTGTGGCACATGCAGGGTCTGGCAGCAGGTGCAATTCCGTGAGTGTGCACAGCCGTGTTTCCACTCGCAAAGGTCTCTCCCCCGTGCTCTGATCACATCTCTGCACAATAACTCGGGGCAGCACTGATCTGATGTGGGGGGATAGCACACGTTGGCAAAGAAACACATCCAGCCCCGCCTCCACCGCTGTCTCTCAGGACACTGGGGATTCATTTTTGTGTAAGGTGTGAGATAAGGATCTAGAATGTATTTTGTTCTAAACAGATAACAAATCGCCCAACATCATGTTCTGAATGCCCCTGATTTAGAACACCTCCTTCATTGCAGAGAAAATTTCCTTGTAAACTTGAGTATTTCCAAATGCTCTGTTCTGTTCCATTCCATGGACTTGTTGGTCCATGTATGTGCCGATGTGTTTCCATTACTTTTGTAGCTTCATAATTATTTTTGTAAATTCATAGCACAATTCTAAAAAGCCCATGTTATAGCACTTCCCTGCATTAAAAATTTGGAGAAAAATAATGGATGAGAAGCAAGAGAAAGATAATCAGAACATTCCAAGAGGAGTTCCCTGGGTGTAGGGGGAGAGAAAGGCAGGATCTGATTATGACAGTATTGGTCTTGTTTTAGTGCTTAAGGAGGGGCCAGTTCACAGGTGTCTGCTTTATTATTATGCCTTATGACCAGTATTATATTTATATTCCTTTGTATATACCAATTATCTCACTTTAACAAAGGATAATACCAAAGGAGTGTTTCTGGTTCAATATGGTGGACCAAGACAAAGCTAAAACCCCAACTTTCTGCTCCAGACTTTTCTAGTGTTGAGTAAAATCATGCAAGCTACTCGAAAATAAGGAAGCAATATGTCTGCAGGTTTTAAAGCAAAATTCCTTAAAGAAATGGAATGCAAGGCAGCCTAGCAGCAGTAAGTGGAGCAGGGGTCCTCAAACTTTTTAAACAGGGGGCCAGTTCACTGTCCCTCAGACCGTTGGAGAGTGCGCACTGTGGGCCCCTGACGAGTTGGCTGCTAAGCAGGACAGGCAGCTGCGGCAAAAACACCCGGGGAGCTGGATAAATGTCCTGGGCAGGCCGCATGTGGCCCTCGGGCTGTAGTTTGAGGACGCCTGAAGTGGAGGCTAAAGCTGTTCTGCATACCGCCCTCCTGGGCTGCAGGCCAGAGGCACGCCTCCCGGTGGAAGCCAAAACCAGAACCACTTCCTGTCCACCCATGATAACACCAAGACCTTCTGGCCGTGAGTGCCAGTGGGGATAGGACCCAGAGATGGGGTGGAGGTGCTGAGAGATCTTCCCGCCGCAGGCCAGCCCAGCTCAGGATCCCGCAAGTGAACTCTCAGGGAGGGGACACAAAGCCTAGAAGGAAAAATGGCTACCGCAAAGGGGTAACGACAAACTCTGCAGCTGGAATCATTCATGTTTGAGGGAAATGAGATCAAATAGAACATTCCAGAAGGATGACAGAGCAAACATTGTAATAGACTTAAAGACATCCAGAAGGGAAACGCAACTATGACATGAGAAATAAAATGATGGGATTAAAAAGAAAAAGTGGCTGTGAAAAGGAACCAATTAGAAATCTTAGAAACGAAAAAGAGAGTTAATGAAATTTAAAAACTCAATAGAGAAACTGACCAGAATGCTGAACATAGCCAAAGACTGAACCTGGGAACAGAAACATCAAATGGAGCATAGTACAAAGGAGATGGATTAAGGAAAATGAAAGAAAAGTTGAGAGACATGAAAAGCAACTCCAAAACCTCCTGTATTGGTCTGACAGGAGTTCCAGAAGGATAAACAGAGAGAACCAAGAGTCAGCGCTTGAAGAGATAATAGCCGGGAATTTCACAGAACTTAAATCAGATACGAGTCTGTGGATCTAAAATTCTACCAAGTGCTGAGCAAGATAAATAAAAAATCCATACCTAAATCCATGATGGTAAAACTCCAGAACATGAGGGATCTTGAGGAAATCCTTACAGGAACGGAGGAGAGATATTACCAGAACAGAACGAGAACCAGCCTCCTTTGGAGACCACGTAGCCGGGCAGTGTAGCACACCAAGTACTGCAGCCCTCGGCCAGTTTCGGCTCTGTCACTTCAACCCGTGCACCTGTCAGCATGTCATTTTGCCTCAGTTTCCTCCTCTATAAAAGAGAGAAGCTACCACAAGTCGAGTATCCCTTATCTGAAATGCCAGGGACTACAAGTGTTCTGGATTTCAATTTTTTTTTTTTATTTTGGAATGTTTGAATTTCTGATTACCAGTTTTGCATCCCTAATCCTAAAACCCCAAATCTGAAATGCTCCAATGGGCATTTCTTTTGAGCATCATGTTGACACTCAAAGAGTTTCAGATTTTGGAGCATTTTGGATTTTTGGATTTTCAAATAAGGGATACTCAACCAGTGGTACCTCTCTTATAAGGTTGCTATAATGATTATATGACTTAATCCACATGAAGCCCTTAGAATAATTCCTGCCGCAGAGTACAAGATCGAGAATGTTAGTTTTTATTAGGCGCATTTGTTATTCTCATTGTCAAATTTCTCCTGAGCGACACTGGAAGTGAGGAAACGATGAGGCTCAGTGCAATCCACGTCTATTGATGAGAGTGGTCTTTTTAATGGACCAAGAGGAGGACAAAACAGGATCTGTGTGTGCAGCTCATCCACCATGTGTTAGGGGATTTTCACCCAACACCTCATGTAATCTTTCAACACTTTGAAATGAGTTATAGCATCATCATCATTCAGAAGAAAACCTAAGAAGCTAAGGGATTTTTCCAAGGTTCCTTAGCTAGGAAATAGTGGAGCCAGTGGACGTAGGGCTCTCTGACCCCCAAAACCCATGCTCTTGATAGCCTGGCAGGAAGACCAATGCTGGGAATGCCAGGAACCTGGACTGAAGTCTAGCCTCACAGCTGCTGCATGTAGAAGCACCTCCTCCAGCCTCAGAAAATGTAGTGCTACCTTAGAGCAGGAAGAAAATAAACCATCCTGATTTCTTACAACAGCTTCAATAACCAACATGACATTGTGAAGGACGTGCCAATATTTGTAATCTCCCCTGACATGTTGTTAAGTATTTATAGAAACATTTTCTCCTGGCCCTGCTTAAGGAAAATACTGTATCTAATTTCCTCTGGAGACATGTGCTAGGGGAAATCAGAAAGATAATCTGTCATCATAAGTAGCAATAAATAGTCACCCTGAAAGAGTTGCTTGTTTAGCAAAGTTACTTGAATATTAACAGATTTTCTTTTAATCTTGCCTTTGTGCGGATAAATTCATGACTTGGGAAGGTGCCGAGTTCCAGAGATGGTGGGGGTTGGGGGCGAGGTCAAGGCTGGCGGCAGTCACTCCTAAGCTCAGGGTGCAGATTCAGGATCAGTGTGGGGAAGCCACAGACAATGGGAAGAAGATGGGTGTCCAAATCCAAGGAGACAAATTTCTCTGTGGATCTCAGGCACCAAGGACATCAGGGATCTTCAGCATTTCTCTTTCAGATGAAATGTGATCTCACTGAACTTGAGAACTGGAAAATCTGGGCTCCAATTTTTTATTCTATTGGGTGATATTCTGTCCCCTCTCTGGGACTCAGTCTTCCTCATTTGTACAATGGGGTATGAGGCTAAAGCGGATTACCTACGAGGGCTATTTTTGCTCTGACATTCTATAAAAAGAGCCTGGAAAGAGCTGATAGCAAGTGGGGTACTAGCTCTGGCCCAGAGGTTCAGAGTTAGGCCAGACTGTTCTTGACAGATTACTTGATGTGAACACGCCTATCCAGAACCCCAGTGGCTGAAACACACCCTGCTCCATCCTTGGCAAATACCTGTGAGCAACTGATCTTTCCAAAGGCCTTGCAGAATCAGGGAGAAGCTCACAAATGCTTATTTTGTGTGAGTCAAGCCACACCTGAAGATAGAGTTCTACAAGGGCACTCCAAGAGGAGGAAGGAACTTTAAGCCCTGTGTTTAGAACAGCAGTTGTTGGCTCTAAGGCTGTTTAGCCTAGAAATGAGAAGATTCCAGTGAATGGGCTCACAGTTTATGAATCTCTGCAGGATTGAACCAGTAACCCAACATTCATCTTCAGGTGGGTGGCCCCTAAGGGGGACCAATCTCAGTTCTGTAGGTGAAACACATTGATACCATTGGAGATGTAGAGAAACTGATCCAACTGTTTTAGAGGGTAGTAAGCTCCCCATCACCTGGGCTGTACAAGCAAAGGTTCATTGACTACCTCTTGGTAATGATAGAGCAGAAATCTCTAACCTGGATGTGGGTATTGAACTAACTTACTCTAAATACCCTTGTAATTATAGAATTCTGATTTTATATCTGGGCCTTCCCATAATTTTTGGATCATTCTAGCTGTCTTAAGGTATGTGAAAATATTTTTGTCCCCCAAGATCCTGACAAGTTAGAGGTGGTCCTGCCACACCAGGAGCCAGCAGCAGCACCAAGAAGCCTTTTTCCCTTGGACCCCTCTCTTCTCTCAACCTTCCCAGGTTGCAACTTCCGCGCAACATCTGCCAATTCCAACATCAGAGCAGAGAACCCAAATGAACAAAAGGAGCTCAGGGATCAGTGACCAGTGAAAAGGAGGCCCTGCAAACGAACCCCCCAGGGCCTACTCAGGGATGGTTTGAGAAGCCAAAGGGCAGGAGCACAAAACAGACAAAAAGGGGCCCAGATCCACGAGCTCAGGCATCCTGGGCATCTTAAGCCATGGAAAATTTGTTGTCAGTCCTGCTTCACCTGAGCCTGGATTCTTGCTACAGGATCACAGAAAATCTGGACCAAGAGGGCAACAAGGGTCATCCTATTCAACTTCCCATTTCTCCCCCTGGGAAAACTGAGACCCGAACCGGTTGACTTTCCCAGGGTCCCCAAGGAGATGGTATAATAAGCTCTCCTAGAATTACAGAAGAAATCACTGGGCCCGGAGGTTGAAAGTTATGCAAAAGGAAATCTAAATTTCTCAAGTTGTCGGTTTAAGGAACCTGATGAACATGTGGGCTCGGGGAAAGAATTCTGCTTCTTCCCAGCACCACCTGGCATCATTGGAAGATTTCCATTTTACTAGAAGAGGTGATAGCTTCCAGATAGCCTCGCTAGTTATTTTCCACAGTTGTACATTTTGTCTCAATTCTATGCTTTGAAAGGATGTCTTACTTCCCAAGTGGTAATGTCCTTGGGACCTGGAGTTTACAACAAAGGCCATCTTTTGACCAAACACATTTGGCATCCATAATGACTGGCCTGTGACCTGACTTTATTTAGCAGCTTCTGATGGAAAGTTCAGCCCACGAATAACCTGCAGGCAGAGGGCTTTGGCCTCCGGGTCTGCAGCCCACTGAGAAGTCATGTTACCAAGGGGTAGGTACAAAACCGCTCCTGACAGGCCACTCCTGCTCAGCCTGCAGAAGGTTGCACCTTGCCATCGGTAGATACAGGGGTGCAAGGTGCTGTTCCAACATGCGGACAGTCTCTTTGAAGGGAGTGTGCTGCCCGGAATCCATTTTCATGAAGCTGTCCAGGAAACACAGGTGGCCAACTCAGACACATATTAGGAAAGTTTAATCACACACACTGCTCAACATAGTCATTCTTACAGTTTGCCTTTGCCTTTGCTTGGTGCTTATAGGCCAACTGTTCCAAGAGAAAGCCAAGCCCCCCAGATTAACAGGAAAAGGAAGGGCTTCCATGGCCCGAGAGCTCCATAGTACTTCAGACTCCTGAGATGGAAATGCACAGACATTATATCCCTCTCCTATTGGGTTAGTCTTTCCCAGTTGCCCGAGCAAAGGTCCCAATCCCTCTACCCTGCAGACAGAGGCATAAGACTCCACTTTCAGGTGATTGGTTCAGCTGCATCAGGTTCCCTCCCACCAGCCTCAGCCTCAGTCTCAGCCTTGTTAGGAGCCTGCAGGAAATGTAATTACTCTACGCCAGACTCCAAGCTGATAGCCTCCCATGCATTCTTCTACTCAATCCTCATAACAACTGTGGAAAGTGGGGGCAATTGTTATCCCCACTTATAGCTAAAGCAGAAAAGGCTTAGAAGAGTGACCAGCTTGCATGAAACACCCCTGATGGACAATGGCTAAGCCCAGGCTGCCCCCAGGACCCTGGTGTGCTCTGTCCCCAACTTTTTCTCTCTCATTAGTCCATAAAACATCACCCCATTTTAGCCCCTAATTCCACTTGCATTCTCTCTCCCCATTATCTAATCATATCTTTTCTGCTCCTCAACATCTTTAACCTAAATACAACCAGGGGATCTGAGTGGACTCACTGACATTTAAGAGCCTCAGAACATTTCCCAGAATCCATCACCAGATCATGACTCTACCTCCTCACCTTAATTTTCTTCCTAAATTACAGGCTTTCTCTGACACCCAAGAGTTCCTCAAACTAAACGTTCATTAACAAATACCCCACAGCAGTCATTTTCTGTGGCCATTATTCAAAACACACAAAACTTCCCAAGGCACTGGCTTGAAATGGCACAGCGTCATTTCTGCCTTTAGCAGCACTGGGAACTCCTAGGCCTGGCCTCTGCTCCACACCAGGCCCTGGTACTCTCCGTCTCTCTCTGAACTTAGATTCCCTTAATAAGGAACCCAGGAGCCGACAACTCTCAGAGAGAATGGTTCCTTGATGGTCACAGGCTCACTGGCCAGGAGGAGGTTCAGTAACCCCAGGGCAACCATGGGCTCTAATGACAGTGTTGGAGACAAAGCAAGACAAAAGGGCTCTCCCAGGCCTTTCCTCAAAGCTCCTGTCTACATTCCTCTTATGCCATTTAGTATCTCTACCACCACCCCCACAAGATAAAAAATAAAAAACAACAACAACAACAACAAAAATCAGGGGAAAATCTTTCCCAAGCAGTGAAATAAGACCAAATAAAACATGAAAAACTGTCAGGGGAAATAAGCACGTCACTCCTGTTAGATAAATCTCTCCCAAACAGTTCAAGTTGGGCAATTTTCATACGCCCACGTGCCCTTCCTAGTATCGCTTGGTTCTGATCCTCAGATCATAGAGGTCAATAAAAGCCTCAACTGAGAATCCCGTCCCTCCCAGAAAGATGATTCTCAGGTTCACAGACAGTCCCAAGGCTGGACAGTGTTGGCGCCAGCACATCTCAGCAAAGGGCTGATCTCCATGAGCCCCATGGTCATTGCAAAGTGTCTGGCTCGTTTTTCCAAAGTACCTCCCAGGAATCCGATACACTAGTAAATGTAATTCTAAGCCACCCCTGGCAAAATCCCAGCATCTTTTCCAAATGAAATAAAAAGAGGGGACACAGGACATTTACAGAGTTGGGAGCCATCAGCTCACCTAGGAGGGCCCCTTTATGGGCCACACGTACGCTTAAAAATCAACTTTTTCTGTGAAGGGGCAGAAGCAACGCCGTGCTGTTCCTAGCCAATGGCTTGATGGGTTTTGTGTGTTTCTACAGACCTGGGAGGAGGAGGAGAGACACGTGGGGCTGAGCCACCCCAGCCACACCCAGCAAAATATATCATTCAACTCCCAGCAGTAACAACCATTGTTATTTTAATCCATTGACTTTTGGGGTGGTTTGTCACCCAGCAATAGTTTAACCACCACAGTGACCACAGCTATAGGCATGGGAGGAGAGGAAGGAGTCAACAATCACTTCCAGATGGTTTTGTTGATGGGATATATGGAGATGCGATTAACCAGAATATGAAATAGAGAAGAAACCGGTTTGGGGGAATGTCAAGCTCCGTGTCGAATAGGCTGAGTGTGGGACGGCTGACACTCGGCAGTCAGAGGACATGTAGGTTTTGTGCACGGGAGAGGATGTGAACTAGAAGTATAGTTTCAAGATGCATTGGTTCATAGGGAGAAGCTGAAGACATGGGGGCGGTAAGAAGAGTGGGAGGAAAAGTTGGCCAAGGATGAGTTTTGAGGGAATCCCCACATTAATGCGTCAGCTTGGAGGCATCTGACTCTCGGACGAATGCACCCCTCCCTCCTCCTCCACGACAGTACCCCTGCGCAACAGACACTCAGCAAGTATTTCACAAAAGAAGTAATCAATTATTGATTGGATTGGCCAGATTATAACCAGTTAATAAGAACTCTCACACATCAATTGTGTAAGAAAGTTGAAACAGCCCCACCTGACTTTGGCTTGTGAGTAGGAAAAAGGAAGGGAAAAAAACTTTTTCCAGATGTAGGCAGTAGCATGTCATTTGTTTCATCACTCTGTTCGAAAGCAAAGGTTAGGCATTGTGCAGAAAAGAGTTAACATAGTGAGGCTGGGACCGCTGTCCTTAGAAAAGCCTGCTTGCAAAGTTGGCTCTTGGCTGGTGTCTGGGAATTTGAATGGTAGACGGTCCTTTATACCGATGTAAAACTTTCCCTCAATAACTAGGGTCTAAACCATTTGCAAAAACAACATAGTTTAGGCTGAGCACCTGCTTTCCTTCTGGAAGGCTAGAACTTGGAACATGCTAGACAGAGAATGCCTAGTGCCCAGCTCCCAGTAAAACCCTGGGCACTGGGTCCCTAACGAGTTTCCCCGGTAGACAACATTTTGCACATGTTGTCACAATTCATTGCTGGGGGAATTAAGCGTGTCCCGTGTGACGATCAAGACCACGTTGTGAAGCTTGCACCTGGTTTTCTCCAGACTTCACCCCCTGTGCCTTTTCCCTTTGCTGGTTTGCCTTTGCATCCTTCTGCTGTAATGAACCACGGCGATAGGGACAACTCTATTCTGAGTCTTGGGGGTGCCCCCAGTAAATCTAACATGAGGATGACCTTGGGGACCCCCGACACAGGTCTCATGTTTAACATTCATTAGGCAGCTAGGCTGAAAACCACCAAACCCAAAGTCAACAAACATATTTTCCCTCATCCTAATCAATATACATCAACACTTTTTACCCCTACCCATACAGAAATGTATATAATCCAAATAAATATTTAAAAGTTATTTTTAAATTGATAAATCTCAGAAGAGCAAATTACAGTGACAGATTATATTCATTTCTATATTTGCTTGCCCTAGTATACTAATCGGTGGCCATCCCATTGGATCTGGAAGTCTAGCTCATTATTCTCCATCCATGGGCCACAGACCACTGCAAAACCTCGAACTCACAGGGATACTAAATGTTCTCTGTACGTAGAGAAATTCTTCTATGGTTTAACTTGTCTTTTCTAACTCTCATCTCTTATATAGATATATAACTATTTTTCAAATGTAAATGGGTATTTGAGGTTAATAAAACATGAATTTATTTAAAAGTGCAATGGCATTTGCAGCAGCAAGCATGGCTGTATGTAATTCTATGAAATGAAATAAAATTATTTTTAAAATATAGAATAGCCCAGGAAAACAATAAAAAGTGATACTAGTATTTCAGAAATAGTGAAACAATTTTGAAAAATATAGACAGGATTTTATCTGAAATGAAATAAAACCAGAGAAGAACTGATACAGGAAAAGACCACTTTGAAGGAAGAAGCTGTTCCAGGGTACTCCAAACTAAAAGGCATTCAACAGAGAAAGAGAGAGTGGACCCTGATCATTCAGAGAGGGCAGTGCCAGGGCAGCCAGACTGGTCAGTCCCCTCCCCCACCCCGGGACAGACAGTCATGAGGTTGAGAGTGTGAAGCTGTGTCCACTGTGGCCAGTGAGGCCCTTGGGCCACACTGATCACCAGAAAGGATGGGAACCTGTATACCCAGAAAACAAGCTCCCACCCAAACCCTCCCTAAAGCGCTTCCCACCCCTCCTTCACAATGCCCAAGCAAGCCATGGAAACACAATACACAGATACCCCTGGATGTGAGGACGCATCAAAAATCCACCAAGCATTTATAGAAACCTAACACTATGAAAGAGTAGAATCAAATTCAACAGATGGATGAAATAGAGCTAAAGGCACTCAGAACAGGCTTTCAAAGAGGAATAAAGTCTCTCTTTAAAATTAATTAAATATCTGGAAAATTTAAATTTTGACCATCAGAAAAAAACCCTCAAAAATAATATACTGAAATATTTTCTCTTTGACGTAGGTAATGACAGAATCATATATGAAAGAAAAACCAAAATAGAACAAAAGAGTAAATGTAATCAGTAAAATTAAAACTGTCTTTTTAAAAATGTCAATAAAATGTAGAAATCTCCAGTAATTGCAATGGAGAAATAAGAGAAAAGGCAAAATAAAAAACATTCAAAATGAGAAATTATATCTAATTATGGATATGGAAAAGACTTTTTAAATTATAAGAAAAAACTAAAAACTTTATTCAATAGATTTTTAAATCTAGATAAACTAAATTATTTCCTTGGAAAATTACCTCAATGTACTCAAATAGAGACAGAAATGCTGAATGCACTAATTGTGAAAGAAATTGAAATAATAATCAACTATTATACTCCAAATAGGTACCACTACATAAGGATTTGGGGACCAGTTATACCAAATCTTGAATAAACAGAAAATTCCTAATTATAGAAAATACTCCAGAATAAATTTCCAGAGAACTCATCCCAGTTCATTTCATAAGGTGTTCATAACCATGATACCAAAGCTGAATAATACCAAAAACATCCAAAGCCAATCTCATTCAAGCTCTTAAATATAAAAATTTTAAATAATGCATTAGCATATCAAATGCATCAGTGTATTAAAATAGTAATACATTATCACCAAGAAGAATCTTTCCCCAGAAACATGAGAACAATTTAATATTAGGAAATCAGTAATTACAAATCACCACATTAATAAAGTAAATGAATAAAAGCATGAGATTATCTCAGTTGATGGTGGAAAAGTATTTGATCAAATTCAACATTCCTAAAGGCCTCAGTAAGCAAGGAATGGAAGAAAACTTTCTTAATCTTATAAAGCCAATCTGTTCAACATCACCGTTAATATCTGAAATATTTCCTCCTGAAAAGAGATTAAACATATGAAGATGATTGTTATCATAATTGTATGCCATTGTAGTAGAGGTTCTAGTCAATGCAACAAGGCATAAAAGAAATCAAATAAGATTACTTGATTATCAGGAAGGAGGAGAGTTGGTAATCATTTGCATACCAGATATTCACCTCTTTGGAAAATCCAGAAGAATTAAATGAAAAATCATTAGAACTGATTAGAGAGTTTGTTAAGTGTGTTGACTATAAGATTAAAATTTTAAAATCAATAGCTTTAAAATACAAAGAAATAAACAATTGAAAAAATATAATGGAATAGAGAAGGAGTTGACATGTGAGCCAAACCCGGTCCACAGACTGCTTTTGTAAGTAAAGTTTTATTGTAGCATAGCGATACCGATTTGTTCATGTATCGTCTATGGCTGCTTTCACACTACAATGGCAGAGTTGATTATTTGCAACAGAGAACATACAGCCTTCAAAGCCTAAAATACTTACTCTCTAGCCCTTCGCAAAGATTGCCAACCCATGGAATAGAGCATCTCATTCTCATTAACAATGAAATCTATAAAATATTTAGAAATAAATTTATGAGTGGACAACTTATCTATTAATTAAACTTAAAACTTCACTAAGCCGTAAGTTAAATTTTAAATAGAAATATATGTATACATAATATGCCTGAATAGAAAGACTCAATAGTGTGAATATGTCTATTCTCCTCCAAATTAATCTGTAAATACAAAGTAATCCTACTCAAAATCCCAAGAGGAGTTTGTTAAACTTGACATTCCACTTCCAAAATCTAAATGAAAGAGAAAATGTAGGACTTCCACTTTGAATAACGGCAAACCATTTTGCTTCAAATCAATTTCTCCACACACTTCAAAGACAAAGAAACAAAGTGAGACACAATGTTTAAAAGAAGCTTTCTAAATCCATCAAGAGTTAATAAGATATTGAGGAATTATCACACCAAGATCTTAAAGAAGATAGAAACCCAAAGAGGTGAGCCTAGCATTGAAGGCTACCTTTGCCCAGCAGGTAATTACAGATCCAGAAGAGGTGACTTATAAGCTGAGAAACACTTTTAAAATCTTTATAAGGCAAGGGAGACAAAATTAGGAGGCCTTGGGTAGGGACCCTAATGAACCACCCACACTCAGTTGTCGAGATGTCAAAGAACTGTGTTCCGAGAATCAGAAGTAAACCAATGCTCACACAGACTGCCTTTCAGTTGCAAAGTCACCAAGCATTCCAGAATATTTCCAACACTGACATTTAATTAAGGTGATCCGAGAGATGGCTAGCCCCTGGCAGAACCAAATGAAAAGGAACTGACAACATATGACACATCAAAGCAGATTTGAAAAAGAACAAAATAGAAATTATAGGCTAAAAAAATACAATAGTTGAAATTAAGAACTCAAGACACAGCTGAAGATAGAATTCATGAACTGAAAAAAGTCAGAAAAAAATATTTAGAATAAAACACAGAAAGACAAAAACATGGAAATTATAGAAAGGAAGGTAAGAGACACCAGGAATAGAGTGAGAAAGACTAATACAAGTTTAACAGAAGTCTCAGAAGGAAAGTAGAGAAAGAGTAGGTTAGAAGCAATATTTAAAGAATAAAATGGCTTTAACATCTCCAAAACTAATGAAAGAAATTATTCCATGGATTTAAGACCCAATGACTCCTTAGCAAAATCAATAAAAATAAATATACTCCCAGACACATAGTAGTAAAACTGCAGAAAACCAAAGACAAAGAGAAACTCTTAAGTGCAGCTAGGGCTGGGGGAGGCAGCAGATGATTTCTAGGAAGGAACAGACCTGCAGCTGACTTCTCAACAGCAACAGGAAGACAGAAGACAGGAGCACGGTGTTTGCAGTGTGCTGAAAGAAAATAATTGCCAATCTAGAATTCTATAACCAGGGAAAACCGCCTTTCAAGAACAAAGTTGAAATAAAGGCATTTTCAGAAGAGCAAAAACCAAAGGACTTGCCCACTAACCAATCTGCACTAAAGAAGATCCTAAAGGAAAATGATGGAACACTGTAGATGAAGAAACAAAGAACGAAAAATAATAGCAAATACGTAGATAAACCAAAATGAACACTGATGACTATATATTAGAAAACTAATAATGTTGCCTTATGAAGGTTTAAATACATATAGAATTAAAATATCCAACAACAGCATACGAGTTTAGAGAGGAGTAAATAGAATAAAAGTGTTCTAAGGTTCTCATGTTGTACAAGAAGAAATTAAGAGTACCAACTAATGTTAACATTAGACTTTGATAAATCAATGAAGCATGTTGTAATTTAGAGAGATCATTAAAGAATAATAGAAGAGTATGTAACTTCCAACCAACAGAGGAATTGAGGTAGAATAATGGGGGTGTGAATATACTCAAGAAAATTCTGAAAAATAACTGAAAATGAGGGGGAATTTGTTAGATCTGATGTTAGAACAAATATTGGGCCTATATGTATTTAAGTGTTGTAATGTAGGCATACGAATAGTGCAATGGGCTGAATGTTTATGTTCTCCCCAAATTCATATATTGAAACTCTAACCCTCAATGTGACAGTGTGACAGGCCCCCCTGGAGATGAAGACTTGGGAGGTGATTCGGTCATGAGAGTGCAGCCCTCATCAGGGGATTGATGCTCTCATAAGAAGAGACTGGAAAGAATCTGCCTCCTCTCTGCTCTGTGCCATGTGAGGACACAGACAGAAGACAGCCATCTGAGAACCAGGGGAGTAGCTTTTCTGCACCAAAATCCTACCACACTGTCACCCTAATCGGAGACTCCCAGCCTCCAGAACTGTGAGAAATAAATTTCTGGTGCTCAAACCACCCTGTCTATGCTGTTCTGTGCTAGCAGCCCAAACCGACCAAGACAAATGCCTAAATACATCACAGGAATGGAACAGAATCTACAGTTTTGTGTATATATGGCAATTTCCTCTACAGTGACAACAGCAATTATATAATAAGGAATTAGGAACTGTTCTAAGTGTTCTACTTTAAATAATTTAATACTGATACATGAATTTGTAATTATTGATAAAATGTCACTTGCTATAAAGACATCATTTCGAGTTCCTAGGAAAGAAAAGACTATTGAATCGTTTAAAGAAAACTGCCTATCCACTTGAAAAAAGTTAACTTAGATACATAACTCATGCCTATAAAAATAAATTCCTGTTAGATAAAATGCTAAATTTAAAAAGAAAGAAACTATAAAAGAGTTGGAATAAAACAATAAAGTTATTCTTATAATCTTAGTATTGGAAAGATTTTCCTAAAACAAGACATATAACCCAGAAGCCACATAATAGAAGATTAACATTTTTAATCTCATAAAGTTTTAAAACGCTTTTGTTGAAAAATGACACCTTATAAACAAAGTTAAAGTACAAGCAGCAAATAGAAGACATTATATGCAACACACTTAACTCATATAGAATTTATAGTCAGAGTATATCAAGACTATATACAAGTCAATAAGAAAAGACACACAACACAATAAAAATCAGACAAATGATATGAATAGGCAATCACAGAAGAAAAATGCAAATGCCAATGATCATATGAGAAATTGCACAACTTCCACTGGTAATCAGGGGAATGGAAATTAAAATAATAATGACATATGGTTTTGTTCTCATTCTATTGCCAAAAATTAAAAAGATTGATAGTAACAAATACTGGCAAGGATGTGGGGAAACAGGTGCTTTCAGATACTTGCTGGAAGCAGAGTGAACTTGTGAGGTCATTTGGAACCCATTAGGCATCATTGACCGATGTTTAAATGGGCATTCCCTTTACCCCGGCAACTTCACTCTTGGAAACCCAGCCTAAAGCACTACTGGCACCTGCACACAGAGAGAAACATACGAGAGTTTTGTAGTCTGACTTGTGAAAGCAAGACTTAGGGGGTTGTGAAATTTGTAAAATAGCGTCCATAGGAGAGCGGCTAAATAAACTAGGGAACCACAGTATTCTCTGCATACATTAAAATAATGTGGTGGACCTTCATGTACCGACACAGAAAGATGTCCAAGTCATCGCCAAGTAAAATCAAATTGAAAAATAATTGGCATAATATGGCACCATTTGTGTTTATATATATATTTTATACACACCTACACACATGCACATGCGCAAAGGACGCTAGGAGAATGGATCCCAAGGTGTTGACAATGGTTACCTGTAGGGAAGGAAATGTGAGTAAAGAGCAAAGAAATGGTCACTTTCACGTATGAAAGCAATGCTTTGCCCAACACTGAGATTGAAGCAAACTGTGTGCTCTGCATTTTTGAGAGTGTGCTGGAGACATTTTCTGAGGGATCGGAGGGAGGGCCAGGCCCTGGGCCTTCGAGAGGTGACACTGCAGGGTGAACACACTCACTGGGGATGTAACCTTGTTGCTTGGAGCATCCAATTATTAGCCCCAGATCAAATTGTTATCCTTTACTTCTCAGATACACAACTTGGAGTCTTTGATTAATGAGTCATGCCTGGTGGCATTCCCAAATTATCCATGGCACAAATTTAACTCCACAACTGCGAGGAATATGATTTCTTTATGGCCATGTGAAGTCAGACAGTAAGTGACGTCTAGCTAGGTACCTATGAGACAAGAAACAGAGGTCCATGTCCAGCTAAAAGAAGTAAATCTCAGCCGGGCGCAGGGGCTCACGCCTGTAATCCTAGCTCTCTGGGAGGCCGAGGCGGGTGGATCGCTCGAGCTCAGGAGTGCGAAACCAGCCTGAGCAAGAGCGAGACCCCGTCTCTAATATAAATAGAAAGCAATTAATTGGCCAACTAAAAATGAATAGAAAAAATGAGCCAGGCATGGTGATGCATGCCTGTAGTCCCAGCTACTCGGGAGGCTGAGGCAGGAGGATTGCTCGAGCCCAGGAGTTTGAGGTTGCTGTGAGCGAGGCTGACGCCACGGCACTCACTCTAGCCTGCGCAACAGAGTGAGACTCTGTCTCAAAAACAAAAAGAGGTAAATCTCTGTCCCAGGACCTTTGAACAGCTCCTTCCCTTGCTCTCTTAGCTAGATCCTTCATCAATAAGCAATAAACCTGATCCAGCAATCCCACTCCTGGGCATCTACCCAAAGGAAAAAAAGACATTCTATAAAAAAGACATCTGCACTAGAATGTTTATAGCAGCACAATTCACAATTGCAAAGATGTGGAAACAACTCAAGTGTCCATCAATACATGAGTGGATTAAGAAAATGTGGTATATGTATACTATGGAGTTCTACTCAGCCACAAAAAACAATGTTGATCTAGCACCTCTTGTATTATCCTTGAAGAAATGGAGCTAGAGCCCATTCTTCTAAGTGAAGTATCACAAGAATGGAAAAACAAGTACCACATGTACTCACCATTAAATTGGTACTAATTGATCAACACTTATGTACACATATGGGAAGTAGCATTCATAGGGTGCCAGGCAGGTGGAGAGGAGGAGGAGGGGATGGGTAAATCCACACCTAACGGATGCATCGTGCACTGTCTATGGGGTGGGCACGCTTGTTGGGCAGTGCAAAAGCAAATTATGTAACCAAAGCCTTTGTACCCCCATAATACTCTGAAATAAAAAAGAAAAAAAAGCAATAAACGTTGACTTGTGTCTGGAAATTTTAACTGACCATGGTTTGCTCTGTGTTGTTTAAATCTTATAAAGTAAGAATGTATTGATGTAATACCTGTGAAATATATAGTTCTATAAATAAATATCCCCTAAGTATAGCTTTTCTTGGGATATTTACTACCTCGATGGATATTAAACAACTCTTTCATCTGTAAGTTTAGAAAACAACTGGATGTTAAAAATAGGCTTTTATACTCAAAAAGGTATTCTGGGCTGGTTCATGTATTTTTCACGATTACGCTCATGGATGAAATGGAGAGAAGTGGAAAGATGGTGGTGTAGGAATAAATGAATTTTTAGTCGTGGAGCACAGACTCAAAAAGGGAAGGACCAAATTCACCCCATAGTGCTCACCCCCGAAGGCCCTGTGCACACAGACAGCCTGGGGCTCCCAGCCTCTACCCAGGGTTCCAGCAGCCAGCAGCCCCCGCCTCCCCTGAGAAGGCCCCCAGCACTCCGCCTTGCTTCCTTGGCTGTGCTCTCCTGGCAAAGCCTGGCCGAGTGGAACCCCATTCTCCCTCTTCTGTACGCCTGCGCCGGAGCAGCTACGTGTTGCCAGAGAAAATCACTTTAAATGAATGGACCGTCACACTTGAAATTCATGGCCGCAGAATTCCAAGGAGGACTCGCCCCCCAGGACGGCTGTCCCACATTCACGTCCTGGGTTCACTTCTTCCATCACTTCTGTCTCCTTTAACCTCCTCCCATTCCGGCCAATGAGGGCACCTCGCTCTACAGGGAAGAAAGAAAAGGAAGCTCCCTCCTCTGCCAAACCTGCAGAGGTGGGCGCCCACCCACCGTGGGTGGGTCTCGCTTCTGTCTCAATGGAAAATGTCCCTGTCCCCTCAGAGGCCCATGTGACCTTCTTCACCTTCTCCAAGAGCTTGTTCCTTTCTTGTATTTTAAAAATTACCTTCAGATCATGTCACGCCTCTGCCTAAAACCTGTGACTCACCCACCTGCAAAGCCCTCCCCACCTCCCGTCCTTGCACCTGCTATTCATTGCACCCACCTAGGGCCCGCACCTCATGGTTCCTCTGTTCCAGTAAGTGGTAACAGCAAGTGTTAACAGCTCTTGTCCTGGGAAATAACAGACTGGCGCGTGGAGAGTCGGAGAACAACCTTTATTCGGCCAGCAAGCTCAGCCAACTTCTGATCTTCTGACCACCCCCTTCCTCGGTCTTCTCCAGTTTTTATACCCTTGGTAGGACTCAAAAAGCATCCAATCAGCAACAAGCTTTAACATCCAATCAGCCACAAGCTTTAACATCCAATCGGCAATAAGGTTTAACATCCAATCAGCAACAAGCTTTAACATCCAATCAGCAACAGTGGGATTCAAAAAGTACCCAATCAGGATCACACGAGCAGTGTGACCCGAGGACAGGAGCAGGCAGCCAAGCACCGAGCGCGGGTCCAGACCAGACGAGTCCCAGCCCCATTAGCGCACACATGCACACCCGCCCGCCGTGGCCTCCAGCCGGCCCTGCACAGCACTGGCCCGCGGGGATCCAGAGCAGCGGGGAGGGGTGAGCCCTTGTCCCAGCGCCAGATGGTTTTCCCCATCACCTCCTCACCCCTCGGCTCAGACACAGAAGCTGAACCCCAGCCCTCACGCTCTCCCAAGCACCTCATTTACATCCTTCTTGTACTTTGTAGTGGACGCGCCCCCCACGGCCTCATGGTCACCTCTGAGTTCACCCACAGCTGAGGCGGACAGTTCCAGCTCACTGGCCACCTCCCTTGGCGAGGGCCTGGGTCTCTGCTTCTCCGCCTAAGGGATTTCTCCACCCAGAGAACGTGCCTGGGCACAACCCAGGAGTGTGGAGAGTCAGCACCCCCCGAGACAGCCCTCAACCAGGGGTAGACGGGAGTGAGTGGACAGATTCCCAGCTCCCCCCTCGACATGGGACAATTCTGAGAAACATCACTCTTCCTCGGAACGTCCCTGTTGGGTTGAGTTCCGGTTGCCCACAGTGGTACCCCTCATTAACTTGACACACACGCTAACCACCATCACCCAAGTCCTTGTCACAGAGCCCAACTAGGATGTATAGCCACAGTTGGAAAAGATCTGTTTTCTTGTATATTTTCTGTCTTTCCCTATCAGACTGTCAGATTAGGGCAGGGCCTTGCCTGTCTTGGTCGTCGCCGTGTCATCAGTGCCAGCACATTCTTGGTACTCAAAAAAATAGTGACTGAATAAACAAGCTAAGACTGCTGATCACATACACATTCACTCGCGCACACACACAAACGCACACGAGCTCCCCAGTTCTGAAGGACCAGAGATAGAGCACTCTTTAAGCAGGTACTGACATCAAGCCCAGGACACCAGTTCTTAGTTTCCATCCAAGTGTTAATTCCCCAGCCCTTCTTCTGCAGAGGCGATGCTCCCAGCTAGACAAACTTGGGCCTCTAAGGGGAAAAGGGAAAAGTTAAAGTTACTTGTGATTAATACTAGAACATGCCCCTATCCCCTGGTCCTTATCTCGCGTCTTTTCTTATTCAAACCATTCCCATCCTGTCTTTCAGTACAGCCCAGGAATTCAGACTGAAAGCTCTGGAGGTGGACTCCCCGTGTTCAAATTCCAGCTTAGCCTCAGTTTTCCATCATCTGCACAATAGGGATGGTAACAGACTATATCATGTCATTGGGAGATTAACTGCACTAGAATATGGAGTGCTATGGACGGTGTCTGGCACACGGTAAGCACCATGCAGGTGTTTGCCATTGCTGTGGTCTTGTCCCTTCTTCCCCATCTTTGGAGCATGATGCTGTGGGCACAGCTGCGTGGTCTGGGCTCCAGCCTGGTGAGCATTCTGGACCCAGGTGACCCACTTCGAGGCAGCCTGTGACTCAGCTGGTCCCTCCCATCTCTTGGTGCATAGTGACCACTCCTTGTCCTGTCCTCAGTCAGGACCACCTCTGTGCCTCACAGGAACAGAACCTGGGCTCCTGAGAGTGCAATAAGGCCCTGCCAAGAGGTAAGACATCCCTGCTCTCATGCAAAAGCCTGCCTCCATCCCCCAACAGGGGAGCTGAGACAGTTAATGTTATGGTACAACTTGGCTGGGCCATGCTGACCAGATAATTGGTCAAACGTTTTTCTGAATGTCTTTGTAAGGGTGTTTGGGGTGAGATTAACATTTAGCTTGGTGGACTTTGAGTAAAGTGGACTGCCCTCCATAAGTACGTGTGCTTCATCCCATCAGTCAGAGGCCTGAATAGGACTAAACCTGACCTCCCCCGAGCAGGAAGGAATTATGGCGGTGGGCAGCTTTCGGACGAGAACTCTGCTCTTCCCTGGGTCTCCAGCCGGGGGACCTGCCTGTGGAATGTAGGCTTGCCAGCCTTTACGACTGCACAAACCAATTGCTTAAGATGTATCTATATATCTACAACTAATCTACATCCACATCCTATTAGTTCTGTTTCTCTGGGGAACCCTAATAAGAAAAGCGCTCTGCCTTCCACCAGAAGTAAACACCAAGAAAGCCACCACATTCTCCTGCCACCCCACACACACCCAGACTGTCATCTGGCCACCGCTGCTTCAGCCGAGTATCGAACCAATGTCCTTTGCTTTCACATTTCTCCCTCTGGTGTCTTTCTTATTGTCTTAACTGCTGTCATGTCAACATACTCACTTTAAATGTTTCATGGAAAAGCAGCCTCTTTTGGAGAATGTTCTTGGGGAAAAGACTGCCCCTGCTTCTCCCCCTCCCACCCTCGTGTTTGATCAACCTTGATCTGATGACCTTCCCTTCGGGCTCCATCCTTAATTCTCAGCAGAGACACCCCCACCAGCTTCAAAGGTGGACTGACGAGTGACCCTTTTCTGCCAAGACACCAGCACCACAAGGGTGACTTTCTGGCTCCTACCTCAAGAAAACTGCTCACAAAGCCTTTTGGAATCACCAAAGACAACCATACAATGACACCCCCCTACCCCCTTTTCTTTAGACTATTATCCAAACTGAAATTATTGGCAGAACAGCCCAGAGCCAGGAGATGCTTTAATGTCCTTCCCCTGAAATTCTCCCCTTGGGTTTTTATTAAAGTTTCTTCCCACCTGGGACCTCACTCCCTTACCCCAAAAGTCTTTAATGCTCTTCTTTGAGGTGCTCACTTCAAAGATATCTGGTTTTCTTGAATCGTCTCTATGTCCTGAACTCCAGGTTTACTCTGCATCTATTTTCATGTAAATTTGATCTTACTGAAAAAAACAAACAAACATAACCTTAGAGCAACTCCAGGGACTCCTGTTGCTCTATAAGACTTTGGCATTATGTGATGCTCACAACACACAAACAGTGCCTGATACACACACAGCTCAGTAAATATTCACTGAATAAATACACGTTGATTTTAGCAGTTGAATTCTAATATTGTTCCGGCAAGTGTTAACAGCAAGTGTAACAACTCTTCTCTGCAAGTGTTAACAGCTCTTATAACAGCTCTTGATCAGGGAAATAACCGAGAGGCAAGCTGAGAGTCGGAGAACAGCCTTTATTCCGTCAATAGGATCAGCCGACTTCTGATCTTCTGACCACCCCCTTCCTTGTTCTCCTCCAGTTTTTATACCCTTGGTAGGACTCAAAAAGCATCCAATCAGCAACAAGCTTTAACATCCAATCAGGAACAAGCTACAACATCCAATCAGGAACAAGCTTTAACATCCAATCAGGATCGTGTGAGCAGCGTGGCCGGAAGACAGGAGCAGATGGCCGAGAGTGTGCACCTGCCCACAGTGGCCTCCAGCCGGCCCTGCGCAGCACCGGCCAACGGGGATGTGGAGCGGTGGGGAAGCGACGAGCGGCCACGTCCCAGTGCCCGACGGTTTTCCCCGTCAATATGGCCAGGCATGAATTTCTTCTTATTTATTCTCCTTTGGGCTTGCCGAGACTCATGAGTGTGTAAATGTATGTCCTAACCCTCAAATTTTGGAAGATTTGTGCCATATTTCTTCTAATGGTTTTTGTCTAGTCCTTCTTCCATTTCTGGGACTCTAATTACTTAGATGTTAGAGATTTTTCATATTTCTCCCCTAAGTCCCTGAAGTTCTGTTTCTTTTCTTCAATCTGTTTTCTTTTTGCTCTCTGTTCCTGAGATTTAGTCAATTGTATTGATCTATCTTCAAGTTCACTAACTCCTCTGTCACCTCCTCTCTGCTAATAAGTCAGCCCCATGATTTATTTATTTTAAATATTTATTTTTTGGTCCTAGAATTTGTATTTGGGTGTTTTTTTTTTTTTGCAGCTTCTATATCCCTGCTAAGATTTTCTCTTTTCTGTCCATTATGAGTATGTTTTTCATAATTGTAATACAACTATAGTTGTAGTTGCTTTAACACCTTTGTCTAATAATTCCAATCTCAAAGATGGCCTTCATTTCAAAAGATGGTCTTTTCCCTTGAGAACTGGTCCCATTATCCTGTTTCTTCATATGTCAAATAATTTCAGATCCTATCTTAATTTTATGGATTGTTATATTGTAAAGACTCTGGATTCTGTCATATTACTCTGAAGAGTGTTGATGTTTTTGTTTTACAGGTATCTATTAATAACTTGGTTAGACTCAAACTAAAAACTCTATCTCATCAGACGTGGGCAGCATATTAAATTTCATTTCACTTCTTTTGATCTCAGCTGCAAGCTGCTCAGAGTCTGAACCATGCCTGAGCACACCGTCTTATCCATGACGGTCTAGGCCATAGCAAACAATCCTTGATCTTGTTCCCCCGCAAATGTGACTACTTATTAAAATGGGCATTGTAATGAGAAGTACTTTCCCCAATCATCCGAGCTGTTCTCCCTCATTACTTGATCAAGTTCTACATGTATCATATCTTTGTAAAGAGAACCCTGTGCCTTTTCCTCACCTGAATTTCTAGGAGGTGTGGGGAAGCTTCAGGCCTTGCACCCAGTCTCTGGATGTGGACAGAGACACTGGCCTTCTTCCTCACCCTTCCCCTGTGTCTGGATGGCAGCCAGCCTTGTCCTGCCTCAAGACCCCTGCTGCCTGCACGGTCCTCTCCAGCTGCAGGGGAAGATACAGACTGGAATCTGCACTTCCCAGGCCCTGGCCATGGCAGCTGTCCTAAAGGCAGGCCTGGGAGGGGCCCCCTTGTTGGACCTGGCATCGTATACCTCTCTCCAGCCTCTCCCAGAAACGGCGTCCTAAAGAAACGTTGCTCTTTTCCGTCTGAATCAGTGACGACACTGAGACATAATTAGGATATACAAGGCCTTCTCTCTGAATCTAGGCCACCCAGATGGGGAGCTGACATTCTCCCTTATGAGGTTCACGCTCAGCCAATTGGAATCTGGCTTTTTGCCTCTAATAGGTGATTTCAGTGGGAGAGGAAAGAAAATGCCATTTGTTTCATTCGTTAAATATGCATTTTAAAGTCAAAGTGACATATACACACACTCCACAGTTCAAACCAGGCAGAAGGGCTCACGATGAGAAGCTGCCCCACCTCCTTCCCACCCCCAGGTGACACACAGTGGGCACCCGGGAAATATTTCTTGATTAACGTTTCAACATTTCTATTCATCGTCTCAGAAACTGATGGTGTAGGAATGGAGCCTTCTGTACTCGCGAAGTGGGGTGCTTATTGGGTCGGGGCCTGGGACAAAGATTAACTGCACATGGTCTCCCTTGAAAGAGTCTCTGTCTAGGGGTTGGGCATTAAAACAGATGTTTATAATGCCAGAAAGAAGGAAACAACTGGCAAAGTACAAGTGAGCTGTTGGGAGTCCAGGGAGAGCTGCAGCCGGGCTGGGCGCAGGCGTGGCGAGCAGGGAACGAGGTGTTGAAGGAGAGTGGGAAGAAGCCAGCCAGCGCCTGCGGCTGGGAAATTTCCGGGATGTTGGGGAAGAGCACGCTGAGTCCAGACCAGAAAGGGCCAGAAACTCAGTGCCTTCTGCCTCCAGACCCTGGGGAGCCTTATGTTGAGGGGCCTCGATTTCCTCATCCGTTGGATGGGAAAATAACACTACCTGTCAGAGTTACATGAGGTGATGCACGTAGAACAGCTGGCCCGGGGCCTGCCTTGAGAACGGCTGGTGAGCTCCACAGACCCTGGCTAATAACACCCTGTCGCCCTCCCCACCCCACACCCCACCTACCCCAGACAGTCCCAACTGCACTCGCTTTTCCCTCCGAGTTTAAGACCTTGATTGTCCCACCAAGACCCTCATCGAAGCGAAATGAGATGCTGATGTCCAGGAGGTGCTGGCCTCTGAGAATAGCCGGACCCCAGAGCCTGTGCCCTAGCAGGGCTGTTCCTGGTGCATACCTGCTCAGGAGTCCCCTCCCCACGGGACACCTGCCTCCCAGTGACTCTCAGTCTGGGGCTTCCCAAGCAGACTGCACAGGTGTCCACTAGCACTGTTAGAACCCCCGGGTGGTATCTGCACAGACGAATGTTCGAATATTCGCTCCACTGCCTTCCATGGAGGTGAGCTGCAGGGGGATTTTTGCAGGGGTGTTGGCTCCACGAGTTAGCTGCCTTTCATCTTTGTCTTCTTATCAGAAAAGCAGGTTTGGCCTCAAACTGCAGCCCCAGGTCTGTGTCTCTGTGAGTCAGACTGGCCACCCTGTCCTTGCCCAGCATGGCATCGGGAGAGAAAGAATGAACCTGAGGGCTGGTGACTCCCTAAAGGTGACCTAGTCCGGTCAGTGAGGCGATGATTTACTCACAGCTGTAACTCCTTCCTGGGAGCTTGTCTCGCATCTGCCATCATACCCCCAGCGGTGGGGTTCTCGCCACCACACCAAGCACATCATTCCATCGGTGAACAGCTCAAATGGAGACGAATCCTTTGGGTTGAGCTGAAATCTGTCCATCTCGGGAAGGGTTAATGAGACACTCACTAGGCCCTCCTCTTCCATCCTCCCCTTCCCCCTCTCTGCCTCGAAGCATTAATTCCATTATCAAATGGTCAGCCCTGGGGAATGAACTTTTAAAGGCTTAAAGCAAGGTAGGTTAATTAAAATCTTTGATCAAAGCCCCATAAACAGCATAAAACTTCTCTCTTAATTATCCTGGATGGTCTCGCAAGCATTAAAGCCAAAGGGGAGAAGATGAAGAGGCAGGGATGCGGGGAGGGAGGGGGAGCTGGGAGGACAGCAGCCCTGGCAGCCACCGCCCCCAGGCGAGGGTCTCCTGGGGAGCGGGCAAGTGGGTCCCTGTAGTGGCAGGTGGTGCGCGCCTGGCAGAGAGGGCAGAAAGGGGCTGCGGAGTCAGAGTCCCAGGCAGGAGCTTCTGGCCCCGCCTGGAAAGGCCCAGGAATGTTTCCTGAGGAGGCAGCAGGTACCTGGAGGGTGTGCTGGGGTCGGTGAGGAGCCTACAGGGGAGGGCCTCTGGGCTGAGCGGAGGTGGGGTTCAGGTGAGCAGCAGAGAGCTGAGCGGGTCAGCGAGCATGAGCAGGGGTCTCACTGGGGATGCGGGCAGTTTGGAAGGTCGGCCTGACTATGTGGGGAGAATGGTGCAGGGGAGTGAGCCAGGGGCGGGAAGCCCAGGTGGCTGCCCTTGTCCAGGTGAGAGCAGGTACTGCCCACTCTCAGGTAATGCTAGGGAGGAGGGATGTAGACAAGTAGATAGATGCAACATATGCTTGGGACAAGATGGAAGAGTCCAGATGACAGTCAGGCTTCGGCTTGGGCATCCGGGTGGGCAGTGGCCCTTACCGAGAGAGAGCAGGTTGAGGGCCTGGGGAGTGTGGCTTTAGTTTAGGACACTGTGAGTGGGATGGGCCAGTGATGAAGTCACAAGCCCACCTCTCCCACCTCCCCACCCCAACTAAATCCCTGGATGACTCCCCACATCTCTTAGACCTGGCCCAGGCTCTCCCTGCAGCCTCCTGCTGTGCAGTCCCCTCCTGAAGCTGCTCTGCAGACACAAGGACTTACGACTGATCCGCCAGGGTCCCAGGCTCCTTCCACCCCAGGGCCCTTGCACATCCTGTCCCCATGTCTGGAATGCTCCTTCTCTCTCCCTCTCCTCTCACACATTCTTGGGTGTCATTTCATCATCTCTCTCACAGGGAAGGCTTCCCTGGGCCCCCTCATCCCCCCTTAGCCCTCCTCCACCCCATGCCCAGGTTCTGAGTCAGCAGCTCCTGGTGGGGACCCAGGAATCTGCATTTTAGCAAGCCTCCCAGGTGGTTCTAAAGCACGTAGTCCGCGGACCAAGATCTGAGAAGCCCTGCACTGCAGTGTCCTGTCCTCCCTGAGCCCGGCGGTACGTCCCAGCCTTGGCCGCTGTGGGTCGCAGCCAGGCCCTCCTCTCTCCCCATTCTCTGTTTCATTAGCAACATACATACCAGTGACTGACGTAATACCATGCTGATTTTAATAATTTTGGATGTGGAAAATTCCTGCTTTTGTAGTCTTATGTAAAATGTTAAGAACATCCTTAGAACATGCTGCCATTTTTATTGATCTTTATTAATATACAATCCAAGTATAAACAATGTGCTTTCTATGCAGTTGCAACTTTAAATGAATATCTTGGCCCTTGCCCCGCCAACCAGGTGGCTCCCCTTACACCTCTGTGCACAGACATCCCAATGTGGTGACGTTGACTTTTCCCCAAGCTCCGTGCACATCAAAACAGTGACAGTTAAGAAATCCCCCCCATGCTGTCTGTGCTTGGGAAATGGCTGCCCGCAAAGAACCGCTCTTCCCTGTATAACTTAGGACTTGAGGATGAGCCCGTGTTACCCGGACAAGGCCAGACACAGACTCTCCAAATCTCCACTCTTTGTCTCATAGTGATTCATTGAACTGTTTGTCCTGAAGCTAGCTAGACACAGAGAGAAATGTTTCCTGTTCAGCTGACTGATGGAGACTCCTCTCCCACTCCAAAAACAATCCCCACTGTAATGTCACCCGACCTACAACACGGCAACTCCTCCCTTTAAAGTCTAAGACAACAACACCCTGAAGAGACACCCTCATCCTCACACCTGGGGTGCTCTCCCTGTTATGTAAGTCAGTCCGTTTGCTTTTGTCTTTGACAAGCACCACCAAGGTTAGCATCTATATGCTGGGAAGATGACTGACTGCCAAGGTCAGAACAGGGAGTGGGGACAAGGTCACGTTATGACCTCCAATTGGACCACTGGTTATTGCCCAGAGAGGAGTTTCTGTGGCCAGGGGCTGGGGGCTATGCAAGCCTTTCCCTGAGCAAGGCCGCTGAGGAGTATGGCACAGCAGGGGGTCACGGGAGGAAAGGCATCCCCAGACCCAGAGAGGGGCTGAGGGCCCAGAGCCTCCCCAGGCAGGTCCATTCTAAGTGCCCTGCAGAGTGTTGTATAAGAAAGGCAGGGGCTGTGTGGCTGCTCCCTATGGCAGCCACAGATCAGTGGGAAATCACAGGCTTTCCTGAGTCACCGCCATTCTACCACAAATCCTTTGTTGCATATCTGATCATAGGAGATTGCAGCCACCAAGAGAAGGTTCTAGGTGAGTGGGGCTCATTCTTCCAGACCTCCGTCTTTGCTCGTGCTGCTTCCTCCCCTAAAATAGGTTTGTCCCCTGCTCTGCAGGTCCTGCTCCCCATTCTAGGACTAATCCAAATGCCTCCTCCTCCAGGAAGCCCTCGTGGCTGTTTCCTCCCCTGAAATCTAAAATCTAGGGAGTACCCCTTCCCCAGGACTCAGCTCTCCGGCTGCACTGCAGTCTAGCCTTCACCAACATCAGCTGCATCTTATGAGGCAGCATCGTGGACTGGAAAATGAGCAAGTCTTGGAACCAGGATGTGGGTTCAAATCTCCACTTAACGTTTGGGTACCCTGAAGCCTTGAGCAGATCGCTGAATTCCCACTGAGCCTCTGTTTCCCTGTCTGTAAAATGGGGCAACAATCCGTACAAGAACCACCTGCGGATCCTGTTAGGCTACAGATTCAGATTCAGATTCAGTGGGTCTGGGGTGCACGTGATATTCTGTATTTCTAACAGGGTCTTCTCAGGCGAGGCCACTGCCACTGGTCCCGGACCACGCTTCCGGGAGCAAGACGCAATACAATCAGCTCCTGTGGGGAGCACAGAGCATGCTTTAAAGGGCCAAACTTACATTAGCAGCCAAATAAGTGAGAGGCCTTATTAACATTATTATTATCTCTATCACTGACATGCAGTAGGTGCTGGATATAATGGTGGCTAATTAGCTCCCCTGCTACCTGGCCAGTGTCCTAAGGGCAGGAAATGTGCCCAGTGCCTTGAACATAGAAAGCTAAACTTTGCAGCTGTGAAGGAAAGAACAAGATTTAGGGAAGGCTCTGCCCCAGGGAGGCTCTTCTCTCCTGTGATTTGAGCACAGCTTGGAGGAGCCCTGCCCACTGCCCGCCACACCCACCTTGTCCTGAGGCAGGTGCCAGCGTCCACTGAAGCCTCCATCCTCAGAAGTCTGTTTCTGATACAAATGAACTCCCTGCCTCTGCACATCTGTACACAGAGGGAAACAGTTGGCTTTGTAACCTTGGGGTAAAAAAAGGCAAATAAAGGAGTCTCGAGAGATTTATCAGAGACCCCAGGAAGCTGTAAAACATATGTTGCAACATATTGATCCTTGACAAACTTCGGAGACAGAGGAAGCCCTTTCCCTCCTACACTGGCTAATGAGGACCTGGGGGCAGAGTCCTCCTCCCCCCTCCCCCAGCAGGGTGCCATCTGCAGAGTGTCATTTGTAGGCCATCAAGCCATCAGAAGATGATCCACACCCAGCTGAGAGCCCCTTCTGCCTCCAAAGCCCCTGACATGCAGGTGTGAAGCTCAGGTGTTGACAATCCCTCAGTCCTCAGTGGGACAGCCTAGATTGTCCCCCGAATGCCCGGAGCCTTCCCTTCTACCTGCAAGTGCCATGAGGTTAGGTCCATTGCTGCAGGACACAAAAGAAGAAATATACATGCCAATGAATAGGAAGAGACACTTAGCCTCCGCAGGAATCTAAGACACAAATCAAAGCACTAGAAAGACATCATTCTGGCCTATCGGATGGGGGATTGTTTTAAAATCTAACACCTATATCAGCAAAGGTGAAGAATCCAGGCTCTGATGTTCCGGCAAGTGTTAACAGCAAGTGTAACAGCTCTTCTCTGCAAGTGTTAACAGCTCTTGTAACAGCTCTTGTCTTGACCAGGGAAATAACCGAGCGGCACGCGGAGAGTCAGAGAACAGCCTTTATTCCACCAGCAGGCTCAGCCGACTTCTGATCTTCCAACCCCCTTTTCCTTGTTCTCCTCCAGTTTTTATACCCTTGGTAGGACTCAAAAAGCATCCAATCAGCAACAAGCTTTAACATCCAATCAGGAACAAGCTACAACATCCAATCAGGAACAAGCTTTAACATCCAATCAGGATCGTGTGAGCAGCGTGGCCGGAAGACAGGAGCAGATGGCCGAGAGTGTGCACCTGCCCCCCACGGCCTCCAGCCAGCCCCGGGCAGCACCAGCCCATGGGGATGCTGAGCGGTGGGGAGGCGGCGAGCGGCCGCATCCCGGCGCCCGACGGTTTTCCCCATCACTGACACATCAAGGGTGAAATGCATGTAATCTTTCTGAGAGACAACTAGGTAATGAGAATTAAAAGAATTATAAGCAAACTTTTGGTACAACAATTCTAGGAATTCATCCTAAGGAAATTTATCACAGAGAGCTTTGGGAATAGTGTTCATTACAGCTTTTATCATGATCCTGAAAAATTGGTGGACAAAACCCAAATAACCAATCACATAGAACTGGACAAAGATACAGTACGTTGTAAAATATTTCATGAAATAATATGAACCATTAAAATAATTTTAGAAAAATGTTTAGTGACTTAAAAAAGTGTTCACAATATATTGTTAAGATTAAAAATAATGTTTATTGATTGTGTATATACAGTATATTGTGTATATATGGTATATTGTGTATATATAGCATATTGTGTATATATATTCATTGTGTAAATATAGTATATTTATTGTGTATATATAGTATATATTGTGTATATATATTCATTGTGTATATATAGTATATTTATTGTGTATATATAGTATATATTGTGTATATATATTCATTGTGTATATATAGTATATTTAGATAGAATTCATATATCTGACATACATGACTAATAGAAGGATGTACTTTTGTAATGTTAACAATGGTTTTCCTTAGTTAAGGGCATTATTGCTCTGATTACAATTCCTTTTTTTCTTAACTATATTTTCTAATTCTTCAACAGTAAACATGTATTATCTGTGATTTTAAAAAGTTAAAGTTGGCAGATTAAACACATATCAATTAGTTATGTTCTACCTCAAACCCTACTCAAACAATACTAAAATGATTTAAGCGATAAGCCCATAAGTTTTTTTAAAAGTAAGTGAAAGGATACAACTGCAACAAAATAACAAAATCTTGGAAGCAGGAAAGCAGTCGGAGGAGCAGTAGGAAGGGTTGTAGCTAAGAAATCTGAGTCTCAATCACGAGTGACGAAAGCCAAGCAGCCTGGTTCACATCTGCGACCGCCCACCACCATGACTCATGGTCCACTGGAGGTGGAGAGTGATCCACAGCAAGGACAAGGCATTGGTTGAGAGTCTGTGTAAGAAGATCCCAAATCCCTTTTCCTCATCCCTGCAGAGAACTGAAGGTATAGTCTCTGGAAGGCCTATTCTCTAGGGAAATAAATAAAACATAGAGACTAGGGAACACCAAGAACGGTTGAGAGCAAGGAGAATTAGTACAGGTTTGCACACTCAATGTTGAACCCACCCCCAGCCTTCCTCTCTCCTTCAGCTCCCAGATTGCCAGGCAGGACGTGGAGAGATCTTTTCTAGATCATCTGACAATCCCCGGAGGAAAAAACTTAAAGATACCAACACTGGGATGCCCCAGAGACCACCTGCAGTGAAGCCCACAGTCAACAAGCCCCCACCCCTAAGCACAGCTTCCAGCTGGCTCTTAAATAGGAGCCACAACTAAGCTTCCTGGGCAGTCGAGGAAAACTTCCATATGAAAGACAAAAACTTAACCATGGGGAAAAGAGCAACTTGAAGGGAGCAGAGAAAAGAAAACGTTAAAAGAGCACAGAGAGAGAGAATGAGAGAAACCAACAATTGTAGCGGGGGGAGAAGGTTGTTAAAAAAGAACTGAAACAACAAAAATAAAAAATAACTCCTAACATTATGCAGACATGAAAAATTCAATAGAAGTATAGAAGCCAAAATGGAAAGAAATTGCCCCGAAAGTAGAACCAAAGACAAAGAGGTGGAAACAATGGGAGAAAAATACACTGGAGGATTAGTCCAGAAAGTCTAGCACGCAAACAATAGGAGCTTCAGAGAGAGAGAACTGAGCAAATCACGAAAGGAAACATTGCACAAAAATTCCCCCAACAGAAGGACCCACGTTGAAAGGAAAATGATCCTTACCAACCTGTGAGTCTTTACCCAGGCAAGTTATCCGTCATGTGTGAAGGTTAAATAAAGATATTTTCGGACGTGGAAAATGTGAAAAATCTACCTTCCAAGCATCATTTCTTATGAGGACGTAGAGACGCGTTGTACCCAATAAAGGGGCAAAGAGAGAAAGAGAAACAGGACAGAGGACACAAGAGAGCCGACCCAGGAGAGAGGGGAAGAGAATCTTCGTGGAGATGTGATGAGAGGTCCCAGGTGACAACCAAGTATCAGGCTGGGACAGCTTTCTTCGGGGGTGGGGGGGAGGGAAACGCAATACCTGATACATCTGGACACCTTCAGGGGAAATTTAGACAACTGGCAGAGAGTTTGGCATTGAGCTGGTGATAAGTCCGCAGAAAACCAGGGAAATGAAGACCCCGAGACAATTACTAACTGCGGGGAAGACAGAGGCTTGGCAACCACAGCAATCATGGGACGCGTCACGGTCCCGCTGCAGAGATGCTTACGCAGGATCTTGCTGTGAACGTGGCAGTCATCTCCCCAGAACCATCACACTCTTTCAGGAGGAGAGGGAAGGGGATGGGTGTGGAGAAGATGAAAGAGCCAAATCCATCCATATCATTCACAGCAGGAAACCAGTCGATAGGGCCCCAAACTGAAAAATACAGAAGTAGCTACAAGCTTATTATTTAAAGACAAGAGAAAAATACCACCAGACCATGCTAAAGAGTTGAAAGTCGGTGCTTCCGGGGATGGAAAAGAGAGAGGACTGTTGCTAACAACAAGCCTCACGGACCTATTGGGCTCTTTGAATTATGTATAACCTGGATAGAAACAAAAACAAATCGTACCTTTTTTTTTTAACTTGGGCAATTGAAATGAAGGATTTCTAAAGTCACTTTAAGCCGTGACAGTGCAGGACTCACAGAGATTTTTAGGAATCACAAGAGGCAGCTTTCTGGAACTCTGAGGTCTTCCAGCATCGCTTGTTAACTGTGAAATGACTCCCTTAAGTGGACAAACGGGTGGGATTCTCATTCCCTGCCTGTATTTAGTGCAGGTTCTTTTGGGCACGTCCCTGTCCTGATCCCTGACAGTCAGTGGCACAGCATGGGACCGATGAGATGCAGGTGCAGATTGGCCCCCCACCCTCACCCCTAGCTCCTGCCCCAGACTGGCCTCTGCCTCTGGCCAGGCACCAGCAGCTCCTGCCAGCCCCTCCTCCTGTATCCTGTGCACATCTTGCAGGCAGGTGCCAGTCTTGTCTCCACCACCCGTTCGCCACCCTGTGCGGTGCCCACTTCACATCCACCGTGAGAGCCGAGGGCCACAGCCTTGGGCTCAGTCATTGCCAGGCACATGCCCAGCAGCTTCCCGCCAGGGAGCAGGCAGCACCAGCAGCCACCCGGCGTGGCCACCCGGCGAACACAGCGGCGGGCGTTTACTCCACTGTTGAGGAAGCATTTATTATTCTTAAAATAAAGTGCCGCCTTGCAGCATTAATTCAACAGGAGAAGCTGCAAATTCCAAGCCCTTTTGAAGGCTTGTTTTCACAGTGAATTAATGGGCCTTAATTTAACGCTGCATCAACAAACCAGCCTGTGGAAGGAATTCCAAGTACGAGCTGCTTTCTGCACCCTTCCTGGCCCTCAGCTGCCACCGCATGACCACAGCAGCATTGCTCATCATTGTGCAAGATAATAACAGTAATAGCTAATATTTACTGAGCGCTTACGATCTGTCAAGCACTGTGCTAAATGCTTCACATGCACAATTGCACTTCATCTTCACAAAAAGCCTTGGAAATAGACACTATTGCTATCTTTATTTTACAGAAGAGAAAATAAGCTTACAAAGGTGAAGGTGCTGAAGATCACATGGGTAGGAAGTGGTAGAACCAAAGTGTGAACCCATGTACTGACAGAAAAACCGTGTTGGGAGGGTTCAGGCACCCTAAAGTCACCACTTTGTGACCAGGCTTCTCCTTTTGTTCACCAGACATCTAAATTAGATGCAACTTATTGGCCTTAACGTAAAACAGGCTCATGTAATTTGATTATACTGTAGCTGTTTGACGTTAGGAGCAAATACTCTGCTTGAAAAATAAAATATATATGATTTAAAAGGATTGCTGGGCTACCTGTGCCTGAACAGCCCTGCCACTGGATCTGGGGCTGTTCTCATGAAGAGTGAGAATCAGTCCTGTGACCAGCTGTCTGGGGCAGCTTTGGCCCTGACCTTGCCAAGGTTCTCAGACAGGGTTGCTGTCTCTCCTGGCTAGAGAGGTAGTCCCACCTGCTCAGCAACCTGCAGGCTGCCCGTGCCCTCTCCCCCACGACCCTCCTCCCAGGTTTTGGTGGGCCTGCCAGGAAGCATGAAAGGCTGGGGCCCTGTACTCACCACTGGGCCTGGGGCTCCTTGCCTTTCCTTCACGCTGGGCCTAGGCAGGATGAGAGTAAAGCTTCTCAGTCTCTTTTCCACGTGAAGACCCATTCATTTGAAGCAAAAAGGACCTTAGTTCTTAGTTCCAGCTCAGAGCTAGAAATTTGGGGATTTAATCAGCTAAGACTCCCCAGCACCTGTGTTCTTACCCCGTATTAGATGGCACGTCCCTTCCCTGTCCAAGAATCTGATTCAGTGTAGCCACATATTTTCTGGCATTTTCCATGTGGTAGACTCTTCTTGAGGTCTGGGAACACAGAGCTAAATCAGGCACAGCCCTGCCCTCAAAAGAAGTTCATGGGCTGATGGGAGAGCCGGTCACACACACTCCTGCGTCCAGTAGGAATTGAACAGTGACCAATGTCACGACAGCTACAACAAAGGGTTTTAGAGAAAGGGACAACTGATGGCTGTGGGTTATTCCTGAAAGGTTTCAGAGACAAAGCGAGGCATGATTCCACCTGGGAAGACGAGTAGGATCATCAACCAGGCAGGGAGGAGGGAAGAGGGCACATGAGGAAGGAGGAACGGCAGGAGTTAAGGCAGGGCATGGTGAATGTGAATGATACCTTCAGGGAACCCATGGGGAGGAGAAACGTAGAGTTCAAGGAACAGGGAAGAGGAGTGATGAGAAATGAAATTCCAAGGAGAGCCAGCAAGGCAAGAGCTCTGAATGTTCTGCCAAGGACTTGGGACATTGTTCTCCAGGTACTAGGGAGCCAGACATGCTTTTGAGCAGGAGAACAACACGATCTGGTCTTTTCAGAAAGAGCCCGGTTGTGTCAATATGGAAGATGGATCGTAGGGAAAGGGAGCAGATGTGCAAAAGCATCCATAACTCAGTAATCAACTCAGGCGGCATCTTTGCAGCCTCAGGTGGTAATGACATGTTTTGTAGCATAGATTTTCTACTTTCTCCCACAAAAAGCACCCAAAAACTCTTTCAATATGTGATAATTGAAGACTCTGAACATTTTTTGGAGAGACAGCTCACTATTGAACTGCAGCATTCAGTTTTCTTGCCAAAAAACACTGAAAGATAAAATTGGGGTTTGTATTCATTGTATTTTTTTTAAGTCAAGAGGTTCAGGTTCAAGATGGCAGGTTGAATATACATATATACCTCCCATTCCTGCCAAATCACAAACAACAGAAGAAAAATAAATATAAGAATAAGCTCATGGCTGCATTGAAACACAAGGAGGAATACCACTGATAAATCGCCAGGCAACAAAAAATCAAAATATAGAAAGAAAAAAAAAACTTTCAATAAAATGAGATAAAACTACTAGCATAGTGGCATCAACATACCGCTCTTAAAAATTATCAGGCACATCCATAAAAGAGCAATAGCTCAGTTATAATGGGAATTAACAAATATGACTCAATAGATATGTGTAGGACTTAATAACCTACTAATAAAACATTATATATTTACAAAGACTGACCAAGACAGGACAAAAAGAAAATGTCACTAAATTCAGGGGAAAACAAAGGACATTACAAGAAATATTCTCTGGCCACAATCGAATGAAACTAGAAATATTTAATGAAAGAATAATATAAAAAACTCATCACAAAAAAACTTCAAAGCACTGTTCAAAGGTAACTAAAAATAAAAATTACACATCATTTAAAAATAAAAGACACAAAGATCACTACATATGAAGGCCAAAGCCCAACCCAAAGAAAAACTGATTACCTAAAACACGTTTATTTCTAAACAAAAAAGAATTGTAATAAATCAACCCAGCTTTCAATTCTCTAAGTTAGATGATAAACTATACGATTAGTTTTAAAGGTAGGATGAAAGATTTAATCTTTGTAGTTTAAAGCAAAAAAGAATGAATTAAAAAGAAAAAAATTTATAGAATTGAACAAACTGAAAACTGGTTATTTGAAAATTCTGGTTAAAATGTACAAACATCTAGCAGAAAATAAAAGGAAGGAAACACAAAAACTCAATTTTTTTTTATTTCAGCATATTATGGGGGTACAAATGTTAAGGTTACATAT